>PVIU01000086.1:0-490315 GCA_004026605.1 Ondatra zibethicus | reverse complement strand
CAGTAATGGTTGCTAAGGGAGGGACAGACGTTTTCCTCAATGATCCAGTTCTGCTAAAAACCCAAAGAGTCTATAAACAACACCTCACCCAGGACCCCATAAGCAGCCCTTATGAAACTTATTGGGCCATCTCAATCAATAAGCACATCAATAAACGACAGGAAAACAGAAGAAAGAATAGGTTGAAGGAGAAGAGGATCGACAAAGTGGGAGGGGAACAGAAAAGGGTAAATACATTACATATATGCGTGTGAAGATGTCACAACAAAACCCAAAATTAGGTAAAATTAACAAACTAATTTTAAAAAGAGTATTTGTATTTTTACAAAGAGTAGAGGTTTTTTTCCTTTAAAAACCTTTTTTTCAAGGGGAGAGCATGAAACAACCAGTCCTTCCTTCCCGTCCTCCATCCCCCTTTCTTGAAATCCTCTTCCCTTTAGACCGTCTCTCACCTGGTCTCTATCATGGTAATACCCAACGTGCCTACGGAAACAAGAGCTGTAACGTTTCCCTAGCCACCCCAAGGCCATTGTAAGAGACTCTTCTGATAAGGCCCACCTCAAGTCAGAAGAGTCAGGGGATGAGCGCAAACTTTGCTGTGGACAGAGAACTGCACTGGTCTCCAGGAAGAGGCACACCCGTCAGAAACTCAGTGCAGAGTGATGAAACACCTGGGCTCTGTAAGCAGATGAAGTGAGGTCAATGTTGTTAGTAGCCTGATGAGCGAATGCCCATTTTCAATATGAGGACCTGAAGGCACAAGCCTCTCTGCACATGGATCTCCCACGACTATGTGGACAGATGTGCTCCCCTTGCCTGATGCAACATCCCGGATGGAACTGCCTCTGTTGCGGAAAATAACAACACACACACACACACACACACACACACACACGCACACACAAACTGTGTCTAAATGGATTACCCTTTCCACACAGAAACGCCTGTCATTGTCAACATCAAAAACTCCCCAGCTTTGCTCCTGGCAGCACCTGCCTTATTGATTGGCGGCTTCTGAGCAAGTCACCTCACAGAAAGCCTGTGTGACTTCAAACGCAAGGTAAGATAAGACAAGCCACATCCAGCAGGACAGCACACACCTAATATGATTATTTCTCCTCTTCCTGGTGATAATAGAATTATGCAAAAGCAGCCTTGACCCAGTAAGAATTTTCTCTTCAGAGTCAAATCTCTCACAGCCCACCCCCTCCTGCTTTGCGTTCTAGCCACAGCGGGCGTCCCGTTCCATTATTTTCTGTCCATAACATTTCAGGGAAGATCCAGAGCAGTTTTCAAGATCCACCAAGGCGTGGGACCAGCACTCTGCACCACCCAAGATGCCAAGAGCACCCCAAAAGTGAGGCATTGGTAGCCATCTTTCTGGGGTGGAGAATACAAAAAGAAAGAAAGAAGCCAGGCTTCTCTTTCTAGTTCACACTGGAGACTCCACAGGGTTTGGGGTCCCCAGAGCTTCTCAATGCCCCAGGCAGAAGACAGTACCCTCCTGTTCAGTCCCTCTGTCCCTCCCTCCTCTCTGAGTTTTGCTGTTTTGTTGTTTTGTTTTGTTGAGATAAGGTCTCACTATGTAGCCCAGGTTTACCTGAAATTTAGCAAATTCTCCTGCTTCTGCCTCCCAAGAGTTAGAATTGTAGGCTATGCCACCGCCTGGCTGGGACATTTCTCTAATGAGGTTGGGTTTGGTTATTTGGTCAACGTGGTTACTAGAAGGCAGGATTAAACATAACAATGCAGCCATGCAGTGAGGATGGCTTTGGGAAATGCTGGAGTAACCTTAAGTAGTAAATTCCATTAACCACTCAACTTTCAATGGCCTGCTCTAAAGGCACGGATTAGGAGGGACCTACTTTCTGAAGAATCTTTTCAAAAGCCAACATTAATATTTTTAAACTTCTCAGAGTGTTAATTCCTCAGCAGGAGGCTGCAGAGATTTCTTCCGAGTCTTTTATGAGAGTGTTGCTCCCACAGATCTTGAAATGTAGCTATCTTTGATAAAATAATGAAGCTGATGCTGTCCAGAACTGCTTTTGTTCATGTCCGTGGTTCAAAACTGCAGGACACATTCTGATAAAGAATTTATAACTTTATATGTGATTCAGTTAAGAGAGATTGTATAAAACTATTAAAAGATTCCTCTACGGTAAAAGTTCACAATGATTTTTATTCAACTAGTATCTATTTAGAATTCAGTATCTGAACTATTCTGTGCATGGAGAATACTGGAGCAGCAACAAACAAAAGGAATACAGTAGCATACGGGGTGAATCTTTTTGCAAAATCTCACTCATAATAAACTAACTTAAAACAAGACGTGTCAAAAGGTCAGGAGAAGAACCTGGCTGTGTCATGATGAAGCAGGGTGAGCAAACTGACGATTAAGCAAAGGGCAATACATAGACGTCATATAATATGTGGATAAGCTTTAGAGGCAAGCCAATCCGACTTGCTAATGACCTGAATATGGAGCTTAGTAAAGAGCAATAAAGTCACTTTCTGTCGGGGTAGCACAACTAGGAGAGCATGAGATGAAAAAGAGCTGGGGCAAAGGAATGTGGAATCCATCGTTCTTTCTGGGTTTCACAGTGGAAAGTCATTAGACACGTGGAGCTCAGTCTAGAGATTAAGTATGGAGTCATCTATACCTAGAACATATTCAAAATTGTGGCCTTAGATGAGATGGCCAAGGAAACACACTAAGCATAGAGAAAAATAAACCACTTTAGCTGGAATATTGAAAAACCAAAGACTGGATAGCAGAATGTGTCCAGTGTACCCAGGAGCTGTAGGTGACGGGAAAGGCTATAGCAGACAACCGAGTGCCGCAGTGTGAACGGGAAGAACAGGTTTCAGAGTACAGTGACCACGTATGTGAAATTCTACTGAGAGGTTAGGTGAACCAAAGTGAGAAATCCATCTCTCCCTTGAATGGTGTGAAAGTGAAGGGTTTCTATGGAGTTAGGCAATAGAAAGATCAACCTGAGTTGTGAAAAGCTGTAAATAAATAAATAAATAAATAAATAAATAAGGAATTAAGCTTCAACTAGTCAACATTTTCATGCTTGGGCTCAAGATAATCTTAGCCAAGTGACAGAGGAAGAATACCATCTGGAAAGTAGTAGGAATGCTCGAGAACCCTTCAGTCACCTCCATCTATCTTGTCAAATAAGAGTAACTTTGCTCTAAGTCAAGGGGTTCTCAACCTTCCTTATACTGCGACCCTTTAACACAGTTCCTCATGCTGTGGTGACCCCCAGCCATAAAATTATTTCCTTGCTACTCCACAACTGTAATTTTGCTACTATTATGAGTCGTAATGTTAAATATCTGATATGCAGCCCTCGTGGGGGTTGCGACCCACAGGTTGGGAACAATTGCTCTAAATGCCTTAGCCACGCACCTAAGGAGCAGCTCCGACATAGGTTACTATGCACTTAGAGGGCAATGCTGGCTGATGGCTTGCGGAAACAGTTGCTGATCCATCTCTGTTCTACACCACAGAGTCAACTAACCTCAGGATGAAATGCTAATTAGATCTGCTGGACTGGGGTTACAAGTAAGCTAGAGGTCACTTGAAGCAGACAGGGGAGCATGAGCAGGTAACATACAGATGCTGTTTTATAGAAGGAACTGGGGAATCACAGGTGATTGGTTACCTGTGTGTTTTATTGGATCCAAGATGGAAGACAGAGAAGAAGGACAGAGGAATTCTGACAAAGTGATGGATAAGAAGTTTACATTTCTAATGAGTGACAACATCCAAGAATTCTGGAGAATAATAAGCAGAGTATACACAAACACACTTACACACACACACACACACACACACACAAGCATACATGTTATGCCCAGATCCGCAGAGTCCCCCCAAAACCAACAAGGAGACTGAGTCCTGTATGTAAAAGCAAAGAGCCTTTATTTTTGTTTTCTTTGTTGTTTTGTTTTTTGAGACAGGGTTTCTCTGTAGCTTTGGAGCTTGTCCTGGAAACTAGCTCTTGTAGACCAGGCTGGCCTCAAACTCACAGAGATCTGCCTGCCTCTACCTCCCAAGTGCTAGGATTAAAGGCATGTGCCACCACTGCCCAGTTGAGCCTTCATTTTATGCCAGTTTGCAAACTCGGTCTCTCAGCAAGTCCAATGTATTGAAATAATAGGAGAGCCCCGAGCTCAGTTAAAGTTGGGTTTTTATAGTAGTAAAGGTGAGGGTGAAGGATTTCTAAGATTCAGGACCTCTGATTGGCTGACATTTGTCTAGGGGTGTCCTGGTGAGTGTGTGTTGGCAACCTATCTACAATGGTTGGAACTTTAGGCATTTCCTTTGGATGGTCTGTTCTTGGGTGATGCCTAGGTAATCTCAGTTTGTGGTTCTTCCTGCAACTAGGTATTGCTTCAGGTTAAACTACTGAGATCCCAGCCTCCATTAAACATATTGATGGCTGAGTCCTATTCTGGCAGGTGATAATGGTTGGAAGTTAAGAACTTCCTTTGGATGGTCTGTTTCTATTTAGCTTATCATGGATGGCTCCTACATTGGCTGGCTCCTACATTTTCCTGTTCACAAGCTCCGATGACAGGACCCAATCTTGGATCCTGCTTGCCCATGGTTTTAAGGAGGTATTATTGGGACCTAAGAACTACATAAGTTAATAAATCCATTAATTGACAATTCTGAACCTATTTTTCTAGTATATGAACAGGCACTATAGGTAGTTATGTTGTCCCCCACGCTAGAGAGTTCCCCCTTGTCTCAGTCTTTCAGCCTATTCTGGGCAGGAAGCATGGGACGTGTTACTTTCTGCAACTACTTCAAGCTGACATTGGGTGTTGTTATCAGGGCCCAAGCAAGTTGAAAGGCTAGCCAAAAGTAGGGAGGAAATTCAGGCAATGGAGCACTCAGACTCTGTTGAAGGGACAGGGAGCATTCATATCAGCTGCTTTCAGGAAGTCCAGAACAGGTTGTAGTCAGCAACTGATGCTTGGATGCGTCTGCCAGCCAAGTGGAAGCCTATTGAGATAAGTTTAAACTAGGAACGGAAGTTAAAATTTATTTACTTAAAGAAAAACCCATATTGTAGAAAAAGAGCAGATAATGAGTATTTGTAAACAGAAGGAATAGACTCAGACCTTTGAGTCCTAGCAAAAACTACAGATTTTGGTTAGAAGCATGTATATTTTTCTGCTTTCCAGAGAACCATGTATGGTTTAGACAGAGATGCCTTTGTCCCGATGAGAAACACCTTTTAGTTCATATTTAAATGGCAACTAGAATAAATCTAAAATCTTGAGCTTGTGACGCAATCAGTAAGTAGTCATTGCTCTATCCGCTTATTAGAACTATACCATAGACGAGGGAAGAAATCAGAAACATTTTCCTTATTTTAGCCTGTATTTATGTCTTAAGTCATTTCTTTTAAACCCTCAAAGCTTATGAACTTTTATATCCTCAGACCTTAAAACATTTTTTAAGAGACCTAGTAGCTTTAGAATGAGCTAACAAGCTGGCTATAGCTTTGTGGAAGGATTTAGATAACTTTTTCTGCTAAACTGACATTATAACTGCCCTAGCCATCAATACTAACAGAGATCCCAGAAGGATAAATAAAGTATATCTGAGTATAGACCAAGTAGTTTCCAAATCTATTAAAATTGACAGGGACCAGAGTCCATATACAGGTAGTAGTCATACCTAGGCCTCCATAGCATTGGAGGCAGAAATATCCAGAACAGCAGTCTTACAGTCTTAGCCAAGCCCATAAGGTGAATTTTTCTCTTTCCCTGTGGAAGAGGGACATGGAAAAGACTGACCTTATTTTGTCAAGGCAAAAGTGGTGCAATCAATTCTCCAATGTCCTGCTGTTGTCCACAGTCTGGACCAGGTCCTGGCCCAGGTGTTGCACTGGGGCATCTCACCCAGTGGTCACTGTAATCCAAGTGGAGACATCATGGTGTCTCATAATCTTCTTTAGAGACCTTGGGTTACTGCTAGGATCTCGGAGTCTCTGTCTAATATGATAGGCTTTTAAATCATTATTTTAAATGCCGTATTCTGCAGATCTCTGAAGTATGAGGGCTGCGTAGGTATGGTTGATTAGACAAACTTTGTTTCTCATTACTTGTTTTAAGTTTGACTTTGAAAACATATACAGGGGACTAAATAAGGCCTATTCCTGTAATTAATTATATCAGTACTTTAAGGATGATTGACTAACTTGTATTTCCTAACAGTCTATAATAAGTTAGCAGCTTTCACAAGACTAGAACTCCACACTCTGTAATAATTTTGAATTAAAGCTAATAAAGAAACTGAATTAGTCATTCTGAAGGTAAAAACAGAACAAGTTTGTATCTAGTTGTTAATACTATCTCCTGTGAAGGCAAGGAAAAGGGCCCAGGGTGAAATGGGAACAGGAGGCAGTCTAAGGGCTAAGCATTGCCCTAGGGTAAACTGAGACTCAGACCTACCTTCCTTCTGATCTATAGAACCTGTCTTGGCAGGTGTGTACCAAGTTGCCCTGGGAAAGCTGGTTAGCTTTTGGTGCTTATGGCTCTGATCCCAACTTTTAGCCTTTTATTTTAAGTTCAAATATTAACAATATAAAACATTTCATAAGCACAGATGTCCCACAGCCTTATAAATTTATTTAAAAACTTTTTTCTAAAAAACTAAAATCTCTTAAATGTCTTCCTGCAATATCAAAAATAAAGTACTTCTTTGGTCCCACACTCAACAGCATACACGTAGACTGTCTTTTAGATCTCAGTCTGCTCCATTTCCCTGGGGCTGGTACTTCTGATGACTATCACCTGGCTCTGGCATTTCTAAAACTGTTAAGGTCCATTGTTGCAACATTCTTTGGGACTCTAGTCCTGCCATACATTTGTAAACCTCAGCTGTTTCCTGTGATCCCTTTATGTCTTTATAACCATTATCACCTGGGTGACTCTTAAATTAAAGTCTAGCTGGCAGAGCAAAGTACATTTTTGAGTATAAAAACATTGAGGTGCATCTTTAATACTTTAAATCATATATATATATTAATATATATAGTAAAGGAATGGGACATGAGTCATCATGCACAAATCTATGCCAATCCAAACTATCTTGGAGATTTGTTAAGCCCACTCCACGTGGTCACCTTTAATCAAGATGATGGTGAAATCATGTGGCATCATTTTTTTTTAACTCTAGCAAAATGGCAAACCAAAATTTAAAATGGAATCATGTCTTATGGTTTCTTTAAAATTATCCATGCACAGATTTTAAGTTATCAATTCCCAGTGTTACTAATTAACTTTTAACTAGTTTGGGTTTGATTTTAACAGATTTTTGACCATATCTGAAAAAAATAAACTTATAAATCTGAAGCTACAGAATGTTCACATAAACAAGACAGTTTTAACATTATCTATACCAAAAAAGTCATCTGAATTTCTGCTAACTCAAATTCAGTAACCAGAGCTCAGTGATAAATTCTGAAGTCAGGGCCCATAAGTGTGGCCACAGCAGTGATGGGCGGCAGAGACAGCAAAAATAGCCAGAGCATTTCTGTCAATGCTTGCAAGAAAACCTACACAGACAAACTATTCAACAAAGCAAGCATATTCATATTTGCAGGTATGAGAAACCACAGCAAACATAGTTCACGTCCCCTTCTGACCTTCTATAATTTTTATATGCCTTCAATCCATTTTTCCTCTCTTCATTCTTTCAGTCTCCTGCTTTCTCCCTCACCTTCCAGACAAAATAACAAAGTCTTTCTTGCTTTTCAGACAACATAAAAACTCTTACCAAAGTCTTTCTTGTGGTTTCCCTCTGTGGTATAATATAATATGTTGTATGGCTACAATGTTTTAAACAAGAACAGAAACACGCATATACTATTAACAAAAATAACTTTAAATTTACATCACATAAAATCCTGTACCAGCGTGAAACATCTGAGACTAACAGTAGTTTTTTTTTCATACCCTAACCAATAATAATTTGTAACCAGCCCCTCTAAATGATGACAGATATTTATTGGATACACATTGGATCTGAATGACCAAAGCAGCTCTGGTGGAGGGAAGTCTGACTATAGTGTCACCACACGGCCACTGCAGCTTAACACCTATTGCCAGATCCTTGACCTGTGGAGCCAAACCTTGGTCAGGTTTGGCCAGAAGTTGAGGCAGAGGGAACTCATCCACCAGCATGGGAGGGGGCAGGGTGGTATGCCGCATGGGGCGGGGAAAGATTGTTAACCCCTCCAGTCACAGCAATTAACCCCAGATTCTCTGTTCAGTGTTTGAAATCCTATAGGGTTACATCCACTCCCTACAACTGTGGCTGGTGGCCTTGCTACATTGTAACACCAAGGCTGTATAGCCCAGCCACCTGGCCATACAAGCATGCAGCTCCTTAGCCTTGGGCTTGAGGTCAAGGCTGACTCCTTCCCGTGAAATGTTTAAGGCGGCGGGTTTGTCTTATCACTTTTAGGAAAATATACCCCCATGCTTATGGCCCTATCTCTAAAGTCCTGTAAGTGATTCCAATATCAGAGTCAAAGAAGTCGATATTTGAGTCTGTCCCACATTGTCAGCATCCGTCTAGGTCAGGACAAAAACACAACAACACACAGACACACAGGACAATGAGCAGATAAATCCTTTTGGCGCCAAGCCAAACCAAACCAAAGATGACAGCCTCAAGCTGTTTTGTGAGTGGGAAAGACCCACCCATCTAGCTACAGAACCGAGACATCAGGAACATCCCACATATCTCTCCACAGAACGGAGACACACATCCCCTCGTCTCTCTACAGAAACCAGAGGGAGCCATCCTCATGCAGAAGGGCCCTGGGGATGCCCCAGGCGCCCTGCCGGTGATCTTTTTGCAGGTCGGCCTAGATAGTCTACAGGCTCTTACAGTACCTGGGCCGGCTTACAGAAAGGCATGAGACACAGACATCAAGCATGAAACAAAACACAGAAAACTTACCGGCCGGTTGAAGGCTCTACGGGTGGTATTCCTGGTGGGCTTGGGGGATCCGGGATGAGCCCCCATATGTTATGCCCAGATCCACGAAGTCCCCCCAAAACCAACAAGGAGACCAAGTCTGGTACGTAAAAACAAAGAGCCTTTATTTTATACAAGTTTGCAAACTCAGTCTCTCTGCATGTGCAATGGATTGGAATAATAGGAGAGTCCCGAGCTCAGTTAAAGTTGGGTTTTTATAGAAGTAAAGGTGGGGGTGAGGGGTTTCTAAGGCTCAGGACCTCTGATTCGCTGACATTTGTCTAGGGGTGTCCTGGTGAGTGTGTGTTGGCAGGTGATCCTATCTACAATGGTTGGAACTTTATACATTTCCTTTGGATGGTCTGTTCTTGGGTGGTGCCTGTGTAATCTCAGTTTGTAGTTCTTCCTGCAACCAAGTATTGCTTCAGGTTAAACTACTGAGACTCTGGCCTCCATTAAGCTTATTGATGGCTGAGTCCTACTCTAACAAGTGACAATGGCTAGAAGTTAAGAACTTCCTTTGGGTGGTCTGTTTCTATTTAGCTTATCATGGCTGGCTCCTACTATACACACACAAACACACACACACACACATCATAGTAAAACCACTAAAAATCAGTTGCTGTTATTTATTTATTCTTTTTAATGAAGGTAACCAGAGGGGGAAACACCACAGGCTGCAGATCAAACACAAAGTTTACAGCAGGCTCCCCATCAGAAGCTATGACACTCAAGACAATGAGTCGGTTCTCAAAGGACTGTAATGAGAGCCAGACAGCACTACTGATTTTGTGAGCTGATTGGAGGCTCTAACTGTTCCCCTCAGAAGAAAATGGGTATAGCAAAAAGTAGATAATAGTAAAGCTTTTCTTCAAGGATGACATAAATACCTATGTAAAAAGTCCAAGACATCTGAAAATATTAACATAACTAATAAGGAGGATTTGGAAGTTCCCAAGGTTGATATATGCAAATCACTGGTATCAGCTAGCAGAAGACAGTGAGTGATTAAAATTTTAAATGTACTAATTATCATCCCATCAAAAGTCAGGGAATATACAAGAATTAGTGTGTGCATGATTTTTTTTTTAATTTTTGTAACTTTTTATTTTATATGTGTGTCTGGGTATTTTACCTACATGTATGTCTGTGTGCCATGTGCATGCAGTACCCCCAGAGCAGAACAGGGGTCACATCACCTGTACCTGGAGTTGCAGATGGTTGTGAGCTGCCATGTGGGTCCTGGTCTTCCAGAAGACCTTCAGTGCTCTGTAGTAAGAGACGCAGGCCTGCTTTTGGTCCCGGCCACCTGGCTCCCGCTGCATTCCCGGTGCCCGGCTAGCTTATACCCGAAATAATTACACAGAAACTGTATTCATTTAATTACTGTCTGGCCCATTATATCTAGCATCTTCTTGGCCAACTCTCACATCTTAAACTAACCCATTTCTATTAATCTGTGTTTACCACGAGATCGTGGCTTACCAGGAAAGATTCAGCATGTCTGACTCTAGTGATTTCATGGCAACGGCTCTCTGTCTCTGTCTTCTTCCCAGCATTCTGTTCTCTTCCCTGCCTATCTAAGTCCTGCCCTATCAAAAGGCCAAGGCAGTCTCTTTATTAACCAATGAAAGCAACCCAAATACAGAAGGACCTCCTACACCAGTGCTCTTAACTGCTGAGTGGTCTCTGCAGCTCCAAGTGATTTGATGTACTGAAAACCATTTACAAACCAAAGGACACAGATAATAGCCACATAAACAAAGAGACTTACCAGACTTAATGAAATGTCAGTAAGTTCAAAGCACACACAAGAAGCATCCATGAAGTGGCAGAGAAGACAAGAAGTTGACAAAATAAAGTTTATAAATTGGAAGGCATTTCTAAACTCACATATTCAAGAAGCCCGGTGAATCACTAGTTATAAAAACATGAAGAAAAATAAGCAAAAAGATGCAATAATGAAATTATTGAAACACCAGTGACCCAGAGAGAATTTAAAGCATGTGTAGGGGGGGTGAGGTGGGGGATGAATAGTGATAGACAGTAACATAGTCAGTAATCCACAGCTACTTCTTTTATTCCTGTACTTACATCCTTACACTATTTCATACAAGCATCTTATCATACAAATATATATATAAATGCTTAAAATGATGAGCAAAACAAAATGTTCATTGACATAAAAAATAGTCCTGTTGCACTAACTTGATCTAATGGAACGCCATAAAGCAATTGACATGAGAGAAACAGAAGTGTACCACCATAAATTAGTCTTAGAAACATGCTATAAAGAAAAGATTCCTGGGCTAGATAGATTGTTCAGTGGGTGAGAGCAATTGCTGCACAAGTATGGGGACCTGAATTCAAATCTCTAGTGCCCACATTAAAAATAATCATAATAATAAATAAATAAATCAGACATGGCTGACTACACCTGTAACCTCAGCATTTTGGGGTAAAGAGACAGGAAGATGCCTGGGGCTTGCTAGTAGAAACCACCTACTTACGTGCTGGTAAAAGTCACTAAAAATAAACTCTCACTTGTCTGCAAGCTGTACAGACAGAAAACATACACTCAGGTTAAAACACCCAAACACATAAAATAAAATCATAGACAATAAAATGTTTAAGACAGGAAGGCAAGAGAAAGGATGCTGGTAGGGAACCAGCATTTGAAGTTGAGGAATCAAAATAAGTGATCATCTTTGTCCATCTCCTTCGTTCATTAAACTGGCCTTTCCCAAAACCTTTACAAGGTGATGCGTAGCACAAGGCATTTTCTTGAATACCAAATAGGGTAAAAGGATGGGTCAGCATCGCTATGGCTTAGAAAAAAGGAAAACAAGGCTCACTGGCCTATCTGGGAGCTAATTTAGGAAGCTAGAGAAAAGAGGAAATTAAGACAGAGGAATTGACTTCAACGTTTGCCTGACCTGAGAAGTGACCACCTTGTATGAAGTCATTGTGTCTTTAGAGGAGACAGCATCTGCAGACAGCACTTGAAAGCACCTTGATTTTCTCTTTTCAAAACAAGCAGAGAGCTGGGAGATCCTCCCCCCAAGCCTCCCGGAGCTGTTAATTGGCTCCCCAGTAAAATTACAGAAGCAGCCTGCCTGATAATGATTGTAAATGACAGGGACTATCAGGTTTACCTTGTGACTTTCCCTGGGGACTTGCAGTGAGTTTAGTCTGAACTTAGCATCAGCTGCTAGGGTTCCCATCTTCTCGACATGCCAGGGCTGGACCCATCCGGCTGTCTTTCAAACCTAATTAGCGTTAAGGCCTTTCCTCCCTCCTCTCCTCCCTCCCTCCCTCAGCCCAGCAGCCCTGGGTTTCCTTCTCTCGTCAGTCAGCACTACTTAGGCAAGCAAAGCAGAAGCTAAAGGAACATAACCTTTCCAGGTCTTTTGTAACTGTTGCTCTGAAGAAACAAGCCTCTAAAATCTGAGCATGGGTGATTGCTCTCCTAGAAAAGCATGCACCCATCTCCCTGAACTCCTTCACAGTTTGATGGGATGCACCTTGGGTTTATAATTAATTAGACCACATTTATCTGTGTTTTTAGCAACTTTGTACATGTATACAATTGGAGATATTTTTAGTAATTCCATACACCTGCATGGTATATTTTGTCAGATTCACCCCTGTTCCTCATTTCTCTTTATCCCTCTTGTAGTCATTTGACTAGGTCTGGCATCCGCAGACGCCTGTGTTTGAATACTTGGCTTATAGAAGTGGCACTATTAGGAGGTGTGGCCTTGTTGGAGTAGGTGTGGCCTTGTTGGAGGAAGTGTGTCATAGTGGAGGCGGTTTTTGAGGTCTCATATGCTCAAGCTATGCACAGAGTGGGACACAGTTCATTTCCTGTTGCCTGCAGATCAGGATATAGAACTCTCAGCTCCTCCAGCACCATGTCTGCCTGCATGCTGCCATGTCCTGCCATGATGACAATGAACTAAATCTCTGAACTGTAAGCCAATTAAATGTTTTCCCTTATAAGAGTTGCTGTAGTCATGTGTCTCTTCACAGCAATAGAAACACTGAGACACCTCTCCTGTTGAATCCCCTTTATTCAGTCATTCATTCATTTGGGTTTTTCAAGACAGGGTTTCTCTGTAGCTTTGGAACTAGCTCTTGTAGACCAGGCTGGCCTCAAACTCACAGAGATCCACCTGCCTCTGCCTCCCAAATGCTGGGATTAAAGGTGTGTGCCGCCACCACCCGGCTCGAATCCCTTCTTTTTGTTCAGCTAGTCCCCCTCCTACTATGATGTATTCATTCTTTGTAGGGAAGACTCACTAGTTCATTTAAGGGTTCTTGTATGAGCAGAGATAGAATATTTACAGGAGTTTGGGCAACTTCCTAGTGGCTACATCATGTAGAAAAATTAATCCCTGGAATTGGATATGACTTTCCCTACCCCTAGATTCAAGTACATTTGTTTAAATTTTTCTGTTCTATATCAGGCAAGCCACATAATTTTGTTACCCTCTGTCAAAAGAGTATCTCCTAGCTGAAAGTCCTGTCCCCCATCAAAAGAAATGGATGGACTATACAACAAGGATTCTCGGGTATAGGGACAGAAACCAGCCCCCAAGGACTGGCCCAACACCTAATTCTTATAATTGTTCAACTAATCAGTTCAGCTACATCTGTCCAGACTAAACTATACTTGTTTAACAAAATATTAAAGTTGCACCTCCATGTGTTTACATACAAAAATGTATCTCATGCTGGCAGCCAAACTTTGTAATATAAGAATCATCTAGATGATGTTAGAATTAAAACCATGAACGGATCATGGAAAGCAGCCAAATCTCAGTACTATACAGCAGGACTGGAATTCCTGAAGAGAGCCCAAGAAAGGCTACCAATGAAAATGCAGCCCAATTGCAAAAGGGACCCCAGCAATTTTGGAAATACCAGTGTCATATGATGGTTGACCCCCAAGAACAATAACCACAATAAAATGGAGCTAGTTAGAGCCTAGGGGATGTGATTCATTCATACAGACAGACAGACAGACAGACAGATATGACAAAGCCAGAGAAATGACCCAGACCTCTAAATGATGCCTACTGGCATACCAGGCTCCCTTGTTGTTAAAAAGGTACCTGTTAAAAACAAATAGACCAAGATCTACCAGCAGGTAAGTTCATTCCCTGAGATGGTTCTACAATATGATAAAGGCACTTGACCTGCTCTGTGTAAAACAAAGATAATGGCTTTAAGAAAAATTTATTCTTTCTATGCTAACCAATCAGACATAATTAAAGAGACCCTAATCATAATACAAATTTTGCCTTCCACCAGATAAAAGTCACTAAAATACTTGCCCTCTGTTGGCATTACTAGTCTATGCAACAGGCAAAATTACCATTCCTTATCAAGGATTTGAAAGAGATACATAAGACAAGTAGAGAATGATGTACCAGGCTGACTCCATCTTAATATTAAAAGTCATGCTATTCCAAGGTCAAAATCAGTTCATTCCTGTTTTCTATAAAACTTAACTTTGACCATGCCTTGACCCACTTTCTGGAATTTGACGTTCCCCACCCTATAGCCTGACCTCCACCATGATAGGATTTTCTGCCATGTAATTCTGAGATGCTCTGCCAAGTTCCCACATAACCAAAACCCTTGGAAACTGCCTACCCTTGCAGACTTGGGGCCACTATAAACCCTACCTTCTCCTAATTTTGATGCTGTTCTTTAAATTCCCACCTTAGGGACACTGCCCTATCTGACAGAAAATAAATATTCCATAATTCTACTAAAAGAATTTAGGTAATGGCTTTTATTCTCTTTTGGTGAGATTAACAAATATAGACATCTCGCATTCAAAGATCACTGTTCTTAGCACTTTGACTAATGAGTTTGCGTTGACTGTTGCCCACTGCAAAGACACTTCCCTGAGAAAGGCAGAGAGCACCACAATCTATGAAATAAACATAAATATTTAAAAGACATTTTGACAACATGGCCATTCAGTAAAACAATTGTAGTAGATTAACAACTGGGGCCTGTGCCCTCCCAAGCCATGGGCTTTTAACCAAGTTTGTAGTACCAGTCATGAATTCCTTCCTATAGAGCAGACCTTGACTCCAGTCAAAAAGCAATTGGGTTTCCCCCATAATGGATATGGCACTAATACACCAGTAGCCATATCTTGCCCGATGGGTCCATATTTTACAACGCAGGATCCACAGCTGAGTAAGAACATTGCTGACTTGTTTCTCCCATCATCCTACACAGTACCTTTGAGCCATATGAATTCTAGCCAGTAGAAAGGAAGACTTCAACTTAGTTCTTGCTTGATTTCTCTCAGTCCTGCATCTAGAGTCTTCAGTGATAGGGTCTTATCTAGTTTTGGTGAGCAACCAAGAGAAATAGCAATATTGTTTGGGGGGACACCTCTGGGGTCTCACTGACCAACAGCTCATTGAGAGGTGACTCACACATGGCACTGGAATAACCTTTTGCTTATGAAAGCAGCTTATGACTTTTTAAAAATAAATTATGTATTGGTTAGCTCATAAAGTAGCATGTTTTCATCTGCTTTTTTTCATGCATCCTTATTTTTGATGACACCTCTCTCCCACTTCTCTTTCCTCCCCATCACTCTCTCCTCATCCCATCTTAAACCTCCCAGCTAGTCATCTCATCTACGGTCCTATTGTATGTTTTACCCTACACCTCTTCCATGGCTCCTTTCTTGCTTCCTGGCTTCTGTTGATTCTCATGTCAAACAGAAAACAAAAAACAAAAAAAAAACTACAGCTTCAAAACTAGGACACACATCTGAGAAAGAAAGTATGGTGTTTCTAAACCTGGGTTGTGTTATTCCACATATTCTTTTTTATTAATTTTCCTGCAAATGGCATAATTTCATCTTGCTTTACAGTTAAATTAAATTCCTTTGTGTATATGTATCTGTTTTCTCTAGCAGCTTCAGAGTTTTGGATCTTACAGTGAGATTCTTACTTCATTTAGAGCTGATTTTGGGAATGGCGTGAAAATTAAGGATTTAGTTTCATTATTTTACATGTAGATACCCAGTTTTCCCAGCACCATTTGTTGACAATGCTGTCCTTTCTCCACAGTATATTTTTGGCATCTTTGCCAAAAGTCTGATGATTACCGTTGCAAGGACTTTTATATATATGAGTCTTTTATTCTGCTCCATTGTTCTGCATTTCTGGTTTTGTGCCAGAACCATGTTATTTTTATTACAATGGCTCTGCGACAAAACTTGAAATCAGGTACAGTCATGCCTCCAGCAGTATGCTTTTTGCTGAGGACAGCTTTGGCTGTCTGTGTTCTCTTGTGCTTCCATATGAATCTTACAGTTGTTTTTATTATTTCTTTGAAGAATGGAATGAGTGTTTTTATGGGGGCTTCATTGAATCTGTAGATTGCCTTTGGTAAGATGGTTATTTCCACAATATTAATTCTTCCTATTCCATAAGCACAAGCAGTCTCTCCATTTTGTAGTGACCTCCTCGATTTATTTCATTGATGTTTTAAACTTTTCACTGCAGAAGTCTTTCACTTCCTTGATTTTGTTTATTCCAAGGTATGGTTTCTGGGAATGACACCATTGTCCTGATGTCTTTCTCAGTGCAATCAGTATGTTTTATCATGTATTTATAAAAAGACTACTGATTTCTGCATGGGAATTTTGTATGTGGTAGAGTCCTGATGGAGACATGTGCACCATAAATTGTAGCAATCTTTCTTGCAAAGAATCATTCATTTGTCACATTAAAATGTCAATTGCCTAGTGAAGTGGCTCGGTATATAAATGCTTACTACACCAGCCTAGATCAGTCTTCAGTACCCATGTAAAGTGGAACTAGTGAAGTCACTCCACAAAGTGGTCCTTTGACCCCTACACGTACAGTGGGCATGCATGCCCATGTACACACACAAACATGCACACAAAATTATGAGGATAATGATGATTATTATTAATTTCTAATTAAAATGTCACCGATCTATAATCATATTTTCCTCCTTGTATACTTACTAAGTTTTAAACCACTAACATAAACAATGAAAACTAGGACACCTTATCTGCCCGTCATATAAACATGGGGATCCAACTTCTCATTATAGGTATTTTAATGTACCTGGATCGTTAGGCAAAGATCAATGTTTTTGCTTTCAATGAAAAGGGCCATTTCTTTTTCTTCATGGGTTGGTCCTTCCACTCAACGGTTACTTTCAGTCTTGGCTCTCATCTGTGTGTGATAGCGATTACAAACTGTTCCCCGGGATCACTCACCATCTGATCATAACATCATTTTTGCTTCTAGCAAGGAATTTCCATCATTTTTTGTTACTGTTCTTTCTAAAGTCTTGCTTTATAGTTTACTTAGCATTCTGGAGCATTTATAGAAACAAGAATTCAATTAGTCATAACGTTGAAAGCATAAATGCCAAAGCCATCTCTGGGAGCATGACCCCTGTTACTCAGAGTGTTAAGTAGGTTTTCACTGCAGTTAGACTGAGACGATGCCTGCTTCTCAGAGTCTATCATGTCAGTCGTCATTTGTTAGAATATATGTTTGCAAGAGATAGGATCTCAATAGGTAGCCCAGGTGAGTTTAGAACTCACTGTGTAGCCGAGGCTGGCCGTGAACTTGCAGTGATCTTCCTTTCTGTCTTCCAAGTGCTAGAATTAAATGTGTGCTCCATCACACCCAGCTGTAGCACCTGTCTTAATCAGGTCCTGTCTTCCCTACCTTGTCCCCTATGATCTATTAATTAAGCCCTAACCACACTGGCTTTCCCTTTTGTTTCCTTCTTTCTCCAACTCAAGTGTGTGTTTGATGGAGAGCTCATATTTGTGTTGGTCACTACCCCACCCTCGACATCTAGCACAATGCCTGATCTACAGTAGCTAGAGTAAAATAAACAGAGATGGAAGCCATGTTCCAAATCTTTGTTCAGTATTCTCCTCCTACAAAGTGTAAAATGAACTGAGAACGATTTTAAGACTTGTCGAGGATGAAGCATCTCTACAGAAAAGCCCAAGTGATGCTCAGGTCTTCTGACCTAATCCCACTTATGTGGTAAAACTTGTGTAATGTATGCACATTCAAATATTTCTGAGAAAAAAATAGTAGCTTGTCCAGTTTTGACTTTTTTTGTTCTTTTGATGATTTATTTTTATTTTATATGCATTGGTATTTTGCCTATATGTATGTCTTTTAAGGCTGTCAAATCTCCTAGATGTCAAATCCCCTGGACCTGGAGTTACAGACAGTTGTGAGCTCCCATGTGGGTGCGAGGAATTGAACCTGGGTCCTCTGGAAGAGCAGACGTTGCTCTTAACTAACCATGTTTCCAGTCTCTCAATTTTGAAAATTTTTAAACCTCAAAATTATTGACTATTGGTTTCTCAGAAACCAATTGATGAAGAGGTGGATGGAGAGGCGAGAAAGATGGAGGAGCTCTGTGGGAGGTTTTGTTTGCTTGTATTTTGGGGTTTTTTTTTTTGAGGAGGGGAGGGTAAGATGCTGCAAAAATGAAGAGTGGATATGGAGCAGCTGAAGGGCATGATGAAATTCCCAAAGAATCAATAAAAAAGTGTGTGTTAAAAGATACTTTAAAATATAAATAAACAGCTGAGATTCCACAGCAATCATCTACGTCTTGAGTGGGTGTGTGACTCCATAACCTTGGAATCACAGCAATCATGGGTTACTGTGGATGCAAAAACCAAGTCTACTTTAAAAAGAAAAAGAACCTAGAGTGGAGATGACTTAGATAAACTTCAAAATAAATGAGAGAGAAAAAGAGAGAGAGAGAGAAATTCCTTGATCCCTGCCAAAGTTCTTTACAATCACTCTCTTTTCCACAAAGGTGACTGCATTACAACCAAAATTTAACTAGTGCAAAGTTTTGTTTATAGGAATTTATTTAAACGGGTTTTTTTGTTTTGTTTCTTTTATTTGTACGTCTGGAAACACGGATCTACAGTCAAGCAAGCAAAGTTTGAATGCCGTTTGAATCATTTACTAGCTAACTGTAAAAAAAAACAATATTTACACTAAATTTATTTATCTAAAGTTCAAATGTAACCAGCATTTTCTGTGTGACGTAGTTTCGTGTAATAAAACGAAAGCATTAAAGATGTTGGTGGTGAAGGGGTGTTATAGCCACGGTAGGAAACAACTTAAGAGAAACATAGCTTGCTTTCTTCTCGTTCTCTCCGTGTTGAACCAGTTATGCAATTGGGCTGTGCTCGCCATGCTCGTCATTGTAAGACCACAGCTGGGCCCCAGTGCTTCCCAGATGTGCTGACTTTCTCTTGTTAACAGGGTGCTGCCCCGGGGGAGATGACGTGGTTGAAGATGGGTTGGACCTGTGGATTGGCTGGCTTTGGAACGTGGAATGTCGGGAAAGTCTTAAAACTCTCATTTTTACTGTCACTATTCCTGAAGGAGGGAAATCTGCCTACTTCAACCTATCCTGTTTTATCCAGACATCCCAACCTAATAGACCATAATTTTCATATTATCAAGTATCTGCTGTCTCTGGCACATACCTAGGTCTAATTCATAGAAAAGATAGCTTCAATCCCAACCACCATCTGGCCATGTGGAGAACTTCTCTCTTTTTTTATTTCATTTTTTTTTTATTCTTTGAGGATTTCATATGAGTATACAATGACACATGATCATATCCACCCCCATTCTCTCTCTCTCTCTCTCTCTCTCTCTCTCTCTCTCTCTCTCTCTCTCTCTCTTTCTCTCTCTCTCTCTCACACACACACACACACACACACCACCCCTCCCAACTTCATGACCTCTTGTTTTTCTTTTCTAACAAATCCACTTAGTACTAGCCATATATGTACCTGCAGGAGCTTGGGCATCTTCCATGGTCACACACCCAAATAATTATTCTCCCTCTCCCAGGAAGGGCCTACTCCCAATAGCCCCCAGTTAGGAGGAGGGATCTGTGAGTTCCTCTCAACGCTATGCTGGAATTCCAGATGCCCTCATTTTACGCAAATCTTCTGCAGCTGATGTCGGCTCATGAGTGCAATGAGCAAGTCCTGTCTAGAGATAGCATTTCACAGCACCTGTCCCCTCCCCCAGCCCTTACGTTCTTTCTACCTCCTCTCCTTAGATGTCCCCCGAGCCTTGGTCATTGGAGGGAGGGGTATTGATAAAGATGTCCCATTTAGGGTTGAGCACTGACAGGCATGTGTTTCCAGCACTTGACCAGTTACGAGTGTCTGTTGCCCACAGAACTTTTTCAGTCAAAGTTGAGAGCAGCCTAGGTCTATGGGGAAGGCTTCTTGAGAGCTTGTTTGGAGGTTCTAGCAGGGGAGTACAGCTACTCATACAGCCTTGACCTAAGACCAGTCCTCCTCTATTCTGGGAAGGTCGTCCTCTTCGATCGCGCATGCAGCTTTGGGAGGGACACACATGGAGCAGTGAGGGATGAAGGGGACACCCGCCTAGCCAGCCAGATCAGCCGAATCAACCCTGGTGATTAATTGGGTGACAGATGTCGCAGCCAGATTGCCTTCACATCCGCGAAAGGCTTCTTTAATGCTTCTCAAACAAACTCACTTTCTACTCAAAGGAAATAAAGAAACAGGCTTTCCTTTTATCTCATCACATCCAGTAGAGTAAGATTAAATGTTTGGCTTGTCCAGAACAATTTGGCTTTACTTTTCTGGTCAACTTCTAAGCAATGGAAACAGTTTTGGCATGCTTCCATTTTCTCTTGTCCAAAGGATGGACTGGTGAGTGGGGATGCTGAGTTGGTCCCTCCCCCGTGACAATTTTGTGATGATAGTTTGTGTCTGATGCCTCTCTGGTGCTGGTGGTTCTACGTTTGTAATTTCATCCATCATCTGGGGTGAGGAAACATCATCCTATTTGTGGAAGATGGTGCTGAGAGATGGCATTAAACCCGAGCTTCCAGAGTATAACAGCCTTAATTCCATGGCCGGCCACTTAGGAGAAAAGGCAAAGATAGATTTCTAGCCTCTTTAGCTGGAGTGGTGAAGCTACAGGCCACGTGGTCGAAATAAAGATGTCATGTTGCTGGGGCAGCCTAGGAAATGCTTTGGTCTTTCTTTGCTTCATTGGTTTCTAATTAGTGCTAAATAGCTCTGGTTTATTAGAGGAGGTTCTGGATTGGGAATTAAGAGACAGGCTTTTCTCACAGCTCCTGTAACAATTTTTAGCCTTAGCCATGACGTCTCTGTTCTCCGGACCTTTTGGTTTTCATACTATTAATGGGACAGAGCTAAGGTTGTGGTCTGGAGTAGTGTATTTCTAGTGGCCTTTCTGGCCCCAGGTTTTTCTCCTTGTAGTATGCACTACACCGAAGACTTCAACCCCTACAATAATGAGCGCTTAGTAAGTTGTGCTATAGGATGGGGAGGTTGCTCAAGAATAGAGCCCTTGCCTCACATGTACAAGGCCCAGGCTTATTAATTTGTGGAGGGCAAATTCCTGTTAGCCCAAGAAACTGAATGATAGAGTTGACACTGTGAAGTGTGTACTCACGTATACAATATTTCAGATAGCCCCACCCAGTTTTAGATCCCCCCTCATCTAATGCTTATGCTGCCAAATTTCACACTTGAATATATCCTGCTCAAAGAACAAGAGTATCATAAGCAAAGAAAATTCAATTTGAAACCAACTGTAAGCATATAATATTAATAAGTCATTTTTTAAAAACTCACTCACAGCCTGAGTGTGCATGGAAAGACTTTCTAGGGAAGCAGGGAGCCTTAACAAGATAATAGTTCACACTAAATGTCAATAGGTGTGAGTTAATCAATACCCATGACCGAAACGGAGGTGAGTCACCATCCATCATTTTCACCCAGCTCCCCTTCACTGCTGTCTTCCAAGGTCCCTCTTTTCTCCTGACCATTGTTCTTCACACACGATCAACCTCTGTGCAGTGACTTGTCTACTCATTATCATCCCGCTGTCTTCTGTAACCTGCGTTCTACTCTAAATTCTACTTAAAAGCAAAAATATCATTTCCTTCTCTGAACTCCTCCAAAGATAAGCTGCGTATCCAAAAGCCGTAAATGTTCCAGGACTTCAAGAGGCACTGGGGACAGAGGTTAAAGTTCAGAATCATTTGTGTTTCTTAGTGTTGGTACCGGAACACAATGCTTTCCCCATCACAGCTGAGATTAATTGCTTCTATTGTATTATGATTTAATTACTTGGTGTGTGTATACATGTGCATGTTCAATGTCCAACATAGGGAGATAATAGGACAACTTATGGGAGTTAATGCTCTCCTTCCACTGTGGGACCCAGGCATCATACTTAGGGGCAAGTGGCTTTTCCCACACAGCCTTTCCAAGAGCTGTTGAGGAAAACTTTTAAGAGATGTTTGACCTTCTCTATAACATCAGTGCCATCTATAGACCTCCATGCTTATTTAGGTCTTTGGCACATGGGCAGCATTTCCTCCTAACTTTAGCTCCATCAGCACTGTCTGTGCCTACAGTGTCTATGCGGGCTACAGCTGGGTCACCCAGGCCTACTTCTCTGACATCTGCTTCCCAAAGATTCCCCATCTCCAAACCACTTTCCAGGCACATCCTGGATGCTACCACTTACTACGTCCCATGTCAGAAATCTTAAGCTTTAGTAAATCAGTCTCCACCCACCACCTTGCAACATCCTTTCTCTCCTCTCCCTTTCTCTGACTACATCTCCCCTCTACTGCATCAGGATTTCCAGTCCTCGTCCTTGGACTCTACAGTCTACCATCATTCCCTGTATCCATGACAACCCTGCTTTCACACCACCCAGCAGTCAATCTGAATTTTACCTCTTCTCAACTCTGCATCACCCTCCCATCTCCTCTCTCTGCACCGTGTTGTCCTCCCATCTCCTCTCTCTGCACCGTGTTGTCCTCCCCTCTCCTCTCTGCACTGAGTTGCACTTTAGTAAAATCTCCCCAGTGCACGTCTCACCTGGAACCATAGCTGCACGTTGCTCCCTTTCCTCTTGATGGAGAATCTCTCTATACATCTTCCTTTCTTCCTTCCCACTTCCTGCACAACTCCTCCTCCTCTTTCCTTGATCAGAGAAGTATGTCAGGCCACAATGCCCTAAATATTGCCAATGTCAACTTTTAAAATGCATGTGTATTTCATATAACTTACTATAGATTTCCCCTGAGGACTACTGGTACTATTGTCATCTATTGTCATGGGGGATGGACTTAGGTCTCATTAACATCTAGCGTCACATCATTCTGGTATGAAATAAACAAGTAAATGGAGTTTTAGATTCTGCAACATCCAGATGAAGCCAGAAGTGGAAATGTGGATCTTAGAGCAAAACAAGTGTAAGTCTAAATAGTCCAAGGTGCCTTTATAAACTCCTTTCTCCACAGTCAGTGTGTGGTAGGCATAAATATGGGGCTTATTGGCTTTAAAATGTTCCGGCTTTCTCAAATTTATTGGATATATATTTTTTTAAGTGTCTATTCTTTGTTTTTTTGTAAGCTGGAATTCTACTCCAGTAGAAGTGAAAAAATCCATATGTTGTATATGCTACCTACAAAAAACAATAGTTGTCTTCTCAGAGAAATAAGAATGCCATTATTTTAGAATTTTGAACCAATCCTGTTCCCTACACCTGAGTTCAAGGACTCGGTTTACAAGCCCAGGACTGTTTCAGATTACTCTTTCTTGGTTTCTTTTTTCTGACTTGGCTCTCTTCTTGTTTGCAATCTATTATTCATGATGCTTCCAGAGCAATTCCATAGTCACAAGTCAGATCCTGCCATCCACTGCTCTGTAAAACTAAGGCCACACTCCTTCCAATGGCCTCAGAGGCCTGACCTCCATTCCAGGCTTATCCCCACCGTTTGCTGCTACAGCGCAGACAAGAGCATGGCTGCTTTTCATTTTGCTCTTTCGTGCCCTTGCTCTTAGACACCTGGTTTATTTCTTCATACTCTGGGCTCTTCAGGAGAGTGTTTTCCTCTGATATCTCACAGCCACTGGTCTTTATTCCAGCTCATTCTTCTGTTCCTTATAGTTAGTATGAAACATGCCTGAGTTTGAACCATGAACTGCCACACCATAGCGAATGTTTTGTGACTATTTCTACAGTGTTTCTTCTGAAACATTCACAATCTTTAAATCTGATATATTAGTGACGACCTTCTTGCATTGCTGGCAGGCTACCATGAGTTCTGCCTCACCCATTACTAAATGCTCTTCCCTCTACTAATTGGTCCCCATGCATCTGCACCTTCAGAAGTTGGTTCCCATGTATCTGCATCATCAGGAGTTGGTCCCCATGCATCTGCATCTTCAAGAGTTGGTACCCATGCATCAGCATCTTCAAGAGTTGGTACCCATGCATCAGCATCTTCAGGAGTTGGTACCCATGCATCAGCATCTCAGGAGTTGGTACCCATGCATCAGCATCTTCAGGAGTTGTCCTAAAGAGAGATTTCTGAATCTCATATTCCATGATCTGAGCTCATGGATGGGAATGGGACCAGAGTTTAAAGCGCACCCCTAATAATTCTGACACTGGTGATCCTCTGAACAGATGGAGCAAGGCTTTGTTTTTTAATACATGCTCCTTTAGAAGATGGACTCTGTCTGCTTCATGTTCATATCCTCAGTTTTACATAAATCGGAATCTGTAAGAATATTGACTGCAGTGGGCAGATGAAAGGTTACAAAATAAACATTGCTAAAATGTAGGTCATTGAGACAAATCAGCCCAGGAAATAGAATGATTTATGTTGATTAAGAGAAAATATAATTTTTATTAATTTTTCAGGTAAAAAAATGAGTCCCCCTCAAGTGGAAAAATCTCTTCCTGGCAGTTCTCCTCTATTCTTCCACTGCCACTGCGGGGACTCACGGACTCAGTCCCCTGACACTCAGGAGGAATGGAATATGCAAATCCAGGTTGAGCTACAATCTGTCCAGGAACACATGGCCTGAATGAAGAGTGATCAAACATAACACTCTTAGGGTAATTTTCCACTGATTAAAGAAAAGGTGTAAATTCTAGGGTTATCCCGCTGATGACGACTCTAGGGACATGTACTTTACATATTTAACCAAGGGGCTTAGACTCTGAATAGATCATTTCATTTTTGACATCAAAAGGATGCTGATACTGTATTGGAGGGAAATGGGATTTAGAGATCACCCTTATTCTGTGGGTTCATCTCTTATTTAAAGTTCTCAGGTTTGGACTTTTCTCAACCCCCCTTTCCTTTCTTTTCTCTTTTAATTTGCCTTCGCTTTCTCCTCCCATCTTCTCATCTTTTCTTTCTTTTTTTTCCTTCTCAAGAGAGTATGTAAGTTGAAATGTGCTTGAAATATCTTTGGACTTCTAAACTTGGACTAACTTTCTACTGTAATGTTTACTCAAATTTGGATCCCAGTGTTAGAAAATGTTGCAATCAGAAGCATTGTAGATTTAATCTGCAATGAAGCATGAGGGTTGCCTTGCCGTCTGGAGTGTCGCCCAATGGTATAGACACTGACACTGCAGCCACATGCTACTGCCGCTGCCACTGATGCTGATGTTGCTGCTGCTGCTGCTGCTGCTGCTGCTGCTGATGATGATGATGATGATGATGATGATGATGATGATGATGATGATGATGATGATGCGAACACCAGAAAGCTTAAGATCAAATATCCTCCCAGAAACTCTCTCAATTCAGAAGGAAAGCTGTGTGGTAGAAAGGAAGCAACAAGCTGAGGGACCTCAGAAATATGATTCAGAAAAAAAGAAAGAAACTTAACCAGGAACGGTGGCACACACCTTTGATCCCAGCACTCCGGAGTCAGAGGCAGGCGAATTTCTCTGAGTTTGAGGCCAGACAGATCTCCATAGTAAGGCCCTGTCTCACAGAAAGAGAGAGAGGAAGAAGTAGGGAGGGGGAGAGAGGGAGAGTGGGAAGTGAGAAGAGGAAGAGAGAAGAGGAGGATATCATTTAATGTTCTTCACAGCAAAAGGAGATTCTCCCAGAGTTCTATTCCTCCAGCTCCTTCGTCATGAAGCCAAGCAGGTCCTAGCCTCTGCTGGTCTTTGTAGTACTGAACTGATAGCAGATTTGAAGTGTTTTCAAATTATATTATACCATTGGCATATTCTTCCAGCTGTTTGCGAAAGTTTAGGCAGGACTCCGGGGAATAAGTGAAGGCTTTGTTGTGTCAACTATATCAGCTGGATGTTTAGGGAAAAGCTTGTTACATCACACTTACGTCAGAGGGCAGGATTCTTTAGCTGTGTTTGGAAATCAGGGTTTCTCTCAGTTTCTGTAAGCAGTGACAAGCTCACAGCCCTTTGTTGTGGGTTTGGCTGCCTCCTCTGGGCACATTTATCCTCCTCACTTATTAGGAGCCAATGGAAGAGAAAGGTAGCAGGCATGATGAAGTTTTCTGAGTATATGTGAAAACGAACAGGCCACTGACATGATATGTGGTGGGGAGCGTTTCCCCAACATTGGAGTCAAGATTACTGTTCTGAATGTCTTTGAGAAACTGCTTAGACATGAGCTCCATTGTCCTGGGAGAGGCTGTCTAAAGCATCTGTTTTTAGCCTATTAGTGAACATCCAGGAGATAGGCATTGGGGTTCTAATCATAGCCATGGGCTGTGCAGCAAAGGAGGCTGGATCTTCTTGCACTAAGCTGGGCAATGGATTGGAAGACTATTTGGAAGACCATCTTTGGGGAGGGACACTAGAGAACAAAAAAGGAATGTGCAAATGGAGCAGTGTGATTGCCCACATGGCTCTTGGCTGGAATTTAGAAACCAGTCTTGAAACTAAGGGAAATGAGATGCTCTTTATGCATGTCTGCAGGTCATAGGCTCTAACTTCTAGGGAGGTTTTCAAGCCCTTAATCACAGAAATCTTTCTTCTGGCGTAATCTTATGCAGGTGCCTTAGATATGCCACAGAGAAGAGCAGAGTTGCTCTGATGGAGGAGAGAGGTGTGGAGGGTATAGCCTTGCCTCCTCGCTGCCTGTCTCCTCAGCAAGACCTGCACACTCAGAGATGGATTCCTCTAAGCAAAGCAGGAAGTCACTGCATTGGCAAGGTATCAGGTTCCTGGCAGGTGGGAGGGAGGCAGCGGATTGTGGTCATGAAGTCTGTCTCTAGAAGCAGGCAAGTATGGGGCTGAAAGCCAACTTGTTACCTGCAAGAGGTGTGTCCCTGACATTTTAGTAGATGCCTTCCATACCAGCAAAGACAAGCATGCATGCATGGGTTCCAGGCCAGCCTGGTCTCTTGGTCTATAAAATAAGTTTCAGGGCAGTAAGGACTACATAGAGAAACCTGGTCTAAAAAAAAAAATGGTGAGAGTCTGAGAGATGATGTCACTATTCTTCTTATGGCAGGTATTCCGGGTGCTACTAATGCCACCCAATGTCAGAGCTTATAGAGCCTAGAAATCTGTCTGAGGAAGAGTCACAGGAATGATCTTGGAGAGGAGAGCTATGGTCAGCAGTGATGTCCTCATAGGGATTGTAGTAGGGTGAAGGACAGTACAGCATCCAGAACTACATTTACTTTACCAGGAGCAATGGGCTCTTGGGCCTCCTAACCAACTCTCCACCAGGACATGTTCCAATGTGTGTGGAGCACAAAAGTGGATGTTGAAGAATCTAGTATGACGTCACCTGAGTGCCGCAGCTGGCTCTTCCCCTCCCCAGCTTTCTAATTTACCATCTTCTTCCAATTCACATACGAAGTGTATTGACACATCAGGAGTTACAAATGGTTCCAAAACAGAAAAAAATAAATAAATAAACACGCGTGAAACTTGGAGCTGACAGTTACCAGTAGATTGACAGGTACTGGTTAGAAGTAAGAGTCCAAGTTGCTCACAGCTGGATCCGGAGAGTCTTAGCCCCAGGATGCATTGTGGCACTCCTTCCTGCATGCTACATTGTCCATACCGGCTCCCACGGTGGGGGCCTACTGGTCACTGACTCAGGAAGCCACTTTTTTTCTAGCATGAACAGACCTGGTTGTCAGTTTTGATGTAGGTCTCACTGGGCTTTGATATCCAAGATCATAAAACGCCCAGAAAGCATTTTCCGATATTACTGAGTCAGGTCAAACCACATGCCCGGGACTATACCTTGAGAAAGCCTTACTGAATTGGTTCGATCTGTGTTAATTCTCCCATAGTACGTTCCCCCTTTGCCCCAAGTCTTTCTAAGGAGTGAATCCCGGTGTGTCCTATGGTGTTCCACCAACACCCTCCAAATCCATACACTGTTGGCTCCCTTACCAGCCTTCCCCAACGATGTGTCTTGTGCCCAGAACTCCTGAGTCTGTGAAAGCCTCATATGCACTCATTTCCCATAGACGTTATTGAAAGACAGTAGCCTCTTCTCCATTCCTGCAAAGGCTGTGCATCACCCAGGCCTAGAATTAAGATAAAGCAAGGGAGATGGCTGGGGTGTAAAATTTAACAGCCCCAAGATGAGGTTCTAAATTCTCAGTGTCTGCAACCTGCCTGTATCACCTGTCTTACCCTGGTCCTGACACTGCTGTGCCCAAGGGGAAGGAGGAAGTTAGCCCCAAGGCCAGCAATGGGCGGGTAAATCAGAACCAGAATTGTCTGTAGCAGCCTTAGACTCCATGCCTCTTTTCTTAAGAATGGGGTGGTTGCTGGCCTCCCTCCTCCTAAAACCCGGGAGGGTAGAGAAGACAGATGTGATTCTGCCCCGACACCAGGCTCCACTGGATGATGTCACCAGTTGGGTAAAAGCCCAATGTGACATCTAGCCAAGTACTTAAGCTCTCTGGGCTCCATTCTGGTTCCTCAGGCCTTTGACTGTGGATTCTAAAAAGAACCTTGGGACATCAATTATGCATCATAAAGATCTCTCCCTTGAATTTCCCCCCTTAAAACACAACTTACTCAGTTAAGTGTGGCTGGAGACTCATTGATATTTTATTTTCCCAACATATTCATTAAAGTCAGGTGAAATGCCTTCTGTGGACTCAGAAACAACAAGAATAAAAGATAATAGATGCAAATAAATGGCTTGATTGAGAGGTACAAGAATAACAAGTGACTTGGCACTTTATCTTAGCAAAGGTACTTGAAGGTCCCATCCTAAATTCTTTTCTGTATCAGGAAAAAAATTGATGATTTTTCCTTAATATCTTCAGAAGCTCCCATGGATACTATAATTCATGAATGATCAAGCCTCTTGTCATAAAATGTCATAGTATTTGCATATAAACTATGCACGTTCTCTCACTTTACATTATCTTAGATTATTTCTATTGCCTATAATGTAAATGCTATGTAAATAGCTATACTATTGTGGTTTAGAGAACAATGATGAAAGATTTCTGTACATGTTCAGTATCAATGCACTTTTTTCCCCCAATACTTTCCATTGGTGGGTGGGTCCATCCTTAGATGCAGAGCCTACAGTACAGAGGGTTGGCTGTATTTGGGTCTCCTCGGAATCTTCTTTTGAGATTGCATGCACACACATGCATGAGTGTGCATGTGTGCTCACATGCATGTGCTTGTGTATTTGTGTGTTTTAAGTACTACTTCAAATGAATTACAAAAGAGGCAAGCTTCTCCAACTTATTGTCATTGATATCATCCTTAGGATACTCCATGGAGTGGTAGTGCTTGAGCAATAAATAAAACAGCTTTTTGGGGGTCTCAAAATAGATTAATTTGCATATAGAACTTTAAGGTAACTGTCAAGAACTTTGGTGTTCTTTGAGATACGGCGATTGGTTTCTGGCTCCTGATGCCATCTACCTCATCAATATTTTGTCTCGAGTTGATTTGATTGATGGGGCTGGCTAGGAAGGTATTGCCTACCTCCCTCACCGCCCCATGTGTATCCTTCCTGAACATGCATGTTTGGTTGAAGAATTCTGCCTTCCCTGATAGAGGAGGACCAATCTTTTGTCAAGGGTACATGAATTGCTGAACTCTTCTTTGAGAACCTCCAAACCGCTCTCAAGATCCTCTCTATATGAAAGCACCTATTTATATTGTCTTTATGCTCCTCAGAAAGCACACACACACACATGCACACATGGACACATGCACATACGCACATAAACATGCACACATACACACACATATGCACATTCTCACAAGCACACACGCACATACATATGCACACACACACACACACCACCTAGGACCTCTTGCTAGAATGCCTCAGGCTTTCCTAAAGTGTAGGCACTGATGTGGGAAAGTGAGAAGACAAGCTTAAAGGCAACAGTTGATTGAAAAGAAGGAACAAGAAAGAACTATTCAAGCCAGTGGGTGAGAAAGAAAGCCAAGGCAGGAATGAGCCGGCATAAGCAGGACAAACTGGGTTAAGGAGTCAGATGACCTGCAATGTCCTACACGATGTTCCTAGAATTGCGTGGGTCAACGTGACAGAGTTTAAAGTGAGGAAGTGTGATTGTCTGATGGACACTGGGACTCTATCCCTCTAGTGCCAGTGAGCAACAGACTTCATCAGGCAGAAAAAATGATGTAACAGCCATCCCATCTCTGAACTGAGTTCACTGAGACCATCCCAGAGGATGAGGAAAGCCTTAAACATCTTGGCCAAGACAACAAGGCTTCGTGTCCTAACCCACCCGCTTCAAAACTCAAGTCCTTTTTAGCATAACACTTGTTCCTCTGTTAAAGGGTGAGATGGGTATCATTTCAGTAAATACTGAGATCAGAGACTCAAAGGGGAAACCTCTCTGTGGGCAGCCCTTCCGTCCTAACCCAGCTGTGAAAGGACCCAGGGTACCTGACATTCAGACTACGGTGTTAATTGTACGTGGAAACACATCAGCAGAAGGGGCTTCTAGGTGTCTGAAGAAGTTGTCGCTGACGGAGGACAGCAACTGAATTTCCATGCAACCTCTCTTCCCTTGCCAAGCAATAGTTAATTTGAATAAATGTCAGAGCATAGCCCGGATGTGCTTTACCAGTGTCAATATTTTTGCTACCTAATAGTACACAGTGTTACACCTGAAATCTTCTAGGATGGCAGGGTGCTATTACAAAAGATTGCTTAATTGTAGATTGCTACTGTACATTTAAATTTCAGTAGCAAATTAAGTTGTCAGACTTAATTACCGTTATATGTTTAGATTATGCCACAGATTATTTAGTTTGCTACCTAGGTTTGCCAACCTGTTCCCTTTGCAGTGTGACAGGGTAGTAATTAGTTAATTACTGGAAACTCTTTAGGCTTCCTATGAACGCGTCCAGGAGGCCTTGTGCTCTTAAGGATCCTTTGGAGAATCCTCACTTCTGCCCCTCCCAAACCCCAACATCCCGGAATGAATCTCTAGGGAACAGCCTTAGAGCATCACAGCTTGGGTACCTTTGTGAATTTATCCTGATGTGGATGCATGGAAGATCTTCTGATCCCATAAAATGCTCACTAACATGAAGATATTAGGGGCATATTTCTTCAGTCTCATCACTATTGACCCGCATCATGTGGGACTGCCCTGTGCATCAAACAATGCTTAGCAGTACTTCTGACCTTTACCAACCAGATGTAGACAGCACCTTCCCATTCGTGATAGGCTCTAGACACTGGTCGATGACATGCAATGGGGAAGCTTCTCCAGATGAGCTCCACAGACCTAGAGAAACGAAAAAAAAACTGCCTGCCAGGTAGCCCTGTGTTAGTGCCCTGGGAGAATTGCACTGTTCTTTGGACTTTTGGTTCTTGGGGTAGGTTCTTCTGTATGGCATAGGAGGATAATTAATGTAAGATGAAAGAAAATGACTAAGAAAGCCAAATCACTTTTCCAAAGATTGGGAATTGATATCACCAAATTCCAGATTTATTTGTATGATTTTCTCTTTATCTCTGGGTCAAATACTTCCCATTCCTTCTCTGGTCTTCTCACCAGCCCTTTTCTCCTTCTCTCCTCCTTCTATGATGGCTACTTTTAACCTGTAACAGGACCTGGCACAACTAAAGAAATCAACATCTTTTTATTGAATGAATGAATGAATGAATGAATGAATGAATGAGAGGCTGGGATGAGAGCGCTAAGGAAACCACAATTAAAATCCTAGGTTTGTGACTCTCTAGCTATAAAAGAGAATGAAATCTAAAAACAATGGAATGGGTTGCCTATCTCCATGTTTGACAAGATAGATTATGAAAGTATCAGTTTAGCCCAGGTTTATATTATGTGCGCATTCTTATTCTAATACGGATGATGCTACATTTATAGTCCTCTTTTCTGTCCAATTATAGGGTCATTAACACGTATATGCTTACACACACATACACAAGAGCGTACAAAAATTATATGTGAACTTGAGTGACCCTAATTGCTAAGCTAAGGACTTATCTATGGAACACAACTGCAGTTTGTTTTGTTTTGTTTTTTATCTTCAGATTTGCTCAGCTGAGGCAGAGTAGGCATTTCTTTAGTTAAACTATTAGCAACCCTCTCATATTCATGAAGTGCTTTGTGTTAGTTCTGCCCTGGAGAACCTCCAAACTCTTGAGTGCTGACTTAGGTTGAGCTGCTTAGCAAAGTTAGATTGAGTAGCTGGCCCTTGTCACCAAAGCCAAGGTGTCTTCCTTTACTCCTTTGTCCCAAGAACTTGGCATTTTCCCAACCTAGCAAAACCTCCAAGGAGTCAAAGAAAGTATGTTTTGGTTTCCCATCTTGACTCATTGACATTTTTATTTGCACCCACAATCATGGAGATCTTTGTCATGCCTGTGACGTCTGATTCCTCTGAGTACCATGCACAGTTGATGAACATGGCCAGTGGTCATTTGGCCTGACAGTCCAGTTCCAGACCCTGGTACAAAATATCAACCATCCCCAGGGGAGTGATGTCCAATCATGGTTTACTTTTATTCCTTGAATTAAAAATATGCTTTGATGCAGAATACTTAATATTAACACATTTATAGGAGATGGAGTGGCTTATTGTCAATGAATAAGTCAATGTATAAGCATTTTGCCATTAGGAGGTAGGAAGGAAAACCACGATTTTGCAATGAGGCTTACTCTCAGATCCACTTTAAGTGTGGTCAAACTGGTAGAAGCAGTCCAACTTGTGGGTTCACTGTCTTCATTTCAATAGATACTGGTTATGCATATAGTGAGAGGCGGGCATTGGATCGAGTGCTGAGAGAAATAGAAGGGGGAAGAAAGGATCTCCACCTGCTTCTCTCTCAACATGCTTTTCTAATCTGAAGCCAAAAGGGGTAAGGCAGTCATTATAAGTCTATTGGTTTGAAGGGATCTTGAAGACAGTGTTCTGTAATTCGCATGTTGAAAGCATTAGTGTCTTATTGTGGATTCAAGTCATGGACCACTCCCAGAGAATAAATTTGGATGGGACAAAGAAGAGTAACATTAGAGGAACATACATGTGTATATATTTATTTATATTATATATAATATATAATAGCCAATATATAGCCTTTAGCTCCTTTCTATGAGCTTTTCACCCACTGTCACCTCTTACTCTCCCCTTCCTAAGGGGAACTGACCTTGCCAAGCGAATGCCACTTGTCCCCTCCCAGATGACAAGCATTCTGATTCAAGTCTCTTTCCTTTGCTGGAGAAAGAGAATAGGGCAGGTATCATTTTCAGGAAGCTTGGAGTTTAAGATCTGTAATTCCTAATATCAGCTAACTCTGGAGATTTCTGGCCACTTTCTTTCCTTCATTTTAATGGGCTGAAGTGTGTGGGGGTGTCGAGTACAGAGCTTTATGCTGAATATTTAAAAAGCAAATGTAATTTTTGAGGTTTGAAAAACATTCCTTACACAGCACTGCCAGTATTACTTCATAAAAATTCAAATTCTCTGGTGCATTTCACAGTGCATATAATGGGCTTTTCTTACAAGAAAATGGTGGCACAGCTTGGAGTATAAACCTACAAAAGTTAAATGTAAATAAAATGTCACCTGGAGTGGCGCACACTCACACTGTAGTCTGTCTTAGCCCGTTCTTCTGCCTCTGTAACTGGGACATTTATGAAGAAAAGAAATTCGTTTCCCATAATTCTGCAGTCTAGGAAATCCAAGAGAGAAGGACCACATCTTATGAAGGCCTTCCTGCTGCATCCTAGTGCGGGGGGAGGGATGGGTACTCAACAAGCGTGCACACACAGGACAGAACATGAGGCCAAACTTCCCCTTTCATCAGGTCCCACTCCCAGAGTGTCCAGCCCCTCTCACAGTAGCAGCATTAACACGATCACAGGAGCAGAGTCCTCATGCCTGGTCACTTCCTCTAGGTCCCACCTCTCAGCACAGTCACAGTGGGAAAGTAGCATTTCAACCACAGGTCCATTTCAATAGGGTAGACAGAGCCCCTCCTCCCCATCTCCTCCCTGTGATGGCCCCCATGTGGCTGTGTGTTCCATGTACGATGTGACCAGAAAAGATGAGTAAGTCAGAACCCAAAGGCCCAGCCAGAACCCGCTTAGGTTTAGCCCGTAAGGGAGAAGCAGACTGGAAAACACAGAGAAATTCTCATTATACACAGTCTATAATATATGCTGGTCTGAACACAAACTCAGGAGCCTTAATGTCTGGATTTAAATTCTCCTCTTTCCACTGTCCATTTCCTTTAGGCTGCATTTCCTTTAGTATTGTGACTAGGGCAGCAGCGTGGATGTTCAATATAGAGTGCCATAGCAAGAATGGGAGAGCTGAGTCCTGTAGCGGGTCTATCTTTGGGCTTTGAGAGGCCTCCACACTGATTTCCAGAGTGGCTGCACCAGTTCACGGTCCCAGTAACACACTTCTCCCAACAAGGCCACACCTCCTAATAGTGCCACTTCCTATGGGCCTAAGGGGACCATTTTTTGTCAAACCACCAGTTTCTTTCAGGAAATGGGAATCACTGTCAGCAATGGATAGAGGGGGAGTTTAATGTAGAGCCAAGACTCGACCTTGTATTCGGGCTCTATCCCCAGCTGTGCCATTGAACACATTACTTACCTTATTTTGATCTTCAACTTCTTTACATTTAAATTATTAAGCTAGTAACAGTGATTTTGTTGCAGAAATTGAATAACATTGAAAGTAAAGTGCTTGACTCTGACAATTGTTCAGCGGGTGTTAATCAGCTCTAAATCTTACTGAGCTTCTGGGTTTTGCAACGAACACTTGGAAGTCAGTAGAGAATAAAGCAAGTTCATTTAGATTTCACATATGAGTGTGCTCCAAATTCCAGATATATAAAGATTTGAAGATCACGCTTCTATGCCAATCTTTGCTAGGTTGATGACAAGCTTCTACCATATTCAAATAACATTGACCCCTCAGCTAGAGTTGATCATAGCAGAAATATCCCTGCTGAGAGGAGCAACTTGTGAGACAAATAAAGTTATTTGTTTTCCTGGAGAAATATAAGTCTTAACTAAATCTATTAAGCAATTATCTCTAGTAAATCTGGTTATTTTTAAACTTTAATTTAATTTTGTTTTATGTGTACCAGAATCTTGCCTATGTGTACATCTGTGCAGCAGGTACATGCACTATCCTCAGGGCCAGGAGAAGGTATTAGATTCCCTGGAACTGAAGCTACAGATAGTTGTGAACCACCATGTGGGTGCTGGGAAGGAAACCCCTGTAAGAGCAGCTAGTGCTCTTAACCAGTAAGCCATCCCTCCATCCACAATCTGGTTGTTTTTAATTTAAATAATGAGGCTTTGATGGGTATTTTTTGTAACATACCTGAAGACCCAAAATAACTCTGTTGATGATAACTAAACAATTAGAAGTAAGATGCATGGTAGACTTTGTTTATGAGGCCAGCTAGATAAGACATTTTTCCAGTAAACTGTGGCAGGTACCATGGACCTCTCAGGGCGGGGGTGTGCTATTAGTTCAAAGCCACTCAAGTGTAATACTCCTGTTCGACTCTTCCACAAAACAAAACAAAACTCAAAGTTGAGTTTTGCAATCTGCTTATTTCTCCCCTGGAGACACAAATTTCAAAACAGTAACGTGTGAACCACAAGACCCTTGAAATTTAACAGAAGAGTCAGGTACTGCTATATTACACACCCACTATTATGAGGATGTGTATCAGGGCAGCTGTCTGTATGCTTAACAAACACGGTCTCAAGAAATGCCTGTTCTTTCTTTCCCTTGGTCTCTTGGGTGAACAGTCTGCCCTTGACTTTCAGCCTTTTTTCTAAAGATTTGCTCTCCACTGAAAACACGTTGGCTTCCTGCTCAATGGGTGTTTCCATTGCAGAGTTTAGAATAAGACACAATTGGTGAGACCATTCTTCAGCCCTAATAGCCCTCCAGTTGATGTGACAGCTCTGCCAACTTTATGCTTCTGATCAAATGATTAATAATGCTTTTATAAAAATTAGACTGCATTATTACAATACTAGCTCTAAGTCACAAGGGAGAGAAGGGTGCAGTGTGTGTGTGTGTGTGTGTGTGTGTGTGTGTGTGTGAGTGCACGCGCACGTGCGTGTGCTGGTGCATACACACGTGCACACGCATGCACCATGGCTTTGTGAAACAAGAAACTATTTGTAGTTATCAATTAATCATAGATGAAAAAATTATGTAGGTTCATACAGTACATAAAAATCACTATTTTTATTAGTTACTTTTACCAGCAAATGACTGAAGTTGTACTTGCACTTTTAACTCTGGAAAATGAGGCATCAAGGCCTGATAGAACAGATTTTCTACTACATGGCTGTTGGTATTTCAGTAGGTGAGCTATATTGGTTCCTTGAAAGGACAGAACTATAGCATCTACAAGGATTCAACCCAGTTGATTAGGGCTGGCATGGGCAGTATTTATTTTGTTGTTGTTAATATACTAAATGTAAGTATAGCCATGTTTAATAAAAAATATTATAGAGTCCAACATTTAAAATCAACAAAATAGAGAAATGCTTATTATTTTTATTTTCACTTTTTTATTTCTTATTTAAGTTTTTCATACTATATATTTTGATCAAACTTTTTGCCATACCCCAATTCCTTCCTTATCCTTCCCCAACTCTCAATCCACCCAAATTCATATTCTTTCTCTCTCTGAAAAAAACAAAAGCAAAACAGACAAGCAACAATAACAACAACAAACACAGGGAACACTCATCCCGAAATGGGGTGTATTTATCAAACCCCTCAAGACTCGGAACACTATGTGAAAGAGGAGGCAAAAAGATCATTAGAGCCAAGGTGGTGGGTGACTCCGAGGAAACAGTGTTTTCAGACACAGCAGCACTGACACACATATGAACTCACAGAGACCAGGACAACTTGTACAGGACCTGCACAGACCAGCACAGACTCAAACCAAACAAAATGCCAATACTGAGAAGAGGAAGCGGGCACAAAGTCCCATCTCCAGTCTAGAAGCCATTCCCAATTGACAGCTAACTGCGAGAGGGAAAAGCAGTTTTCTTCAATAGAATGATAATTGGCATATCAGCCACACTCCAGGACAGGCCTTCTGCTCAGGTGTGGTTGGCCCACACAAAAGCAGAGAAAGGTTTGTTTATTAGAAAAACCAAAAGGATGATTTCAGAGATGAAGACGATTTGACTAGTACATTCAAGTTTGTTTGACTCACTAGAAAGCTCAGAGTTTCGGGGCTGTATCATTTGAAACAACTGTCATGAAGTGTTTGAAGTCCCAGCTCACTGACTTCACAGTCTCGGCCTGACAAACATCAGGTGTTCATGACATGTTATTCGTGTGGATGACAGTTTTCCTTCCAAACAGAACTAACAGCTGCTCGTGAGTCCCAGAAGGATGTTCTTGACCCTGGGAGATGATTTATATTACAAGAGCGTTGGGGTGTGGTCACCGACCAGAACCACCTTCTACAAAGAGTTGACTTGCACCAGTGAAACATGCCACTGCTGTCTGAGGAGTCATAAGAAATCTTAAACAGGGAGAATGGAGAGTCAGTCCAGGAAGATTTGGGGGACTGGCATAACAAAACCACGCTGTAAAACTCAGTAGAGATGTGAATCAAAAATGGGGATTAATTGGAGGCAATGATCATGTGTCTTTGGTACCAGAATAGAGGTTCATGCCTGAATGGTGTCAGGAACTAAAGTTCCTAAACTGCATCACAGCCAAACACAGGCATCACAAATGAAGAAAGACATTAGGGTGGGAGGAGACAGGACTCCTTGTTACTTTAGATTACATACGCTGACTTCTGCTTCTGTCACAATGCTGCCATTACTTGGTAGAATTCATGAATGGTATGTGATCACTTCAAACTAAAATTTAATCTAGAATCTCTTAGAGAGAGAGAGAACCACAGTGTGTATGGATGTTAGAGGACAATTTTCAAAAATTGATTCTCTCCTTCCATCCTGTCTTTGAAGTGGGGTCTCTCTTATTGTTTCTGTGATGGTTGGTACCCCAGGCTAGCTGGCCTGTGTGCATCTGGGAATGTTCCCTGTCTTCCCTCTTATTTGGCTATGGGAGTGCTAGGACCACAGATTCAAGCCCCCGGCAACATCCAACCATTGTTCACATGAGTTCTGTGGGGATAAAATGTAAGTCATCGGGTTTAGACAGCAAGTGATTTTAACCACTGATCCATCCCTCCATCCCCAGAAGTAACTGTCGTGTTCATAGAACCCTTCCTCTCAAGGAGGATCTTGTTAGAGATTGCCCTCAGGGTTCTCAAAATATATGTATACAAAAATCACCCAAGCTGGTGCAGAGTGACTTTACTGACACTTTGAAAACATTTTAGAAGCCACTATCTTACACTCAGGGAGGGGCCTGCCCACTCTCTGCCTCGGCACTCAAGTCTCCAGTGACAGCCACAGCTTTCATTCTGCCCCTTTGTTCATCTTTTGCCAGCTCCCTCTCCTTCTGCCCTCTGTCCTTTCCCATGACGAACAAAGAACCCTTCGTCTGGTAATGAAATGCCCCCCACCCGGCAAATGGAGATGATCTTTTCCAAAGCACACTTTAACTGGACTTGGAGTAGTAAATCAATCACTGTACATTCTTCTGTCGTAATGAATATGATCTATGTATACAAGCTGTCACGGGCTACATCTTTCTTCATTCTGATGTTATGGAAACCAGACATGCCTCAGAGGAAACACCTGTTGGAGACCTGCATGAAAGAAAGGTCTGGTGAGAGTCACTTCATCATCAAGGCATCCATCTGGTGTCCTTGCCAAAGCAAACCCTAGCAGGGTTTAGAGTATTATCCTCAACAAGAGCTCATCTCGACAATATGCTGTGCAAAGGATACAACTGTTGTATGCATGAGCCTCCCGGAGACCAGACCGTCATCCAGGAGAGCATCAGTATGAACAGTGTTAGAACTTAGAAACAAGGAATGGAGCATAAAGGCTGATCAACTGAAGGTAAAGGCACGATGGGGCACCACCAAGGTTTTAGAAAGCTATATCGTGTTGACAGGTAGAAGTTTCGTGGTTGAAAAGTCAAGATATCTTAGGAAAGGCTGGGGGGAAAAATAACGAGAATGATCTAGCAGAATGCACTTCATTTGAAGACAGGAATGGTACCCTGACCACAAATGTGCTTTTTTATTGCCTAAGAAATATCAGAGTGCTTCTGCCTGCGAGCATCTCTGCGGCACTTGGCCTTGATACGCCTTCAGTTAGTGCACCTAGTCAAACAGGGTGGTTTTCAACAGTGTATGTCCCCCATTGTCTCCCGCAATTTATAGCCTGGACTCGATTCTTCCTGAAGATGTTCTGATGAGAGAGGAAACCCCACGCTGTTCACAATCCCTAGTGGAAAGCTCCAAAACCACCTCCGGCTCCTTCTTCTTTTCCAAGCTTCATTTCCACTTGTATCAGGAAACACTGGCTTATGGTCATTTCGTTGAGACTTCTTTAAACTCCTTCGACTGCCTGTAAGTTCTCAGCATAAATTTCTGAGCTGAAAGCAAAGCAGTATGTGTTTTCGTCCAAGGCTTGGGCTATGCAAAAATAACATTCCATAAAATCTTAGCATGGGGAGGACAGGCCCCTTGACCTAGTGTTTAGAAAATGGGAAAGCATGTGTTCATGTGCCCAGAAGTTTCAGTGACCTTGGTGGTTCAGTCTTTGGAGACCACAAGTGTCTCTTGGAAGTAATGGTCAAGTTCTCCCCAAAAATGGAAGAAAAATCTCCAATCCCAGGGATGCATTTGATGCTGCTGGAGAACTCTGTGTCTCTAAGTGCATTCCCCAGGATGTCTTCACTGTGACTCTTCAGCCAATATTTGACTTGAAATGCTTGTTTACTGTCCGTTATAATTACCACCTTGTTTGTTATGGGAAAAAGGACAGCATGAGCCACTCTCTGTGTGTCCCTTGGACCATGACCATTTGTCCCCAATAAATCCCCTTTGGTGGTAAATGGGAGAAAACTTGCCAAAACTTTCTCAGGGGACACGACTTAGATTGACAGAAGCCTAGTTCCCACCAATGCATGAAGCTCCCTTGGTTGGTGTCTTGAGACTAACCTTGGGGAAAAAAAGTCCTGTGAGCCAACTAGGAGTGACCAACTGTTTGGAGTCTGGTTTATTTGGGGCTGGTGTTTCCCAGGAGATGGGTTTTCAGAGTTAAAACTGGTTATTCGGCTGCCAAAATATTGGTATGGTTTCCTGCAAATTTGTAAATTGGGGGGGCGCAGAAAGGAAGCGAGGGGGAGATGAAAACACTTGAAACATCAAGTCAAGAAAAACGTCAGCTCCTTTTATTATGAATGAACTTTGCCGATGTTTAATGAAAGAGAGCTCAGGAGAATGGCCAGAACCCTGGATGTTTTAGTACAATCGGTTACTGTGAATTGTGTTTCCTAGTTTCCCAATTCCTTGTCTTTCCAGATTTCTTGTCTATGCAAACTCTTCATGGACTTGTGGAAGAATAGTAGACATTGATAATTCAGATTGCTAGTGTGGAGCTGGGGATGCAGCTTATTTGGGAGAATGCTTTCCAGGCATTCACACAGCCCTGGGTTCAACCCCTAGCAGCGCATAAACTGGATATAGTAGCACATGCCTGTGATCCTAGCATCCAGGAGGTAAAGGCAAGAGGATCAGGTCATCCTCCAGAAGACAGCACTTTGAGGCCAACCTGGAACACATGGCACCTTGCCTCAAAAGCAAAAAATAAAATAAAATAAAAATAATGTTGGCTTGGTATCTTAGAGTTACTATTGCTGTTATAAAACACCATAACCAACAAGTTGGAGAGGAAAAAGTTTATTTGGCTTACACTTCCACATCATAATCCATCACTAAAGGAATTCAGGACAGGAACTCAAACAGGGCAAGCAAGAACCAGAGGTAAAAGCTGATGTAGAAGCCATGGAGGAGTGATAATCACTGCCTTGCTTCTCATGGCTTGCTCAGTGTACTTTCTTGTAGAACCGGGGACAACCCTCTCTGGGGTGGCCACACCCACATGAACTGGGCCCTCCCCCATCAATCACTAATTAAGAAAAGGCCTAACGGCCAAACCTTATAAAGACATTTTCTCAATTAAGGTTCCTCCCTTTCAGATAACTCTAGCTTGTGTCAAGTTGACATAAAACTAGCCAGCACACGTGGTTTTAAACCCCACCTGTAAATGGGATTTGAGAAAAGCAGCATAGAGGCGCTCAAGGAATCATGTTGCTTCTGTCTTCATAGGAGAACAAAACTGCATCCCAAGGCAAAGTGAAGCAACCTGGAGCCGTGTTCTGTGTAAGTGACACTTTGCAGATAGAATCCTTCAAACACACCACTTCTGTTCTCAACATTGACGATTTCAAACGGCCATAAGGACCCATTTTCTACCCTCCTGCTTAGATGTTACACCCAAGGTCAGAGGAGTCCAGCCCGGGTGAGGACAAGAATAAGACGGTGTCTCTGTCAGATAGCCACATGCCTGGGCTCACACCGTATCATCTCTGTAAAGCCCCGCTGTGTTTCTGATGCGTAAAAACCGACAACTTCCTTTAAAGAGCAGTTTCTGTACAAGCGTGCACACAGATGTCTCAGCTTAAATTGTCGCCAGAAGGAAGATCAAGGAGAGAGATTTCCCTCTTCTTTACCCATTCTCCAGATGGAATCTCATTTCCTCCCCTTTATGTCTTATGGATTTTGCATTTGGGATTTGGGACTGTAAAGACAAATGAGGCATGACCCAAAGCAGCAGGTACGTTGGATCAGGGCCAGAGTCTGTGCCCCAAGCAGGAGAGCTTGGCTCAGGGCAAGGCTGAGATCTCTGAGAACAACCCTCCCAGAAGCCTTTGCAGCATGCGGTAAGATTTTAGGTGCTCTTCACACATTCCAATAACACTTCCTAAACATCGGATGACGTAGGAAACAGACAGGTTGATCTAAGTGAAAAGCATTTCTCCTTCATGGAGCAATTTTAGCATACAAAGTTTTCTTTGTTCAGTGAACTTGGAGGCTGAACAATTCAGTCACTGCTCTCTATACTGCTCCTTCTCATACATCATTGACACGAGTGAAAATTTGAGACAAAGACCTTCTTTTATTGCTTTACTTTGTCTTGTGAGGTATTGGAGGTAGGAAATAGAAGCCCACGCTATCTGAAAGGCACCTCACTTTTCATTCAGTTGGTACATTTCCCAAGGTGTTCTGGGTTCAAGCCCAGGTCAGAGATTAATTTGTCATAAATGTGTTCCTTATGGAACACAGTGAGAGAGTGGCCCAGGAAAATTACCATCAATAATATACGCCAAAAAAAAAACAATTCAGACTGGGGATCGTGGCATGCATTAAATATTCCTGGTGTGAGTATGCACTTGTGCCTGCGAGGATGGAGAGGACCAAATCAAAGGTATAGGCTGCACAAAGGAACTTGAATGATTCTGTGTGAGTGCTACGGATATGTTTTTCTACAGTAAGAGGGGATGTGTGAAGTCCTTTTATCCATAATGCTTAGCTCCTGGGAACTCCCTGTGGCTGGAAACAAAGCACTGTGCTAGTGATTATGGATTTTTTGAAAACATGGGGAGGGCATAATGATGGGCTGAGGGCCACCGGCTTTAAAGGTTTTCCTCACATCTGGAAGCCACCGCTGGAGGGAAGCAGTTGAACACAGGCCTCCCCAGCGTAACAGTGTTTTGCTTAGCACCGTGACCTGGCAAGGAGCAATGGGGATAATGGGCATAGGGGCCTCTTGGGATCCTTCATACGCCTTGATTGAAGATGAAAAGTAAGAATTGGAGGTTGCTGGTGGGGGCAGGGAAAGGCTGATGTTAGCATTCTTTAACAAGAAGATGTGGGTAACATTAGGCTCTTATTAGGGATGAAAGTTGAGAACTGGGGATCTTTACCAGGTATAGAAAAGGAGTCACAGGACGAGATAGCCTTAATAATCAGGCAGAGGTCCCCTGCTTAGATTTTTTTTCCCCATGTTTTTGTTCTTTAAAGGTAGGATGAGGGGAAAGGGGGGGAGGGGCCAGAAGCCAGAAGTGCATCCTAATCCACCCACTTCGTATTTGGAATTCTGTTTCCAATACTGGAGTCCCGGGCTTTCCTTTGTGTGGTTCTCCAAGTGGCATACAGACGCGATGTTTTTGTTTGCTTGGTTGGTTTGGTGTATGTTTTGCGTCTCTCTCGGTAGATAGCCCAGGCTAGACTCAAACCATGGCCTCTCTGCCTAACTGCTGGGATGTATGCTGACAGGCATCATCACGCTCTCCTTGTTCTCATTTTTGTTGATTTTGTTTTGTTCTCATGGAGTTTTGTTTGTTCTTTTGTGTGTGTGTGTTGCTGTGTTTTGTTTGTTCTGTCTAAACAAGCCATCTATGCAGCTCAGGCTGACATCAAACTCACCATCCTTCAGCCTTGCTCTTCCTGGTGCTGGGACCAGAGCTTTCCCCACCACACCCAGCTTCAGACCTCAATTTCTTGAAGCTCGGGTTTGTCGGATCAAGAGGCCCTCTGTACATCCAGTTTCTTCTCTTAAAGAACTTAAGGGGAAATTGGGAAGTTATTTATTTCTTCTCCAGTGATGTTTGCTTAGTTGTGACAACCAGGAAAGGGAGAGAGAGAGAGCGAGGCTATAATTCAAGGAGAACCTTCTCCACCACCGAACAGTCATGCACACATTCTACTTTTGACAATAAAAATCCTTCTTGTGTCTAACCTAAGGACTGCACTATGCAAGTATTGATAATGCCGATTAGTAAGGTTTTGACTTGGACCTTTCTTGCTGAATCTCATAGCAGGAACAAAACCGCCTCGTACTGTATAACCAATCAATCTGTGGGCAGAATTATGCATCCATCTTCTTTACTGACCTCGTGAGGCAAACAGTCCAATCAGTGCCCTGTCAACGTTTTCAGACATCAACTCTTTTGCAGACTAACATCCATATAGAACGATCTCAATATGGAAATAAGTAAGGTTTGCCCTCCTGGTGTTTAATTCTACAGTACGTTCTTTTGCAAGTAAAATGCTTTAGACTACATTTCTCCTCTATGTCAAAATGCCCATGGAAATAGAATTGCAGGATGTCTGTGCTCATCACACTCAGAGGGGAGACAGTTGCAGGTCTTTGGTGTTTTTCTTCAAAGCTCTTCCATGTGGTCTCTCTAGAGGCATTGATCATCCTTGACAGGATTTTAGGCTAACAATGACAACATCAAATCCCATTATCTTACAGACTACTCTGTTGTACTCATTAATTCTTCCACCTTCTATGGTTTTTTTCCTGCTTTTATCCTTGTTTTTCTCGCCTCTCCTAAGACACACTAATCCTAAATGCAAACTTCCAGTAATAGTTCCATATGAGAGCTGTGGCCTTTGCCAAGGTATCTTAAAGTCAACCTTTACCTATAATTTTGAGACATGTGCTGTCAGGTCAACTTAATTACTGAGAACAGTTCTATTAGGGCTTTGTTTTCTGTGTGATGGGGTAATAAATACTACATAATTTCAGCCCCGTGGGCCAAGAAGCTACACTGAAATTGTACAGACACTCACATAACAAGGTAGAAAATAAATCCTCCCAAATGTTGTTAATATACACAAAATATTGTAACAAGGCCCCAGACCTTAACGCAACTGACTCCATGATGGAAGTACCATTCAGGCCACAAAACTCAGCACATAGACAGCACCACCCGCCAAAACTAAAACAAAAGCCGAATCCATCAAAATCCATAGTTCTGAGAAGGCTTCTAAATGTACTAACCTTCCCTTTTAGCTTTTGTACTTCCACTTCTGGCTAACTATTCTTGTTTCCCGAAGCATGTCAACCCCGGACATGGTCTTTATGCTTAAAAGCTCACCCTGAGGAAGGCTCAGTGCCACGCAGGGATCCTGAACACCCAATGTAGTTGCCAGCCGGCTAATAGACTTTCTGTTGGCTTAAACCCGTGCCTGAGCAGTCTTCTCTGGTACACACCCCCACAACGATTTGATAGCAGGTACACGCATTCTCTTGGTGAGTCAGCCAGACCTTTCCTCACGACACCCCACATACACCCACACTCAGCTGGAAGCCACACCAGCAAATCACCCTACCCAAGAGACAGGATGTCGTAGGACTCCTTCCCTTCCTCCACCTCTTAAGATTGCTTTTTCCGCCCTCTTTTCCATGGTGTTCCCTAGTCCTTGGAAGAAATGATGTCGATCTCCTGCTTAGGTTTATGGCTCAAGGCTGTTAAGGGGATCTCAGTACAGTCATACAATTAACTGGGTAGAGGCACACAACAAAGAATACAAACTTGAGAGGATTACTTCAAGAATGGCACCAGACAAATGGAACAACATAAAACAGCAATTCTGAGGTGAGAGGGTTAAGGGATTCATTAAGATGCTACATTATATTATTAAAAATTTCTGGATCCCAGTCAGAAAGTATGACAAACCTATATTACTCACACACAGGAGGAAACGTCAATAAAAATGCTACTGAGAAAACCCGAATATGAAAGTTGTATGTGTCCAAATACAGACTAACAGTGAAGAATAAGAATATAATGAGGGACTGGAGAGGTGGCTCAGAACACTAGCTGCTCTTCCAGAGGACCTGGGTTCAGTTCCCAGCACCCACAAAGTGTCTCACAACCATATGTAACTCCAGTTTTCTGGCCATCTGATGTCCTCTTCTGGCTTCTTTGGGTACTGAACTCATGTGCACAAAGCCACACACAGACACAAATACATAATTTAAAATAAATCTTTTTTTAAAAAAAAAGAAGGAATTTAAGTGAAATCAAATATGGTTCAAATTATAATAATTTCAAAGACAAATTTACTAGACGGGTCAGAGAGCAAATATGAGCGGACAGAAGAATTGATGAATTTGAACACAGGCCAGCACAGACTACCCGGTGTATTCTGTAAGAATAACAGAAATACTGGAGAGACAGGCAGAACTTAAAAAAAAAAACTATGGGGCACCATGAAGTGTACAAGGAAATATGTGTATAAGCTCAAGAGAGGAGGAAGTAAAGTTAGGAAAAAAATATTACATAGAGCCATCAAAACTCCAGAGATGTGCTTAAAAACCTTGACTTCCATGTTCCAGAGCTGAGGAAACTTTAAGCTGGATAACCGCAAAGGGGTTCACACCTGGTTACATCATAATCAAACTATTGAAGGTCGGTGACAAATGATCTGGAAAGCAGTAAATAAAAAGCCATGGAAGAGAAGCTTCTTAGTCAGTTTGATGGGTAGCGTCTCATCCAAAGGCATATGTGTCAGATAGTTTTGTGACACTTGATGCAAGCTAGAGTTGTTCCAGAATATGGAGCCTCTGCTGAGAAAATACCCTGACCAGATCCATCTATGGACAAGCCTGGGGTACATTTTCTTAATCGGTGATTGAGGTGGGAGGGTACAGCTCACTGTGGGCAATGCCACCCTATGCTGGTGAGTGCTATAAAAGAAAAAAGCAGGTTGAGCAAGCCATGATGAGCAAGCCAGTAAGGAGCACTTCTCCATGACCTCTGAATCAGTTCCTGTCTCCAGGTTCCTGCCCTGCTTGAGTTCCTGTCCCAATTTCCATGAATGTGAACGACAAGCTGTAAGCTGCAATAAACCCCTTCCTCCCAAAATTGCTTTTTCTCATGATATTTATCACAGTAATAGAAACTCTAAGATGGCATCATTGCCAGAAAGCAATTGAAAGACATATAAAAGACTCTGAAAACAAAATAACAAGAACAACACTGTCGAAAATTTGGGAAAGGAAAAGGGATGAGAAATTGCCAGCTGTGCAGCCAAACAAGAGCCCTGTGGAGACCCACCTGAGACTGCCACCTTCCTATGCTATTCCCTGCACCCTTGGGCTTGTTCCAACAGCCTGTTAAAGTCTGATGGGTTACTGTGGAGTTGTAGGCATGCAGACATTTGACTCATCTGAGGGTATCACAAAGGCCTGTGGGGAACCGGTACTGAAGTGGTATGCGTAGAAGTCCTAAGACTGAAGCATCAAAGGAAGCAAGAACTCAAGTATGTGGGTCAGGCCTAGGAGGTGCCCAGACGGTGGGAAATGGGGCAAGGATGCCAAAAACGACTAAACGGAAGAGGAGGAAGAAAGCCTGTCACTTTGACAGTCCATCTGACTTTGGTGTCACATTCCAAATCCCAGACATCCTTAGGGTAATGTGTGATTGAAAGATAAAGAGCTATTTGATAGCTTCCAGGGGAAAACCAAGGGTCCCTGGGGAAGCAGAAGCCGGGCAGTAGGCTTAGTTTTCTCTGCTTTTGGTGGTTTTCTTCGTTGGATTCAGGACTCCATTCAAGTTATCAGGTCATGGGTGTCCTTTTGTTCTTTGGTGTCATTCAGTGGCAGTAGGATGGGAAATTTCAAGTTGATACCAACTTCTACTGAAATAGTTAGGGGCAGAAAATCACTACAAGGAGCATTTCTGAGGATAGTCAAGAAAGAGTAGAAGCTGAAGGACAAAGCTCTCAATGACAAAGGCCAGGGGAAGCTGCTGTGGCTAAACAAGTAATTCAGTGCACACACTTAGCAAACGCCTTAAACAATAATAAGCAATGTTTGAATATTAACACTAATATCTTTTAGGATTTTGAATCAACTCGACTTTTAGTGCAACTGAAAGGATTTACAAACAGCTCATCCGCGTCTGTATTATCATGACCTTTGGATTTTGCTGTTGGAGCCACAGATAAGACCGTTTTATTTTTTAGTCTTTAAAATTGTAGTCTGTATACACTTTGTTTTTCTGTTTTCTTTTTCTTTTACTGAGGCAGAGTCTAACTCTGTAGCCCTGGCCAACTGGCCTGGAACTTTTACTGAGGCAGACCAGGCTGGCCTCAGATTCATAGAGTTCCACCTCCCTCCCTCTGCCTCCCAAATTCTAGGAGTAAAGATGGGCACCATCAAGCCCAGCACCCGCTTTGCTTTCTTCATTAAACATAATCCAGGGTACATCTGTGACTCTTGAGTGGTGCTGGGACAAGACTGTACTCTGAGCCAAAGGTGGGTCTTCTTGTTATTTATCCAAAATAGGAGTGGAGCAGTATCAGCCCATTGGGAAGCTGACATTGCCAATGAATCTTCCACAGAAAATGATTTTCTGTATTAGTAATAAAACATATTACTGCATTAGTAGTAGTACATTCCTCATTTAGTGTAAATTAAGAATGTTTCCCCAACATCTCAACACTACACTCTCTCAAAATAGCACCACTGTGTAGGGACCAGGTATCCAAACACATGAGCCAGACCGGGACTGATCAGATTCAAACCATAATAACATAGACCTCTGCTACAGAATGTTCTAAACACATTGAAACTAAAGGACATGGAGCATTAAGGTGCAACCACACGAAGAAAAAAAAAGAATATTAACAAAAGTAATAGTATGAGTTAATACATTTATTAAGTAGTACTATTTTGATATAACACCAAAAACATGGTCAATAAAAAAATGGTTAGATATCACCAAAATTAAAAGATTTGTGGTTCCAGAGATTGGCATGATGCCCAGGGCCTTCACAGATCCTACCTAGCTAGACAGGGACTAGGGCTTGGATGGGGAAGTGACAGGAGAGCCCATCCCCATCCAAGAATATATCTCTAATTAGTAGCCACTACCAAGGAAAAGTTAGCTTCTCCAAGGGAGTCTCGCTGGGTATGCAAACCACACTTAAGAGAAGACCCCATACCCATCAGTAGATGGCCAGAACAAGAGAAACTCAAAGATATCTTGGGAGATTTGTGTATGTGTGTGTGCTATTGCTTTGATGGGGAATTTTTTTTACCTTGTATATTATGCTTTCCAACTTTGAGTTTATATTGGATGTGTGTGTATGTGTCTGTGTGTGAGTGGATGTGTGGGTGTCTGTGTATGTGAGTGTGTGTAAGTGTATGTGCATTTATTGCCCTTAGTTTCTATTTTTTTCTTTTTGTTTGTTAGTGTGTTCATTTTGTTTCATCCTTATTTTTTGTCTTTTTTATTGACCTAATTGTTTTCCTAAGAGAGAGAGAACACATGGAGTTGGAAGGGTGGGGAGGTGGGGAAGATCTGGGAGATGAGGGAAAGGAAACTATGATCAGAATATATTGTATGAAAATAACTATGTTCAATAAAAAATTAAAGATTTGTGGTTCAAGGGACTGTATAAGATAAAATGATAGTTCATGAAATAGGAAAAAATACTTGCCAATAATATGCCCCAAAAGGAATGTGGGCAGATATACATAAACTACAACTCAGCAACAGAAAGAGATACCCAAGTTAAAAGGGGATAAAATCAAATATTGAATAAGAATAGCTCCAAAGAAGACATACAGAATAGTAATAAGTACACAAAAGAATCTCACATAATTATCTATGAGAAAAATCAAAATCCCAACACACTATCACATCACGTACACTTGGATGACTAAAACCAAATGGCATGAATGCCATGGGGGTAACCAATCGCTTTCTGATCAGACTTCCGGCCCACTGACAGAAAAGGACTCACGTGTGGTATTACAGACCTGGGCCAGAACCCACTGCTGGGGAAACCGTAAGCTCTGAAGAAAAACCTACTACTGTTGTTTTCTCTAAATGGGCAGAGCATCAAGTACAGTTCTCAGCCATCATCAGAGACGGTTTGGATTGCAGTGGATGACACTCATCACAGACACTCACAACAAGTCTAAGTGCTCACCCCGAAAGGGCACATCTGTATCACCTCCCTCCCCAAGGCTCAGGGGACATCGTGAAAGAAGGTGTGGAAACGTTATCCAGAACTGCTATGAAATCGTGTGTTCAGAAAGTGATGAGACAATGGCACTCATGAACTCACACCGGCTGTAGCTGCCTTCTTAAGAGCAAGTCAGTCAACATTCCAGCATGGATGGGGGAGGGTTCACAAAGCCCTCACAAAGCTGAGAGCTATTGGCAGTTGATGGCTCCAGGGAGAGGAAGAGTGTTTACTGGAGGAGCATGGCCTCTGGTAGGTTGCCATTGCAACCAGTATGTGGACCTGCACCTATTAAGTACATACCGGCAGTTATAATTGGACCCAGTGGGTTATAAAGAAAAAACGAAAGTAAAAGAAGACATGAAGCTGGGAAGAGAATGTGGGGGTAGAAGTTTGGAAGGAGTTGGAGACAGGTTTTTCCCATGTGGGGAAAAAAAGCTCTCTTTTAAATAATTCCTCCCTTTAAGAATTCCCAATTGTCTTCCCAAATCTCCCACTAATGATGATGAAGATGTGAGGTTTATTGCTGCTGCACGGAAGAGTAAAAGCCTGACTGGATTTCAAGGCAGCTACCTAGTTTGGCAGCAGCCCAAGAAGGGTGTTCAGAGAGAACCCGCCAGGACAGAAGAGAGCAAAACCTAGCCGGGAGAGCAAGTAAGTCCAGCCACATGCTGTTCTGGCTTATGCCAATGGCTTTTTCCTGAGTTCATACCCCAAACGTTGGGTGCCAAATGTAATATGGATAGTAAAAACCCAGAGACAGATATTAGGGTTCAACCTGAAGATCAGAAAAGCAAAGCAGCCAAGCCACTAGAGAGCTTTTACCTCGATGAAATCTTCAGACTGAAAGAGAGCAAGTTACTGTCTCATCCTGCCTTATATTCCTCTCTAGTGCTGGGATTAAAGGCATGCACCACTACTGCCCAGCCTCTATGGCTAACTAGTGTGGCTGCTGGGATTAAAGGTGTGTGCCACCACTGCTTGGCCTTTATGGATAACTAGCTTGGCTGCTTTGCACGGATCTTCAGGAAAGCTTTGTTTATTAAAACACAGATAATATACCACTATATGTGCATGCCTATACACATTACACACATGAACACGTACACAAATACACACCACATACACAAACATCAGGTCTTAGATTTATTGGATCCCTCATAAATCATTCACATGACTATAAAGTAGTACATCCAGTTTAGAAAATAATTTGAGTTTCTCAAAATTCTGTGCACAGCTAAAGAAATAATCAACCAACCAGGTGAATAGGAAGTCTACAGAATGGGTAGGTGGTCTTAATCTTGCTGGGGCCTCCAAATGCTAATCCCACAAAATGAGAGTAAAGACCATTATCCAAATTCTTTTAGTCGAATTGAGCAAGCTTAGTTTTCTGTCAGACATGGCTAACTCCCTAAAGTGGTCTTAAAAGAACAACACTGAATATAGGAGAAGGTGGGGTTTGTATTAGTCCCCAAACTGTAAGACTAGGCTGTTTCCAATGGTTTAGGGCTATATGGGAACTTGGCAGAGCAACTCAAAATTATTTGATAGAACATTGGATCAAGGTGGAGGTAGGTGTAGGGTGTGGAACATATCAAATTCTAGAAAATGGGTCAAAACATGGTCAAAGTTAAGGTTTACAGAAAACAGAAATGAACTTATTTTGATCTTGTAGTAAGATGACTTTTAATCTTAAGATGAAGTCATATTGGCCCATCATATAACCCTCTCCAAAGCCCAGGAACTATCACAGAAGAGAATGAAAGAGTTCTGAGAAGAAGCACTGTGAAATGCTGTGGTCTAGTTATGACACACCTGTGGTTGTCATGAACCCATAGAAGCTGCACAAGATCAAATTCATCAACATGGGTAAGGGACGGGCTTGTGATGCCACGGCATTCTTTGAGAAGCTATTAGCAGTTGATGGGTTCCCTTAATGGGTTCCCAGAAGGAATTAATTTTTCTATATGATGTAGCCACAGAAGTTGCCCAAGCTCCAGTAAATATTTTCCTATTCATGCTCATACAAGAACCCTTATTTAAACTAGTGAGTCTTCCCTAAAAAGAATGAATACATTAAAGTAGGAGAGGGACTAGTTGAAAAAAAGGAAGGGATTTCTATTGCTGTGAAGAGACACCATGACCACAGCTTCTCTTATAAGGGAAAACATTTAATTGGGGCCTGCTTAGAGCTTCAGAGGTTTAGTCCATTATCATCATGGCGGGAAGCAAGGCAGCATGCAAGCATACATGGTGCTGGAGAGGTGGCAGAGAATGGGAGGAAACATCTGGCAGAGTATTGATAACCAGAATATACAATGAACTTGAAACGAAGAGTCAGCCAGGTCTGGCAGCACACCCCTTTAATCCCAGCATTCAGAAGGCAGGGGATGGTGGATCTCTGTGAGTGTAAGGTCTACAGAGTGGAAGCTGGGACAGCCAGAGCTGCATAATAGAGAGACTCTGTCTCAAAAAGAAAAATAAGAAAGAGCCAAAAAGAATAACCCATTCAGAAAATGGGTCCGGGACCTGAATAGAGTGTTCGCAAAAGAAGAAAATTAACAGCTAAGGGGCATCTCAAAAATGTTCATCATCCCTAGCAATTAGGGAAATGCAAACCAAAACAACTCTGAGATTTCATCTCACCCCAGTCAGAATGGCAAAGATCAATGGAACAACTGATAACAAATTCTGGAGGGGCTCGGGGGAAGGGAGCCCTCGTTCACTGCTGATGGAAACGCAAACTAGTGCAGCCACTGTGCAAACCAGTGTGGAGAATTCTCAAAAGAACTAAAAATAAATATACCGTATGACTAAGCTATGACACTACTTGGCCTATTTCCAAAGGACATGACATCATTCTCCACAGATACCTGCTCAGCCGTGTTCGTTGTCACCCTATTCATAATAGCTGGGAAATAGAGACAAGCTCAATCTCTTTCAGCCAATAAGCAGATAACAAAAAAATGTGATACATATTCACTATGCATCTGTAAAGAAAAACAAAATAATGAACTTTGGAGGTAAATGGATGGAACTAGATCATACTGAGTGAGGTAACCCAGCCCCTAAAAGACAAATATCACACCTTCTTTCTCATTGAAAGCTCCTAGCTCCAGATCTTCAGATGTGAATACAGAAATCAGGAAAGTCAAGCAGGACCATTGCAGGATAGGAGCTGGGGGAACAACAAAGATGTTGGAACAGAGGGATACAAATGACCTGTCAGGGAGAATGGGAAGTGGGGGGCTGTTTAGGAAACCAAAGAATACCTAGGAAAAACCCAATAGCAGACATGAGAAGCCCTCCTTGAATGGTTGGCCAGGGATGTCCAAGAGACCCTCAAAACGTCCAGTCTATGTCTGTTGCCCTTGGTTGCCACCCAGAGGTCCGTATTGTTTAAGACACCATGTACTTGATAAACAGGGCCCAGAGATTCCTGAACATGAGATGAACCAAGAAATCACTCCCTGAGGGTTAGCTTTCATGCTACCAAAAGGCTCCATGCACACTTCCAAAAGAGAGAGGCAACCAGCATTCCTATTCATCTACGGCACCTATGAACCACATCAACAACCAGCATGGTGCAACAGTCCTAAGGGTGCAATAGTGGTGTGCATGCTTTGGTGGTAACCAACAAATCTCTAGTTGGACTTAAGACCCACTCAACACAAGGAAAGCCATGCCTGGTACTGGAAACCTAGCTAACTACTCAGTGCTTGTAAAGTCATGGTATTGGTGGAGAATCTACAACCACTGATTTACTTAACCAGCAAAATCCCTAACTACATTCTAAATATTTATCCTTATACCCACAGATAAGTGTTGTCTTCATCCCTCACCAAGGAAACTTCTCCTTGCAACAGAGACCACTATAGAAAACCACAACCAGTAAAAATGCAGAATTATGGAACCCAGTCCCAATGTCCTGCCCCTAAGTCTCAGAAAGCACTGCAGAAGATGTGGCAAAAAGATTGTGACAGACAGTGGATCCAGAAGTCTGCTGTAAGATTGGGTCCCCTAGGAATACCTGAAGCTACTACACCCATAAAGTCTCACCAACATGAATGCCCAAAGCTGAACAAGGAGGGCAACAAGAGGAATGCCAAAGTGAATGGGAGAAAGCCCATAAGGCCTCTACCCCTCACAGAGAACTCTAGACAACTAAGGAAAGTCGTGGTTGGTAAAGGTGGTCTTCCCCAAGAAAGAGCACACAAATTGGTTATCCAGTGCCAAATGGTTAGCCCTGAAAACATACATACAAGCAACATTATACCAACTGAGGAGGTTATATTTAGGAACATACACATACATATATACATACAGTAGCAATTAATTAATTTTAAATTTAATTAATTTCTAAGTTAATATAATTCTAAATATAAATTAATTTAAATTCAATTAATTTTGAGTTAATTAATAAAAATAAGTAAAATTAATTAATTTTTAAAAATATACATATATGCATACAGTAGCAATTAATGTACTTAAAGGAGAGCAGGGAGGGGTATATGTGAGGGTCTTTGAGGGAGGAAAGGGAGGGGAGAAATTCTGTAATTATATTAGTCTCAGAAAGAAAAGAGATGATGTGAACAGAGTCCTCATGAGAGTCAACAGTCCTATCCTTCAGTTGTAGTCCCAAGAGATCTGAGACTCTACCTGCACAAAACATCCACATGGTGGTGCACATCTTTAATCCCAACACTCGGGAAGCAGAGGCAGGCGGATCTCTGTGAGTTCGAGGACATCCTGGTCTATAAAGCGAGCTCCAGGACTGTTACACAGACAAAGCCTGTCTCAAAAAAAACAAAATCAACAACAAAACAAAACAAAATGCACATAAGTATTTGTTTTAAGCACCATTCTGACTATTTAGTCACAAACAGGAACAAAAAATTGTACTGCAAAACATGCATGGCGTATTTTTGTAGCATGGCTGTAACAGGATTCCCTATCTGAAGCAATTAAGGAGAGGCTGATGCATTTGGACCCACAGTTCCAGGTTCGGCTATCCTGATGGGAAAGGCATGATGGGGCAACTCCAGAGTTTGCTGTGGCAGAGCTCCAAGCACCAGATGAGGCATCAGAGGACTGGTGTGAAAGATAGAAGCAATCGTCCCCTTCCGGCCCACCCCCAGAAACCCACTTCCGCTAGCAGGGCCACAGCCACCGCAGCTGGAGACCTACCGTTCAAACACAGGAGGCAGTGGGTGCCAGTTTACGTTTAAACCGTAATATATACCAAGGAAAAGAAGCCAGGCACAAAGGCCGCATATTGTGTGATTCCAATTCTATAAAATTAGAATAGCCACGCCCATAGAAACAGAAAGCCTGGGGTTGCCAGGAGTTCTGGGGAAAAAAAAGAACTGGGAAGCAATTGTTTTTAATTGTCAGTTTTTCCTTTGTAGCTGGTGGACTTACGCTGAAATCAGGTGGTCATGACGGTACACACCTCTGGGAATGCACTAAAACGCCTTGAGCTGGACGTTTAGGAGGAGAATATCGCCGTACTGTACAATAAAGCTTTTATATCAAAAAATAGCAACAGGAAGGGGGAACCACAGTATTGCGCTATTTATTTCATGTAAGGTTAAATTCCTCTCTGTAATCCAATTAGCTATAAGTAGTATAACACCATGTAATTACTGGCATTCATAGACGGTAATTGAGTAATCTAAAGGAGGTTAAATTACAGGCAGAACATTCATCTACAAATAAGCAAAATTGCCCCTTGCATGTCTAGGATTATTTCCATCTAAATATATGAAACTAATGATGTTGTTTACATACATACATACGTAGGTTTCGGGTAAAGCTTTAAGAATAATTCATTTCTAGAATTCTGACTCACAAAGGTTAAAGTAGTTAGTAATTATTATAAGGACAGTTGCTTCTTACAATGGGATTGCATTCTGGTAAACTCATAAGGTGAAGGTGTCATTCGGTCAAAAATGAAATTAGTAGCCCACTGAGTATCGTAGTACTCAGTTTAGTGTCAGGTGCCCTAGTGATCAGGTGAGTGGGACCTGGGGGCAGGGCACATCATGTTACACATCACTGGTTACTATTGTAAATGATACTTTTCAAATTTTGAATTTTAGTATTTACAGCTCCTGCTTAGGAAAGCAACTGGCTTTCCTGGGACTTAGCTGTAATCACTTAACAGCAGCAAGCATTTTTTTTTTAATTTATTTCTTTTTAGACTTTTTCACACATGTGTTCTTTAGAAGTGTGTTACTTAATTTCCACCCATCCGGAGACTTGTGCAGCTTTATTTTGTTCCTGATTTCTTGTTTAACTCCATTATGGTCTGAAAACACGTTCTGTCTGATTCACAGTCCTTTAAATTTGTTAATGTAGGTTTTACTGCCTGAGAATGTGGTCCGTTTTATGTCCAAGAAGAACTTCTGTTCCTCTACTGTTAGACAGTCTCCTACAAATGGCAATTAGGTCATGTTGGCGAGCACCATGTCCAGTTAGACCTTGTCCTTCCTGACTTCTTGCAGCTTGAGCAAATAAAGAGGCCAGACGCCTCTGCATTAACAGTGGAGTTTTCATTTCCTTACGGCAGCCTTCATTTTAAACTGCATATTTGATGCTTTGATTCTCAGATTGTTACGTGTTCTTGGAAAGGTGTCCTATTTCTCATTCTTTTTTCTGAGACAATTTAATGAGTTTGAAATTCCTTATGTAGAAATTAACATAACCACCAAAGCTTTCTTTTCAATTAGTGTTGCCATGGAATATCTTTCCTACAGTTATTCCTTTTGAAATCTACCCAAATCTTAATTTTATTTTTATTTTTTTTTTTAGGGTTGGAGAAATGGCTCAGAGATTATCTTCTAAAAGACCGAGGTTGGGTTCCCATCACCCATGTGGCCCCTTACAGTTGTCTGTAACTCCAATTGCAGGGCCTGACATACATATAGGCAAAATAGTCATATACATAAAATAAAAACGATAAATAATTTTTTAAAAAGTGACTTCTTTTTAGAGGGCATAGAGCTGCATCTTGTTTCATGTCTGCTGCAGTGTTGAATACTTTCATTGCTGTGTATAGACCATTGAAAACGATTCTTGCTATAGCTAGATCAATGTCTTCCATGTTTATAACCATTTCTCTGCTTCTCTTTCCAGCCTCTTTTTCTTACTTTCCCCAGTTTTAATTCAGCATTTTATATACCACTTTAACTTCAGCTCCTACACATTGCTTCTATCTATCTATCTATCTATCTCTCTCTTTCTCTCTCTCTCTCTCTCTCTCTCTCTCAGATTTAGAAGTTGACCTTCAATCCTCAATGTGTTTTTAACTAACTACCCTGAAAGAGTACAGCACTGATTCTTGAGTACTTCCATAGCTAATAGCTGCTTTCCCAATTTGAAGTAACAGGTTCTCATTGTGAGACTTCCGGTTGCTCCCAGGAGTAGTTCCATCACCTCTGTTTGTTGGAGCTAGAGTTCCAAAGAGGCTCTGAATTTTTTGTATCACTGTTTCTGTCTCCTCTATTTTCATCGGGCTTTCCCAGGAGCTCCTTCTGAAACAGTCTGACCCTTGTTGCTCTCTCCCCTCAATTCACTGTTATATGCTTGAGCCCGATTGGTGTAACAGCAGAATGTAGAAAAGAGATTACGATTTTTTTTCTCAAGTCTTACGGCTTTTTGGTGGACATGTGTCTTGAGGCTGTGATGTCCAAAGAGTATTTTAATTACTTCCATGGCTCCCTTCTCAAGACCTCAGGTGAGAGAGAAGACATAAGAATAGGAACCATCCATCCCTCCTGCAGGTGCAGGCCTCCTAGAGAATGAGATGCCACAGTGAATGTTCTACAGGAATATTTCACCATAGCTGCACTCTGGCATGACAAGGAATCTGGAAGCTTTTCTCTTGGCTTTTTGTTTTCGTTGTTATTGATTATGTTTTGTTCATTTTAGGATTGTGATGATAGTCACACCCCTTATTACCCATTCTTGTCCCCTTCCTGCTCCCACCAACCTCTTCCTCCTTCCAACTAATTTCCCTCTTACTTTCCAGATCGTGTGTGTGTGTGTGTGTGTGTGTGTGTGTGTGTGTGTGTGTGTATGTGTGTGTGTGCCTGTGCGCGCGCAGATGCAGGTTTTGCGTAGCTAGCTACAACCGTGATATGTTGATGGTCACAACAGCTATGTCAATCCAAAAGACAGTGTCCCGCAGCTCTCCTCCTCATCTTCCAGCTCTTGCAGGCTTTCTGCCCCTCCTCTGTGACGCTCCCTGGTCCTTGTGGCGGGGATGGAGAGAATGTTATGGACTGAGGACTCACTTTGACCAGTGATGACTCTCTGAATTCACCGCCATGCTCTATAATCATAAGTCTCTCTGATCAAGGCTGAAAGCTGCTAGTCATCAGGCAGTCCGCACATCCAAAAGGATTTCTGGCAGTTAGATAAAAGCCAGCTTTCCTCAGGAACTTGTGAAGCCAGTTTCCATCCGCCGAAAGGAGTCATTGCCCTTACCTCTGGCAGAAGGGATGTGGCTACCTACGGTTGCACATCAAAGTCCATCCCAGCCTCTAGGCTCCCCCAGTCCCTACTCACAAGAACTTGTTTTACATTTCACAGTACACACTAGTCTCTAGGCCCTTCCCTTCCTCCAGTTCTCCACCCAGACTCTTTCTGTGTCTCTCTGTCTCTGTCTGTCTCTCTGTATCTCTGTCTCTGACTGTCTCTTTATCTCACCTCTCTCTCTGTCTCTCTCTCTCTCTTTGTCTCTTTCTCTTCTCCCTTCTCTTGCAGAAGCCACAAGCCAGGCCCAGTCTGCTTTCTTTTCTCTCTGCTCTGGACTCTTCCAGATACCCCTGAATATTTTCTCTCTTTTATTCACAATAAAAACCTTCCCCTTAACCATACCACGGAGCAGTCATATCGGCATTTTCTTTCCTGCACTCCCTCACATACAAAAGCAGCACTAGCTGTGGTTATAAATATACATATTTAGAAGACAGTTTGTCTACGTGTCTATTTAGCAAAACAAAGGCAATAAATCTAGATGCTGGTGAAATCTTCTGGGGACTTCTCTAGTGTCGCAGCCCACAAGCTTCTCACCTTTCACCTCATCTTCATTCAGCCACCAGTAATGCATTAAAATCCTCATCTGTCTACCCCTAACAGGATATAGTGTCAATGCTCCTTCTCCAGCAAGTAGACCTCAGTTGTAACCCATTGTTTCAAAGTAAACGTTTACCTGGAAAACTCAGTTCTCTGATGCACACACACACACACAAAAGCAAGTTCTATCATTTTCTGCTTGTTCAGTTTTCTCTAGTAATAACAGGAGCGATGATATCGGAGGTCTTTCGTGTTAAAGCAGGCAATGACAACAGTTTTCTTGTGTGAAGTCCTGTGGCATGGGCTGCAGAGGCTGGCTCTTCTAGAATGCAGAATTTGGCAGCTCCAGTTTAAAATGTGGTTCCCATCTTGCTGGGCACTTGCCTTCTACCTGTTTAACTGTAGAACTCCTCTTCCGGTAATTAAATCTGCTTTCTTCACGGGTCATTATGATGTGATTTATGACATGTGTGTAATTGTCAAAATTACCATGGGTAATTAAAATATGAAGTGAATGCTGCCAGAGGCTTCAGTCCCTGGCAGCGTCCTCATTAAAAATCAGGAGCGGACCACATTATAGACGGTTTGCACAATTTCTTGGCAAAACCTAATTATGAAACTTATCCTTATTCTATCAGCTTTCAGTCCATTAGTCAAATTCCAAAAATGGTCAAGTTATTTTATGTATTAGGATTGTGGAATTACTAATAAAGAAGTGAGTGGCTGTAATTGGACATCACTGGGGAATTTTATTATAATGTCAGGTTGCTTTACATCAAAGAGGCATCTCTTCTTGCTCCCCACATGCAACATTCTCCCACCTACACATAGCCCTGTTTTTAAGACAAAAGAAAGGTTGAATGGTTTGGGGAAATACATGAAAACTTTTTAAATGAGAGCTAAAATGAGGAGAGGTGTTATCGACTCTGCTTATGGTGTTCTGTTGCAGTTGGTCTAAGGAAAACATTTAGCAATTACCAGCAAGGAATTCTCTCCTAGCAAAAGCAAAGTGGCACAAAGAGAATTCGGTTGCTCTGACGTGGTCTTGGGTTACAGCAGCTGGAATAGATGCAAGCAATAACCTCAGGTTCAATGGTACTATAGACGATTATGACTCATCCACCCTCTAATTTCACCAACGGAGTTCAGCCTTGGGGGACGTATGTGGCTGCCTGTTAATAAGACAGCAAGCTCAAGCTTAGGGCCATGCTTCTCCTACTTAAAGTGTGGTAGGTCACAAATGTGAGGATGTCAGTAAGCATCAGAGCTTCCTCGGCATAGTCTGAATGACAGTGGAGACAGCACTGAAGACAGGTCTACACTAAGTGCCCAAAGGACAGAAAAGGAATTTCACCAACTGTTGGGCTTGCTGAATCAGAGCCGAAGATGAGATACGGAACTGCTAAGTAGAAACCATGCAAGTTGTGATTATTATGCAAAAAGAGGCCAGGACATTGACTCACCCTGTCTATCTCTGGGAAAGCAAAGGTATATAAAATTTTGGAGAGAAGGGAAGAAAAGGGGAAGAGAGGTGATGGAGAGACAGGAAGAAAGGAAAGGAAAAACGCATATTGTGTAATAGATGTGACCTTTAAGACTTACTGGTTTCTGCATTAGCTTACCAGGCTCGGCATTGCTAGTTTGGCTGATTTGGGACTTAGAAAAAGGTTCCTCCAGAAACATAACAGGAACGAGAAAGCGGAAGGGGCAAATGTTTCTCACGGGAGTATAGAAATCCTAGCAGAGATGTCTTCTTGACCTATGACCTTTATCAACTTGTCTGTGTTCTGTAACTCACCCGTCTATAGGTACATATACCCACTCTGGCTTCGGGACAGAAAACCACCTGAGCTACTAGACAAAGAGATCACAGAGGAAAGGCAAGCTGGGAATGCTCTAACACAGCACCTGGTCCAGCACTCACATCCACAATTCAGATGTGACTGGCACATACTGAGACTTCCACGAGCATATTCAGATGGCATCTTCACCCCCACACATGTGACAAATCCAGAGACAATACATATATGAACAGTCTTCACGGGGGGTGACACAGAGGAAGCAGTAGGGACAAAATGCTCAAGGGTGTAGTGGGGAAGCTCAGGTTATCTAAGGATCACACTTTACTAGCAATGTTCTGAGACAGCAGAAAGCACTCAACACTTAAGGATCTGGGGATGAGGAGATGGGTACCAGCTACGGAAAGACTCCCGCAAGTGCAGAGCTGAAGGAGAGATTTGGGCAGCGATATGATGATCTGAACGCTCATCTTTAAGGAACGTAAGGGCCACTAAACTGTAAGCATATTCGTGTGTTTGAATATGTGTTGTATGTTTTAACTGGCTACAGCAGCATTGTGAAGTACACGGATAACATACAAGGGGGGGCACTTTACTCCATATTTTATCATGATGGGAAATCTTTAAGTAACTCAGTTCAAACTCCCCAAAGTACCACACAGAGAATTTGGGTCTGTTCCCAAAGCAAGGTGGTTTTCTGCAGGACTACTCACAGGTGCAGTAGTGTCTAAGGGAGGTAAATTCACATGTCCTTTCTTTTATAGCATCATCTAGCTTTCTACTGTGTTAATGCCTCACTGGCCACAAAACCTCAAGAGCCCCAAGAGAGGCTCACAAGACATTTAGGCAGCTGCCTCACACACAAGAACAGTTTAGGCCTCACCAGGGTGGAGGTCTATAGAAGATACAAGGCCTTGTGGGCACTCTCTTCCTTCTCTGCTAGTTGCTGGTCACCTCCATGGGCTCGTTTTCTTCCTTAAAGATTGATGGCAAGAGCCACAGCAAATAATTTCTAGGCACGCTATCCTTTGTGTCTCGTCCCAACAGGATGCCAGCAGCCTTTCTGCTCCCTCAAAAAAATGCTCCTTCGTCTTTGGGTCTTCCTTTATCCGTGTTTGTTTGTCTTTTAATGCTTCCAGTTCCTCAGGTTTGGTTTTGCTTTGTTTTGTTTTTGGAAGAATATAGTATGGCACAGTCACCTCCTAATATCAGAGGAGCGAGCAGCGTTTAAACCACATTAGTGGTTCAGTGGAGACAAATACAGCCTTAGAGAATTTTTATTGATTAACTAATTTAAGAAAATATTTGTATTAATTCTTTGAGAATTCCATACCATATATTTTAATCATTTTACTCCCCATTAGTTCTCCTAACTCCTCCCAGATCCATTCTGACCTCCTCAACTTCTTCCAACTTTGTGTTGATTATTGTTTTAATCATTGTTTTATTATCATTATTTATTAGTATTAATAGTAGTACTTCTATTATCACTGCCTATTGAGTGCAATTTGTGCTGCCCAAATACTCATGGGTGTTGGGCCATCCACTGAAGCGTGATCAAACTACTAAGAGACACACCCTTAAAGAAAACTGATTCTGTCTCCCGTAGAAGCCATCAACTGTCAGTCACTCCCCAGTGAGGAGTGGGAGCCTCATCCCGACACAGGGCTCCAGTGAAGTGTGGACTGGCCTGGTCATATGCTGGCCTTGTGCAGACAACCGCAGCTGCTGTGAGCTCATGGGTGCTGTGGTCCTGCCATGACCAGGAGACACTATTTCACTGCAGTCCTCCCTGACCTTTGGCTCTTGTAAGCTTTCTGGGCCCTCTTCCATGATGGTTCCCGAGCCTTTGGAGTGGATACCATTAGATGTCCCATTGGGAGTGAGCCCTCCACAGACACTGGTTCTCTAGACTTTGATCAGATGCCACCCCATGTCGTACTTGAAACCCAAAAGGGGGAGAGCATTAGTCAGGGATCCCAAGCAGCTGATGAAATCGGCCTGAACACTGACAGAGCGGATCCCTCTCCTCAGAGCAGCCTCTCCTCTCTTATCTTCTCCCCTTCTAGCTCCAGAACACACAGCCTTGCTCTTGCCCTCCATACCAATAACTGGAGAGTGGGAATTATGCAGAGAGCTCGTGTTCGACACCCCATCTGTTCGTATCTGACAGCAATATATAACGTAAAGCTATAAAAACTTGAAAAATAATGCAACATAAAAAGGGATTGACTCAGCTCCAAGAGGCCATAAATGGGAACAAATACCACTGGATGATTTATTCCGTGCTGCAATCTTTACAGTAAGTCATCTTTCAGACATTTCCTTGTGACAGGATTTAATAATATTAATGCCCAGAGCAATCCAAATCATCGCCAATAGACATATTTATCAAGCTGCCAATCCAAGTAAATGAAATTCTATAAGCAATAATGTAACATGTTTAAAGGAAGCTAATAAAACAAGTCAGCAGAGAAATATTACTTCAAAGTCTTCTCTCCCTCTAATCCAGGGCTGCATGTTTTACAGCCAAAATGCAAATCTTTCCGTACTTGATTTATTGCTCCAAAAATACCAATGACCTTTCCCCAGGCTTCCGTATATTCGCTCTTATGCGTTCACCAAGCCTGCAGTGCATCCTGCCAGAGTCACTGAATACTGGTGTGTGAGCATGTACCAATATGTTTGCCTTGCTTTTACACAAGTATATGATTGGGGGCCACACTGAATAACATCTCATTTTCCAAGACATATTCAACTGCAACAAATATTTGAGGCATAAACGAGCCCACTCTGCATGGGCCTTCCAGAAAACAGGAGAGAGTGGCTCGCATAGAGAGAGCTTTGGTGATGAACCAATTGCCAGGTAAATTTCATCTGAGAGAAAGCCAATATGTGTTTTTCTTCAATCAGGCTCGCTTTATTTTCTGATTTTCCAAACGTAGCTCAAGCTCTGATGTGTGCAGAAAGCCTTCCTTGCTAATTTTGCCACCTTTATGATCTCTATCACAACACCTGACTCAACCCTTTACAAACTTCTAATTAACAAATCCATGCAAGTCCAATGTGATCAAGACTCTTCTCAAACATCACATGAAAATGTATGTACTAATTTATTTGATCCATTCTACAATCAACTAATAACTCATTCTTCTTGCATATCATATATAAGCCTCTTAAGCTTAATAACTGTTTCATGGGCACCATGCTTGTGCCCTGGGTCACGGTGCATGCCCTGCAGGGTTGTGATATGTACACTTGTGTGTGTGTCTCCTAATTCACATGCTGATGGTTAAGGGTACTGTTTGGTCCAGTTATGACCCTTGTATCTCTGTCATAAATCCTTTGGGGCCGCCCACCAACCCGGCAACAGAACTTCTCATTTCTTTGCAAACTGCCAACTCCCCACTCAGTGGTCAAAGGTGTTCCTGGTAACTCCCCTTCCTGGAAACAACTGGATTGGGCAATGCAGGGAAATCTGATTCACACAAGAACCAATCAAACACGCCTCCCTTATAATGGGAAACTGGGATGCCGGGAAGCTAGTCACACGTGGTGAGCTAAGAATGATGCACAGAGGTAAAGCAACATTGGTGTAAAAAAAAAAAATTAGACCAACATTAAAGCTCACTGGATCCTGAGGCAGTGGAGAGCTAAGAGGGCACAGCCTCGTGTACGTAGATTCCAATGCCTGGTTCTGGTGTCACCTTCAGGCCAGCATCGCTTTCTCCCTTCCGTATTTTCTGGCCTGTAATTTCTTATTAGAAGACCTCTGGTCTCTACAGTGGAAACTCTTTTCTTGTATGGAACTAATTGAGTGTTAATATGTTAAGTGTTTCTATCCCACAGCTAACTCGGTGCTGTCAAAGACCACAAGAAAGGCATATCTTGTTTTGGAGAAGTTAATGTTATATAATTGCTTCTGGGTGTTACTGAAAGACTCGTTTTTGAGATAGGATCTCATGTAGCCGCTCAGACTCCTACCCCAGCCATTCGTAATTCACAGACCATGCTTTGCTCACTGTTTTTACTGCTTTGTTTTACCCTGTTCTTCCTACGTTAGAGTGTTTCTGAGTACAGTTAGTAGAGCTAGGGGAATAGAATTGATAAAGTGAATATAGATAGGTAGATAGATGCAGTAATTAAAAATGGTCCTTGAAATTGTCTTACACAATATGGCTGAAATAGTCCAGCAACAGCTGCCTCACACCTAAGAGACCAAGAACCCAGTAGCTGCTCAATCCACCTGGCACCAAGATTCCTGGAGGGCCACCAGTCCTCAGTCCATGTTGGAAGCCTAGAAAACCTGATTCTATGTTTTTGTTTTGTTTTGTTTTGTTGTTTGTTTTTGTTTTTCAAGACCAGGTTTTTCTGTGTAGTCCTGGCTGTCCTGGAACTCACTCTGTAGACCAGGCTGGCCTCAAACTCACAGAGACCCACCTGCCTCTGCCTCCCGAGAGCTGGGATAAAAGGCAGCAGCAACAAGGTCATTACACACAGCAGTAAGAGGAAAGCTGAGGGTGAACAATCTTCCTTTTTCCACATCCTTCAGCATCTATGCTATTACTGGAAGACACCACCCACATTTGGGTCTTACCACATCAGCTAAGGGAATCAAGACAATTCCCCATAGATGGGTCACAGATGGCCCACAGATGGGTCCAGATACCAACCTGATGTAAGCTCCAGGTTGATTCTAAGCTGGCAAGTTGACATTGAAAAACCAACCATCATAGGTGGATAGGAAAGTATTTCATTATTGTACCCGCTTTGGGGTACAAGAAATCCTTACGTAATGTTCCTACTTCTCCATCTCTTCCTCTCCTCACTTCTTCCCACCTCACTGCTCCTGTCATCCACATCTAGTCTTGGTGCTGTGACTCTCAGGGTGAAAGAAAGACAGCCAAGAGGTTTGTTAGATTGGGAGTTACAATACAATTTGAAGGCCACCCTCTGTCCCGTGAATTTTGAGACTCATACAAGTATACAATGAAATATGGTCTGATCTACCCTTCAATACCCCACATATCCCTCCATCACACTCTTCTTCCAACTTCATGGTTATTTTCTTGGTTTTACAACCCACCAGGTCCAGTTAGTGATGCCCATAGGTGACTGGTTCTGAGATCATTCACTGGAACACAAGAAGCCTACCAATTATTGTATCCTCAATAAAGAATGATTGTCCCTCCCCTAGCAACTATTTACTGTCAATCCTGCTCAGTGTAGGATGGGTCTGGGGACCATCTACCTCATCTATGCTGGAATATTGACTGGCTTGATTTCGTGGTAGTCGTGTGCAGAGAACTACAGTTGTTTATGAGTTCTTGAGTACAATAGCCTTGCTGTGTCCAAAGCTAGCATTTCACAGCGCTCCTTCCCCTCCTCCAGCTCTTACATTCTTTCCATTTCCTCTTCCACAGTGTTCCCTGAGCCATGGAGGGGAGTGGGGTGTTGATAAAGGTGTTGCCCATGGGACTGAGCACTCAGCGTTAATCTTGGCACTTTGACCTATTATACATCTCTCTGCTGACTGCTACCCACCGCAAAAGAAACCAAGGTTGACAGCAGCCTGATCTATGGCTATCAAAATAAATATTCAGAAGTCAGTTTGACAGCATGGCCATTTAGTAAAATAACAGTAGCAGGTTCTACCCTAGGGCCGCTGATTTTGATACCTCCCCAGCCATGTGATTTTGATCAAGATTACGGTACAAGACATGAAAGTCCCTCCCATGGAACAGGCTTAAAATTCATTCAGAAAGTGGTTTATTACCCCCCCCAAATAGTCAAGCCACTGTTGCACCAGTGGGCATGTCTTGCCTAGCAGATTCATATTGAAGCATCTGGGGTCCAGCCTTGGGTAAGACCACTGATGTCTTTTCTACCCCTGTAACCTTCAAAGCACCTTCTTGTAGTCAGAGTTTTCTCTGGGCCACCAGCTCACTCCCAAATAATGACATGGAGTCTTCTTATTAGTTATGACAGCTTGACCTCAGCTTAGACCTTGTCCCTCACTAGCTCTTATAACTTAAATCAACCCATATCTTTTAATCTATGTTCTACCATACAGCTTTTTACCTTTCCTTTATTCTGTACCTCTGATTCTCTCCGTGTCTGGCTGGTTACTCTGCCTTTCTTCTTCCCAGTGTCCTCTCTGTCCCTGGAAGTCCCACCTAATGTCTTTCTGCCTAGCTATTGGCCATTCAGAACTTTACTAAGCCAATCAGAAGGTATCTTGGCCAAGACACATCTTTATGGTGTAAACAAACATTCCCTGACATCTTCCGGCACTGTGAACACTAGCCCATAGGGAGAGAATTTCCCTATCAGCTTGAGACTGTCCTGAAGCCAAAGCATGTGTTATCTTCACACTTTAATAGGGTCTTATCATGTAGTTATGGAGGGTCACCAAGGGAAATGCCAACAGCTTGTGTTGTTCTCAAGATGTGGGTCCCGGCCCCTTTGTCACCAAAAATATTTAAATTCACAATGGTAGTAAAATTATAGTTATGAAGAAGCCATGACAACAATTTTATGGTTGGGGGACAGTCACCATAACATGAGCCACTGTATTAAAGGCTCTCAGCGTTAGAAAGGTTGAGAACCATTGTTCCAGAACCTTCTGGGATGTTTCTGAACAAGAACTTATAGTAAGGTGTTTCATGCCTTACACTGGAATTTTTATTCAATAATGCCTGTCTCCTGGGAGCGACATTTTTAGCATGCAGAGTATTTCAATTCAAACTCTAATTTTAATTCTTTAAAGTTGAACTTTGAAATTAGCTTACTAACTTGTAAGGTTCCATAAGGCTTTTCCTTATCCTTAGTTTAACTCTGTCGCCAGCCATCCCTCTCTTCTATACCCCATCCTCGTATGTATGTGTGTATGTATACATGTATGTATATATGTATTATATATGTATACATGTTTATATGTATTAAGTATGTGTATTTGCTTTTACCTTCCTCAGATTTTGTCCTGGTGAGTTAGGGATAGGCAATGTTATGGATTGAATCTAACAGCTTATGTATTGAAGGCTTGGTGCCCCAGCTCATAACACTCTTTCTGGAGATTCTGGAAACTTGAACTGAAGGAAATAAGTCATGGGAAACATGTCCTTGGAGGCTGCATTTCTTAACCTAAGACTCTCTTTTTCTTTCTGCCTCTGTTTCCTATCAACCGTGAGCTGAGTAACTCAATGTAGGCTTCAACTACTGTGGTCCTGCCTCTCAGTGAACCTAGAATTCGCAGAACCAAGGACCGTGGAACATAGCTTCAAAACAAGCTAAAATAAGCCCCCTCCCTTGGATTCTTGTGCTAGCACGCTAGATATTTTAGGCCTAGGAGCTACCAAACATCTCAACGCAGATAAGGTGAGGTGAAAACTACATCTGGGAAGACTAAGTTCCCAGGCCCGGCAGAAAGCATCTGACCTGGACTTGCAAAGACCTCCCACGTGATTTTTGCCTACAAACACACTCTCTCTGCGTCTCTAAAAAGTAGTTTTTAGTGGTGGTCCATAAAAGCATTTGTTAGCAGAGTAAAATAGAAGTCAAGTGAGAAAAAAAAATAGAAGAATTTACCCATGGCCTTGGCAGCTACAAGCTAGGCTGTGGGGGGAGTGAGAGTGGGGGAAGACTGAAACTGTGGGTATTTAGGATTGTCACAGAGAATTCAGATTTATACCCAAACAGTGTGAAAACCCAGCAACAGACTTGCCTGGCTGTAAAATTAAACAGAATGTTTCCACTGAAGCAAAGCTAGCTAATGTATATGAAAACGCGCTTCATGAAACCCTTTCTTACAGAGTGGGATGTTACTTTCTTTCTGCATTTTCTGCCACGCTGGGGATGGGACCAAGGGCCTCCTAACTTCTAGGCACTGAAATTTCTCCTCTTCAAGAAAAGACTTGGATTCAGTACCAGCAGATCCATCCGGAAGGGTAAGTGTGTGCCCACCCGGCAAGGCAGACACCCCGGGAAAGGAGTACAGGCACCCTCCAATCCCCTAAACTTTCTGGCCATTCAGCGGAGCTTCTCCCCAGCTACTGGCTTTCTCTACCTATCCCACCCCAGCTTGCCCCCAAGCACCCCTTTCCATCTGCGGGGTCCTAGGATCCCCCAACTCAGTCTGCTTCGGAGCTGAGGGTCTGGGGACACAGTGGTGAGAGAAAGGCTGCAGGGTTTCCTTTATTCCACGGAGCCGGCATCTACCAAGCCCACCCTTTTGTCTGCGAGGTCCTTGGCCAGCAAGTGGCCCTGATCCAGTACCAATAGATCCATCCGGAGGGGGTCCTTAGATACACCACCACAGCCTACTTCAGGGAGGAGGGGATCTAAGAACCAACTCCAGTGCTGAGGGGACCTAAGAGAGGGCAGAACAAGAAAAATCCACAAGTACACAGTTAGCCACAGGAAAGATAGGGCGAAGACGCTGAGACTCACCTGACTGCATTTGAAGGAAGAGATGGCCAGGACCAATGAAAGAATTCCTCCAACAACCTGAAAAGCAACATGATAACACCAGAATCCAGCGAATATGCAACAGGAAGACTTGAACAACCTAATCCAAAAGAAGTAGAAGAAATCAACTTTAAACGTAACATTATGAAAGTGATAGAGACCATTAAAGAGGATGTGAAAAACTCCTTTAAAGAAATGGATGAGAAGACTAACAAAAAGTTAGAAGAAATGAATAAATCCCTCAAAGATACCCTAGAAAACCAAGAAAAAGCAATCAAACAGGTAATGGAAACAGTTCAAGACTTGAAAATGGAAATGGAAGCAATGAAGAAAACACAAACCAAGGGATGGCTGAATATGGAAAATCTGGGTAAACAAACAGGAACTACAGAGACAAGAATAACCAACAGAATACAAGAGATAGAAGAAAGAATCTCAGACGCTGAAGATACTATAGAGGATATAAACTCATTGATCAAAGAAAATCCAACAAATTTTTAACACAAAACATCCAGGAAATCTGGGACACCATGAAAAGACCAAACCTAAGAATAATAGGGGTAGAAGAAGGAGAAGAAGCACAGCTCAAAGGCCCAGAAAATATATTCAACAAAATTATAGAAGAAAACTTTCCCAACCTAAAGTAGGATATTCGTATGAAGGTACAAGAAGCATTCAGAACACCGAATAGACTGGATCTAAAAAAAAATCCCCTCACCATATAATAATTAAAACACAAAACATACAGAATAAAGAAAGAATATTAAGAGCTGCAAATGAAAAAGGTCAAGTAGCATATAAAGGTAAACCTATCAGAATTACACCTGACTTCTCTATGGAAACCATGAAAGCCAAAAGGTCTTGGATAGATGTGCTGCAGACACTAAGAGACCATGGATGCAAGCCCAGACTACTATACCCAGCAAAGCTTTCTTTCACCATCGATGGAGAAAACAAGATATTCCAGGATAAAAACAAATTTAAGCAATACGTAGCCACAAACCCAGCCTTACAGAAAGTACTAGAAGAAAAACCACAAACAACACCCATAATAACACAGACATCTAACAACCCTCCACCAGCACAACTCAAAAAAGGGAAAAAGGCAAACTCTACCACCAAAAAAAATAACTGAAGTTAACAACCACTGGTCATTAATATCACTTAATATCAATGGACTCAATTCACCTATAAAAAGGCACAGGTTAAGAGAATGGATACGAAAACAGGATCCAATATTCTGCTGTTTACAAGAAACACACCTCAACCACAAAGACAGACATTATCTTAGAGTAAAGGGTTGGGAAAAGGTTTTTCAATCAAATGGACCTAAGAAACAAGCGGGTGTGGCTATACTAATATCTAACAAAATCGACTTCAAACTAAAATCAATCAGAAGAGATGGAGATGGACACTTTATACTCATAACAGGAACAATTCATCAGGATGAAGTCTCAATCCTAAATATATATGCCCCTAATATAAAAGCACCCACATATGTAAAAGAAACATTACTAGAACTCAAAGCACACATCAAACCCCACACACTAATAGTAGGATATTTCAACACTCCTCTCTCACCAATGGACAGGTCAACCAGACAGAAACCTAACAGAGAAATAAGAAAACTAACGGAGGTAATGAATCAAATGAACTTAACAGACATCTATAGAACATTCCACCCAAATAGGAAACAATATACCTTCTTCTCAGCATGTTATGGAACCCTCTCGAAAATTGATCACATACTTGGTAACAAAGCAAACATCCACAAATACAAAAAAATTTTAGTAACCACCTGTGTCTTATCGGATCACCATGGAATAAAGTTAGAATTTAACAATTCTACCCCAGAAAGCCTACAAACTCATGGAAACTGAACAGTCAACTACTGAACCACCCCTGGGTCAGGGAAGAAATAAAGAAAGAAATTAAAGTCTTCCTTGAATTCAACGAAAATAAAGACACAACATACCCAAACCTACGGGACACTATGAAAGCAGTGCTAAGAGGAAAGTTCATAGCATTAAGTGCCCACATTAAAAAAACGGAGTAAGCTCACATTAGAGACTTAACAGCACAGCTGACAGCTCTAGAAAAAAAGAAGCAGACTCACCCAGGAGGAGTAGAAAACTGGAAATAATCAAACTGAGGGCTGAAATCAACAAAATAGAAACACAGAAAACAATCCAAAGAATCAATGAAACAAAGAGCTGGTTCTTTGAGAAAATCAACAAGATTGACAAACCCCTATCCAAACTAATCAAAAGGCAGAGAGAGAACACGCAAACTAACAAGATCAGAAATGAAAAGGGGGACATAACAACAGACACTAAGGAAATTCAGAGACTCATTAGGTCTTACTACAAAAGCCTGTATGCCACAAAGTTGGAAAATGTACAAGAAATGGACATTTTTTAGATAAGTACCATATACCAAAATTAAATCAAGACCAGGTGAACAATTTAAGTAGACCTGTAAGTCGTGAGGAAATAGAAGCTGTCATAAAAAATCTCCCAACCAAAAAAAGCCCAGGACCAGATGGTTTTAATGCAGAATTCTACCAGAACTTCCAAGAAGAGCTGGTACCTATACTTCTTAATGTGTTTCACATAATAGAAACAAAAGAGTCATTGCCAAACTCTTTTTATGAAGCTACAGTTAGCCTGATACCAAAACCACACAAAGACCCAACCAAGAAAGAGAATTACACACCAATCTTTCTCATGAACATCGAGCAAAAATTCTCAATAAAATACTGGCAAACCAAATCCAAGAACACATCAAAAAAATCATCCATTATGATCAAGTAGGCTTCATCCCAAAGATGCAGGGCTGGTTCAACATATGAAAATCTATCAATGTAATCCATCCATCATAAACTGAAAGAAAAAAACCATATGATCATTTCATTAGATGCTGAAAAAGCATTTGACAAAATTCAACACCCCTTTATGATAAAGGTCTTGAGAGATTAGGGATACAAGGATCATATCTAAATATAATAAAAGTAATAGACAGCAAGCCAACAGCTAACATCAAATTAAATGGAGAGAAACTCAAAGCCATCCCACTAAAATCAGGAACAAGACAAGGATGTCCACTCTCTCCATATCTCTTCAACATAGTGCTTGAAGTTCTAGCAATAGCAATAAGACAACATAAGGAGATCAAAGGGATTCGAATTGGAAAGGAAGAAGTCAAACTTTCGTTATTTGCAGATGATATGATAGTGTACATCAGTGACCCCAAAAACTCTACCAAAGAACTCCTACAGCTGATAGATAGCTTCAGTGATGTGGTCTTCTGTGCCCATGTGTTGCAGTCTACTTCCCATTTTCTCTTCTATTAGGTTCAGTGTGGTCGGATTTATATTGAGATCTTTAATCCAAGGATACAAGATCAACTCAAAAAAGTCAGTAGCCTTCCTATACACAAAGGATAAAGAAGCAGAGAGGGAAATCAGAGAAACTTCACCTTTCACGATAGCCACAAATAGCATAAAGTATCTTGGGGTAACACTAACCAAGGAAGTGAAAGATCTATTTGACAAGAACTTTAAGGCTTTGAAGAATGAAATTGAAGACAACACCAGAAAATGGAAGGATCTCCCATGCTCTTGGATTGGTAGGATCAACATAGTAAAAAATGGCAATCCTACCAAAGTAATCTATAAATTCAACACAATCCCCATCAAAATCCCAACAAAATTCTTCACAGACCTTGAGAGAACAATAATCAACTTTATGTGGAAAAACAAAAAACCCAGGATTGCCAAAACAATCCTATACAATAAAGGAACTTCCAGAGGCATTACCATCCCTGATTACAGTAATGAAAACAGCTTGGTATTGGCCTAAAAACAGAGACGTCGACCAATGGAATCGAATCAAAGACCCGGATATTAACCCACAAACCTATGAACACCTGATTTTCGACAAAGGAGCTAAAATTATACAATGGAAGAAAGAAAGCTTCTTCAACAAATGGTGCTGGCATAACTGGATTTCAACCTGTAGAAGAATGAAAATAGATCCATATCTATCACCATGCACAAAACTCAAGTCCAAATGGATTAAAGATCTCAATATAAATCCGACCACACTGAACCTAATAGAAGAGAAAATGGGAAGTAGACTGCAACACATGGGCACAGAAGACCACTTCCTACATATAACCCCAGTTGCACAGACAATGAGAGCAAAAATGAATAAATGGAACCTCCTGAAACTGAGAAGCTCTGTAAAGCAAAGGACACGGTCATTAAGACAAAAAGGCATCCGACTGAATGGGAGAAGATCTTCACCAACCCCACATCAGACAAAGGTCTGATCTCCAAAATATATAAAGAACTCAAGAAACTAGACATTAAAATTCTAAATACCCCAATTAAAAAATGGGGTACTGAACTGAACAGAGAATTCTCAACAGAAGAAGTTCAAGTGGCCAAAAGATACTTAAGGTCATATTCAACTTCCTTAGCGATCAGGGAAATGCAAATCAAAACAACTTTGAGATACCATCTTATACCTGTCAGAATGGCTAAAATCAAAAACACCAATGATAGCCTATGCTGGAGAGGATGTGGAGTAAGGGGAACACTCATCCATTGCTGGTGGGAATGCAAACTTGTGCAACCACTTTGGAAATCAGTGTGGCGGTTTCTCAGGAAATTGGGAGTCAACCTACCTCAGGATCCAGCAATACCACTCTTGGGAATATACCCAAGACATGCCCAATCATACTAAAAAAGCATTTGTACAACTATGTTCATAACAGCATCATTTGTAATAGCCAGAACCTGGAAATAACCTAGATGCCCCTCAATGGAAGAATGGATAAAGAGAGTGTGGAATATATACACATTAGAGTACTACTCAGCGGTAAAAAAAAAAACAATGACATCTTGAATTTTGCATGCAAATGGATGGAAATAGAAAACACTATTCCTGAGTGAGATAACCCAGACCCAAAAAGATGAATATGGTATGTACTCACTCATTAGTGGACTCTAGCCATAAACAAAGGACATTTTAAGTCTATAGTTCACAAGCCTAGAGAAGCCAAATAGCAAGGTAAACCCAAAGAAAAAATATATATATAAATCCACCTGGAAATTGAAAACAGACAAGAACACCAGGCAAAAGTTGGGAGCATGGAGGTGGGGGTAGGGATTGGGGTGGGGTTGAGGGAAGGGGAGAGGGGGGAAGAGAAGGCAATAGGGAAGGATTAGAGAGTGCTTGGGAGAGTGGGAGGGCTGAGATGGAGGAAGGGCGGATATAGGAGCAGGGAAGAAGATATCTACATTAAGGGAGCCATTTTAGGTGTGGCAAGAGACTTGGCTCTAGAGGGGAACCCAGGTGTCCACAAGGATGTCCTCAGCTAGGCCCTTGGGCACTAGAGGAGAGGGTGCCTGAACTGGCCTTGCCCCATAATCACACAAATCATCTCAAATCATCTCAAATATCACCATAGAATCTCCGTCCAGCGATGGATGGAGATAGAGACAGAGATCCACATCAGAGCACTGGACTGAGCTCCCAAGGTCCAGTTAAAGAGCAGAAGGAGGGAGAAGATGAGGTGTGATCAAACTGGACTTTCTAAATGTGGCTGACAATGGGGGCTGACTGAGAAGCCATTGATAAAGGCACTGGGACTTGTTTCTATTGCATGTACTGGCTTTTTGGGACCCTAGTCTACTTGGATACACAGCTTCCTAGGCCTGGATGTAGGGGAGAGAGTCTTGGACTTCCCACAGGGCAGGGTACCCTGCCCTCTCTTAAGGCTGGAGGGGGAGGGAGGAGGATAAGTGGGGAAGGGAGCGGGAGGGGAATGGGAGGAGGGGGGAAGTGGAAATATTTGAATGGAAAAATAAAAAAAAATAACAAAAAAAAGAAAAGACTTGAAATTGCTTTCGATTACAAAGGCAGTCCTCTGAGCTAAGACGATTCCTGGAATCCATGTCTATAAGATTTGTTTTTTCCCCATTTTTGGTTCTCCTAGAATTTCTGTATGTAGTTATTATATGTAATATATTATATACTAGAATGTGTGAAGTATAAATTTATAAAGCAACCCACACATACATATATAAGTATGTGATTTACCTTGCTCATTGCTTCTTCTATGGAAATAGCACAATCTTCCTCCAGAGATATATATCTGTAGTTTATGCACTAGTGCTTCCTTTAAAAACAAAAAATACATTTAAAATTCTCTTTATCTTAACTGAATATTCTAAGAGAAGTTCGGGGTGGAAAATGACAGTTTCTGTCATACTTATATGTTACTTCATGATTTATTTTTCCCTTGCCTTCCCCACTTGCTGGCACCTTAAACACAAATCAGACATAACAATCATACCTGTATTCTAATTTTTTAATTTTACATACTAGCCCCAGTTCCCCCTCCCCTCCCTTCTCCTGCCCCTCCACCTTCCCCCCATTTCACCCTCCTCCCATTCACTCATCAAAGGAGGTAAGGCCTCCTTTGGGGAGTAAACAAAGACTGGGCATATCAAGTTGAGACAGGACCAAGCCTCTCCCCCTCCATCACAGCTGAGCAAGGATCCCCATCCCACCCCCCGCCGCCGCCATAGGGAATGGGCTCCAAAAACTCAGTTCATGCACCCAAGATAAGTCCTGGTCCCACTGCGAGGTCCCTCCCCAACAGATCAAGCCATATAACTGTCACCCACATTCACGTGTATTCTTTAAGAGGAAGGCTGAAACAGAGGCACGAATTTGCTGCAGTAAGGGAAGTAGTCGGATTAGAGTCCCTCTCCAGCAGAGGGCAGCGCCTCACCAAACATCAAGGCTCCGCAGCACTCAGGGAGGGAAACCACCAAGACCCAAGGAGGGAAGAGGGAGGTCTTGTCACCTGATACCCTATCTGCAAGTAGAGCTCTATCCTACCTAAGGTCCTTGAAGTAGATAAAGCTGCAGGTTTTAAAATGAAAATGAGGGGTTACCGCTCACTGTTGGGAAGGACCATCCCTGGGGGATTTCTCACACAAATCCACTCCCTCAACGCAAAAGACAAGACAGTGTTTACTTTTTAAAACTTGATCCTCCTGTCTGAAGGATTATTGACTGTTGCTTTAAAAGAAACGAGTTTGCAAATTTAAAAAGATTTGCTTTTATCTGGGGCTTGGAGGAGAACAAAGCAGGTTGCCAGGGAGCTAGGATTTTAGTTTACTTCTTATGACTATCTGAAGCAGTATTTCATAGTAAAATAAGTTTTAAAAAATTGTTCCTTTTCATTGGCAGTGGCAAAGATCTGAAAGAAAAGAATAAATAAGAAATATGTAATCCCAATAGTGTAATCCTAGGGCATGAAATCTCCCTTCTCTTAAATACCTCCCCCTGGCCTAATTGACTTTTCATGTGCATTTTAATAATGGTTTTTCAGCAGGTTGCTAGAGACGCTTCTCTGCTGTTGTTGTTGTTGTTGTAAATTATGGCTTAAAAAGAAAGTGTTATAAATCTAATTACATTTTCACTTATATTAACAAGTCAGCACAATCTTCCAACACGTTTCCCAAGCAATTCCAATATTTACAGCTGACCTAATTGGCTGTGGGGTAGAAGCATGGAATAATATTTTATTGTCCCGATAACTCTGCTTGTGTACTGGAGACAGCCAGCAACCTGAAGCGTCCCTTACTTCATTCTTGCCCATCAGCCAGTTCTGCAACAGGCTGGAGGCCCAAGGAGGGAAGGAGAATGGGAAATGGTTGTTAGGGGTTTCTTTTCCTAGCCCCTGGCCTATTGTGCTGGAAACTTTTATATCTATTTAGCAGAAACTAAAGTCATATGAGAGGAAGAAACCTCAGTTAAGAAAATGCCTCCATAAGATCTGCTTGTAGGAAGCCTGTAGAGCATTTTTTTTTAAATTAGTGATTGATGGGATAGGGATCAGACCATTGTGAACGGTGCCATGCCTGGACTAGTGGTCCTGAGTTCTATAAGAAAGCAAGCTGAGTAAGCCATGAGGAGCAAACCAGAAAGCCATACCCCTCCATGGCCTCTGCATCAGCTTCTGCCTCCAGATTAGTGTCCTATTTGAGTTCCTGTCCTGACTTCCTTCAATGATGGGCTACAATGTGGACGTGTAAGCCAAATAAGCCCTTTCCTCTCCAACTTGCTTTTCAATCATGGTATTTTTGTCATAGCAATAGTAATTCTAACTAAGACACCTATCAAGACATATTTTCACGATTATTTGAGTATGATTATAGACTCAAAACTCATTTGTTCTCATTAAGTTTATGAAATATAAAAAATTTCATAGGAATCAATAATATATTGGATAGAGATCTTTTGTACTTGATGCTCAGGAAAAAACGGTTATGGCTCTGATATCAGTCTCAACTGTCAAAAGCAGAGTGGTTTTCAGGAGCCAAGTATATAATTTGAATATAGAATGGAAATTCTTACATTCTCATGACTACTTAGAGCAGGCAAAGACATTGATTCTTGGATCAGGACTGAATCTTACCTCTCCTGTTACTGCTTGGAAACTTGTGCTATAGCTTACACACACACACACACACACAACCACACCGTGTAAAATGCAATGACATCTAACTCTAAGTAACCATCCCTAGTCATGCTGTTGACGTCTACAGAAGTGAAAATGTTATCTGTGATTTCAACAGAGCAGCTACATCCACATAAAACCTGAGAGAGCTTGGAAAGGAATTCTCAACACAAAAGAACAGAGTTAACCTCAACTTTTAGGTAGCAGCATCTTCTCAGGTGGGCTCTGTTTGCTAGAAGCATGCAGAGGTGTGATTCTTTTAAGAGAAGACTTCCTGACTCAGCAGTAGCGGCAAAAACTGCACGGTTCCTTTAAGAAGGCTTCCTGGTCCAAGCTAGTTGCATGAACAGCTCTGGCTCTTTCAGGAGGCTGGGCACTTGGATGGGGTTTGTGGGCAATGTGCTGCAAGTTACTTGGTGGCAGCATGAGCCAACTGCTTACCAGAGTTGAGGTAGTGAGCGAGGTTCCCACCCGGCAGTCCCAGAGCTGGCAGTAAGGTACCTCCACCATATTTTAAGTCTGAGAGAGGCGGAGCCAGCATCTAGGCAAGCACACTGCTTACCATTTTAAAGCACTCCTGGTCAGAAAATAATTACAGATATGCAATAAAGACAGATTCAGACAGAAATAAACCTTTGAAGGGGTCACAGTGTGTTTTAAAATGTACATAGACTTGTGAGAGAGAAGAAAAAGAATATGGAAAAATAAAAGAAGGTTTTAAAGAGGCATAGTACAGACAGTCAAAGATTAAAGGAGTAAAGAAAAATAAGTCACAGAAAGATAAAAATACACAGAGAGTCTGGATTATGTATATTATTGTGTTTTCTTTGAATTTTTTGAGTACAGAGAGATATTTGTTTCTGGGGGCTGCTAAGCTAAACCAGTATGTATATGTATGTATGTATGTATGTGTATATATATGGTATGTTGACTTCAGAATTTGGTATAAGGGTATGTTGCTTTGGGAAAGAGGTTCTGCTTTTGTTTCCACAGAGGATTGGAAGCTGTGGATTCCTTCCAGGCTAATGTGGTTTGATGGAACAAGGACCCCAAAAGTTCTCCATGAACAAATACTTCATCCAACAAAAAACAGGAAGCAGTTTAAAGAAAACTATGCCCAAATTCTCAAAATGATTGTTTATAAATGTTTGTTATCACTTAAAGGGGGATATGATATAGAGATGAATACTTTACATTAGTATGGATCTTGGTCTATTGATAGAAATTTAAGGTCAATTTTGTTATATTTCTGCTCTTGATTAAGGTATTCTATTTGTGCAGTTCATTTAAAAATGTAATGTATGTTAGGAAAAATATTAAGAAGAGCCTCTCTGCCAATGCAAAATAACTCCAATCAGACCAAATTAGACCAAATCAAAGATGCCCACATTTAATGAATGCAGTGCTCTCAGGTGGCCAGGAGCTTGGCAGGAAAAAGACAGAGAAGGAGAGCACACGCAAAACCCAAAACTACGTGTTCCTTTTTCTGGCATGAGCCTAAATAGCCTGTGGGAATGATCCTGACCCTCTCTGGAGAGGGGTCAGCATTTGGCAGGCTTTCCCAGCGGTGGAGTCCAGTCCAAAGTAACTCCCAGGGGGAGGAGGCCTGAGATGGAGCTTTCTGTTCCATTGGTGCCTCAAGGATGAATGCCAGGGGCTGGGGTGATGCCCCCAACTTAATATCACAATGTATAATTAAGAAATACAGGTTAATAGATATTCATCTATAATAGTCAAACTGTAATCATGTTAGTTAGGTTAGTTAGTTAGTTAGGTTTTCTAGATGTACGGAGATATATTTCAGATGGCTCAGTATTCTTCAAACCTTTCAAAGACCTAAGAATATGGCATTTAAAATTATATCCTCCTGGAGTCTTTGACAGAGTTGAAGAATAGATAGTTATAATTATAGTTTTTCTTAGTTATAATAAAAGATAAAATAGATATAAATATTGTAACTATAATTCTTGCTTAATACTTGTTTTGTTATATGTAATATTACTATGTTAAAGTTAAAACCTTTCTTTTTATTTTGACAGAAAAGGGGAAATGGTGTGGGAAGTCCTTCTGTATATGTGTTTCTTTTATTGGTTAATGAACAAAGCTACTTTGATCTACAATAGGGCAGAATAGAGTAAGGCAGGAATTCCAAGCAGATAGAGGAGGAAAGAAGGCAGAGTTGGAGAGACATCATGTAGCTGCCAAAGGAGACAGACACAGCAGAACCATACCAGAGACTCATGGTAAAATACAAAATAATAGGAATGGGTTAATTTAAAATGTAAGAATTAGTTAATAAGAATCCTGAAATAATAGACCAAGCAGTGTTTTAATTAATACAGTTTCTGTGTGATTACTTCAGGTCTGCGCAGCCAGGAAACGAATGAGTGCCAACACCCAAGCCCATCAATTTATTTTGTGGGACAACTCTGTCTTCTGGATAGCCATCACTGGAACCATTGTGCACTCACTGTCCACTAGAAAATCTCTTAGAAGCCTTACAGTCCTTCTGCTCAGCAACATCCCTGAGGTTAGTACTGTTTATGTCACAGGTGAGGGATCTGACTCACAGGACAGGAAGACACTGTCTAATGTCCACACAACGTGGAAATCACACATGAACCCCATCTAGATAGCCCACTTTTAGAACCCCAGCAAAGCCATAGGACTTGGTTGGTTCATCCTTTTACACTGTCCAACCTGAGAACCAAGCTACAATGATGCGCAACTGACTCTCAGGGCTTATTTTAGATGCACACAAGAGAAATTTTGTTTTGGTTTGGTTTGGTTGTTTTTCAAGACAGGGTTTTTCTGTGCAACAGTCCTGGCTGAACTGGAACTCACTCTGTAGACCAAGCTGACCTCAAACTCTCAAGTGACTGGGATTAAAGGCATGTGCCACCAGCACCTGACTGCAAGAGGGATTTATTGTTTTTTGCTTAAAATTGTGTCTCCTTTTCTAGTTGAGCACTCAAACTCCACCATTGGGGTTTTGTTCCTTAGTGAAAATCCTTCCTTCATCCATGATGGAAGAAACCCTGCCCACAGGAGGATTAATATTTTCTATTTCCTTTTTCAAATGAAGGTTCACATAGTAGATTCTGATGGGGATGTAAGTCCCCAGGAAGCATGATCCTCTCAGGAAGATGATGGTGGGGTACCACACAGAGGCCAGGAGGGATAGAAAGCTCACAGCATTTCCCTATCATGCTTTTTTCCTTCCTAGAACTTCACAAGTTCCATCCTTATGCTTGAACCAGTGGCTAGGTTTCCCACAGTCTCCACCTAGACTAATCCAATTAGTCATCCCTCCAGGACCCTGGACAGACAAGTACCATCCTGCCACTTAGACTGTGAGTGAGGTGAGAAGGAAAACCATACAAATTCTAATTCCTTCCTACAAATAAGTGTTCCCTAGCTGGGTGGTCGTTCAGTCTGGTGTGACTTTCGTCTCAGCGTCTGGAGTGATGCATCTTCATCTTCCCATCCAGCCTGACCAATAGGAATTTCCAACTGGGCAAACCCTAGGAGAAATTGGGTCCACTTTTCTTTAGAGTTATCTGCAGTAATTTAAAGTAATTTAAAATATTCCTTCATCTCTTCCTTATTCCAGCCTGCTAAGTAGAATGGGTGAGGGAGATAAGAAAAGGGATGACATATGTTAAGTATTCTTCACGCAGCTCAACACTTTTACTGAATCTAAGATATGATTATATTATTTTATATATTATCACGTTATTGTATATATTATATATTACAATTATATTATCACTGAATCTAAGATAGTATTGCTAACCTGAATAATTATCCTATCCTCTACATATTTAGTGAATTATGATTGTGAGCTATGTTTGCACTTCACTTCTTACAAATCTGATTTCTGTCTAGAGATACAAGGTATTTAGAGGTTATAAAGGTATACATAGGTATTTAGAGAATATAAAGGATATAGAGGTATTTAGAGGCTCTAAAACAAAATGTCCTCATCAGATGCTCCCTGCCACTCTATCACATCTGTCTTTGGAACTCAGGCTTGCTGTCGTTGAACTATTACTATATATGCATATGTCTATTTTCACCCATATATACACGCCCATATATACCCTATCCTTATAATGGCCTAACTAAGTTGGACTTGTTCTTGAATTTGATGAAGACACTTGTTAAACATCATGGAAGATGCTCACCCCTCATAGTGGTTCTAGTGGAGCCCTCTAACAACATTAATTCAAATGAGGAAAACATCACCATTGGGTCCTTTGAAACATCAGGTAGAAAACTGAGGACCAGAGTAGATTTGCTATTTTAACTCTTGGAAATATCTTTGGAATATGAAATGCTAGATATCTTAGATTCAGTAATGATATAATATAATAACATATTACATATTTAGATATGCAATATTAGTTAGGTGAGTGTAGAGTTCTAGAACAAGAAGGCATTCTCAGTAGGCAGACGAGAATGACAAGATCCAAGAATGTTCTTGATTTAGCTACATGACACTCAGATAAAAAGGTCTTCTCTACAGGCCTCTTCAAAGTTGCATGAGAAAATGGGTCAGTTGCCAGGTGTGGTGGTGCATGCCTTTAATCCCAGCACTTGGGAGGCAAAGGCAGGCAACTCTCTGAGTTTGAGGTCAGCCTGTTCTACAAAGCGAGTTCCACGACAGTCAAAACTACACAGTCTCAGAAACACTGTCTCAGAAAACCAAACTCCTCCATCTAGTTTCTCTAGAAAACTCAAATATAACAATGGAGCTGGGTATATGAGCCAGTTGTGATCGTATGTATCTAATCAGCTGCTGCTCATGGATGAACTCTGGAAGCTTTGGAATTATTAAACTTAGGAACATTAATTAGTGGCCTGGATCATCTTGGGGAGAGCTAAATAGCATGCAAAACTAGTCGTAAAATAGGAGAAAAAACCCAGTTCCCTTTCCTGTACTGAGTGTGGTAGAGAGGGCTCACAAACATAGATGCCTTAAGATTTATACCTGTGTGTAAATTATGTAGACTCATACATGGGCATGAAAGAGCAGTAACAGTTTCTGCTAGCTGGGGGGAGAAGGGGGAGCCTGCCTATGTCCCTACAGCTAGAGCAGTACCTGCTAACAATCTCCTGTTGTAGCAGAGGCTCTCCTGGCAGGCCTTCTCTATAGGCTACAACTTGCTCAGGAGCTAAAGACCAATTTCAGTGTTGCTTGAAGGGGGCAGGGACAAAAAAGGAAGAAGGAGCAGGATTCATTCCCAGGAAGCGTTCTTGCAGGAGAACGGCAAGCTGTGGGCAGACCTAGATGTGCCAAAGTGATTACGCAGTGGGAGTCCCTCCGTCCTAAGCTGTCACCAAATGCTTCATCCGTGTGCCCCCACAGGACCTGTGCACGGCGGTAAGAGGCAGAAAATTAAATCTTGGGGGTCTTGAGCTGTTAATCACCACAGATGTGAAAAGAACTGACTGCAACAGCAGAGAGACAGACAGGGGGCGCTGCAGCTCTACAGCGACAGGGGGCGCTGCAGCTCTGCAGCCTCAGGGCTGCATGGACTGGTTTCTTGCTGCCTTCTTAAGTAATAGTTCCTACCTAAGACCCAGGTTCTCTTGGCTCTTGCAATTCTCACGTTTCAATTATCCGGGTTCTGATATTATCTCCATTTCACAATTGAGGAAACTAAATCTTAAAGGTTAAAGAACCCAGGGCTTTAGGACTTGTTACCCCTTTAGGACCTGTGGTTTGCACCTCATGGGCCACAAAGCCTTTGAGGGACTGTGTTGGACACCGGAAAAGGGGGCGGTGGAGAGGGAGAGGCATGTGTGGTCTGTAGACTCTAAATGCAACGCGGAGAGTATGAAAATGAAGTCAGTATTAAACATGAAATCTCATTCACCGGCAACAGTAAGACACGGTGGGAAGAGAAGCTATGTGAAAAGAGTTGTGGATTCAACGTGGCCTACAAAAGCAACTTATGCAGGAGCATAAGAATATTTTCTGGGAAAGACTGGTGATGCCCAAAGAAGGCACAGGTTACTGTTTTTAAAACTTGATGGCCATAGGTGGCACACGTCTGTAATTGCAGCCCTTGGAGACTGAGGCAGGAGGAACATGAGTTTTGAAATCAGCCTAAAATATGTAGCAAGATCCTGTTTTAACTCCATCTACACACACATACAATGGCTTCGTCTCCAAGCCGGGGTATTTAAAGATGCTGTTTAAATTTCTGTCTCTCCTTGTTTCACTAACTAGACAGCTTTCAGTATCTATTGAGCTTACAAACACCTACTTTAAAAATAAAAAAGCTGGATGGTTTAGTGTGGCTATGATGTCCCTGACCAGTCACAATATAGTATTAACTAGCTGCCTCTAAACATTTTCTTTACATTGTCTAACAAAATCATCTTGTGTTAAGGAAGTGAAGTTGGATAGCAAAGAGGTAGAGAACAACAAAGGATTCACAAACAGATTTTTTAAGAAATAGAATTCCCCCAAGCTCATTTAAGAAGGCCACAATAAAGAAACTGAAGTAAGGAGTAGAGTCAGAAACACAGGAGATGCATCTTTCTTTACTGTAAGATTTTGGCATAAGACTAACTCTATCTCCCCCAAAAAGAGAATATGCTTACCTTCTCTCTCCTACATTACAATCCCTTGATCTAAGGACATCAACCTCAGTTGAATAGAGCTTGTGTTTATTTATTCATTTATAAACAAATATATATTTGACTAGCGTCTATCAAGTCTGCACAGCTGAGCGCTAACTGCTATTTATAATGTTGCTTATGCGAGGAGAAAAGAAAGACACCAGGACACAATGAAGCACTAAACTCCAACGTGTGTGAGCCAGGGCTGTCTGCAGAGCAGCAAGCACTAAGAATAGTAGAAGGTAGAGTCTGCCCTTACTGGAAACCCCACCGGCTGCCTGAAGATCTTTAGTGTGCCGAGCTCACTGTCAGCAAATCTATTAAAAAAAAAAATCATGGTTGCTTTGGGTGTGTGAGCACGAGACTCAGCACAACACAGTTGAGGAAGAGCAGGATTTTACTTTCTTCTTAGCAGGCAGTACTTTTGTTGCCTATGGCACGTGATGCTGGCCCCACCAAGACAAAAGGTAGAGTGACACCTCCATTAGTAAGTCCCACAAATCTAAAATCTTCAGTTAAACTGTATGTTCCTTCAGGTAGTAAAAGAAACAGGATGAAGTAAAAGCTTTATCTCAATATGCTTGGAAGACTGTACATTTATTATGGCTCTATCCTATAATTTCATATACTTTCCCTGTGCATCAAACTTGATTATTGCTTCAAGCCTGATAGTACAGTCCCATAACCCCAGGTATTTGGGAGGCTGGGGCAGAAGGATCAAAATTTGAAGGCCAGTGTCTCAATTATTTTTCTACTGCTGTGACAAAACACAATGACGAAGGTGACTTATAAGAGAAAGTGCTTAATTTGGCTTACAGTTTCAGAGGATTAAAACAGGATGGCAGAGCAAAGGAACACATCCTCATCCCCAACCATGAGGCAAAGAAAGAACACTGGGACTCTTTTGAAACCTCAAACATCCAACCAATCCAACCGCAGTGACTCCAAAAAGGTCATACCTCCTAATCCTTCCCAAACCATTCCACCAGCTGGGGACCAAGTATTCAAACATGAGTCTGTGGGTCCCTTCCCATTCACACCTCCATAGCCAGCATGAGAAATCTAGTGACACTTTAACACAAAATAAAGCCTCCCCATTTTAAGGAGAGAATTATCCAGGCCATGTGTGCAGCTCAGTTGATAGGATGTTTGCCTAGCACACATGAAGCCCTGGATTCAATCCAAACTGGGTGTGGTAGTGCACACCTATAATCCCAGCACTCTGGAGGAGGAAGCAGGAGGATCAGGAATTAGGACAACTTGGATGACATGAGACCCTGTCCTCAAAAAAATAATAATTTAAATTTAATATTTAAAAGATTTAAAATGGTTAGAGATGTGGGTCTGTGGTAAGGCCTCTGTCTGGCATGCTTGAGACTCTATGTTTTATCCCCAGTATGTAACTAAAAAAACAATTGTTATGATAATAATTTTAATGGATACTTAATACTATGTAAGAATCAAAGTGTTTGTTTATGTTTCTGTACCCTCTGACCAATATTCCTCCCCTTACTGCCACAGTCCAGCCTTTTCCAAACACCTTCCATGTGTTTCTGTGAGTTCTGTTTTGGCTTCACATGTATGTAAGATCAAATATGCAGCATTTGTTTCTCTGTGCCTGGCTTCTTCATTTAACATATGTCCTCCAGGTCTGTTCTTTTATCACAAATGGCAAAATTGCCTCCTTTTTAACGAGTAAATTATGTTCTACTGTGTATATATTTAGATATACATTTTCCGCTCCTTCTCATCTTTATTAGAAGAAACTGTTTTACTTGTGTGTATGTGTGAGTGATTGTCACATCCCTTGGAACTGGAGTTACAGGCAGTAGTGAGATGCCTGACCTCAGTGCTGGGAACCAGCCAGTGCTCTTAACCACTGAGCCATCTTGCCAGCTCCATCTTCTGACGGACAGTCCAGTTAATTCTAAATCTTGGCTATCACAAATGATGCGTCAGTGGACAGGAAATTCAGAAATCTTTTTTGAGATGCTAATTTCATTGCTTTTGGGAAAATATTCAAAAGTAGGATTACTAGATCATATGTGATTTATTTTTTATTTTTTCCTTTTATTTATTCTTTTCTCATATAATACATCCCAACCACAGCCTCCTCCTTCCACTTCTCCCAGTTCCCCACAATCTCCCCTCTCCCCCAGATCCACTATTCCTCCATTTCGGAAAAGAACGAGTCCTCCCAGGAATATCAACTGACCATGACATAACAAATTACAATAAGACTAGCACAAACCCTCATACCAAGGCTGTTCGTAGCAACCCATTAGGAGGAAAAGGGTCCCAAGAGCAGTCGAAAGAATCAGTGATACCCCCTCCCAATGTTAGGAGTCCCACAAAAACCGCAAGCTAAACAATCACAGCATATATACAGAGGACCTAGCACAGATCAATGCAGGTTCAGTGATTGCTGCTTCAATCTCTGTGGGCCCTTATGAGCCCTGCCTAGTTGATTCAACCTGTTCTCCTGGTGTCCTCAACCCCTCTGGCTCCCAGAGTCCTCACTCCCCCTCTTCTGCAGGGATTCCCCAAGCTCTGCCTAGTGTTTGACTGTGGGTCTTGCATCTTCCTCCATCAGCTGCCAGAGAAGCCTCTCTGATTACAATTGGGCTAGGCACCAATGTAATCCATGTTTAGAAACTTTCATACTGTGTTTGCATAATGGCTATACTAGCAAAGTGCTTTGAATATTTAATGCCATTGGATCATTTTTTTAAAATCTGCAAAGTATTCATTACATTGTATAATGTCAGCACAGTGGTTTATGTTCAATCACATCTCAATCATTCTTAGTATGTCATGCTTAGTACACTGAAATGTTACAATTTATTACAGAGTTGTTTTCATTAAAATGTAGGGTAATAAAATTTTTAGAATGGCCTGTTATTTAAAATCAACTAAGCAGGTCACCCTCCCCATTGACTTTCTGGTTAATATGCATTTTACTATACAGAAGAGCTATAGGGAAAAGAGAACAGGAGAGAAATAATTAATCAACTCCATTTTGCAGATGCAAAAATTTAGACAATAGCAAGACCAATATATTGAGAACAGAGAATAGGCTGGATAGCTAAAATATGTCCCCAAGTTTCACATCTAGAATGTATGTGTCTTGGTTTCTTTTTTTTTTTTTTTGTCACAATGGTAAACACTCTGACAAATGTGACTTAAGAGAGGAGGGGTTTATGTTAACTCACAGATCAAGGATACAGTCCATTGTGATGGGGAAGTCAAGGGCTCCTTAGCTTGGAGCAGCTGGTTCCATTGTATACAGCAGCATACCGCTGCTCTTCTCCCTTTTCCATTTATACCAGTGCTTCTCAACCTTCCTAACACTGAGACCCTTTAATATAGTCCCTCATGTTGGAGAGGCCCCCAACAATAAAATTGTTGTTATTGCTATTTCATAACTGTAATTTTGCTACTGTTATGAGCCGTAATATAAATATCTGATAGACAGGATATCTGATATGCAGCCCCCAAAGGGATCAAGAGCCACTGGTTGAGAGCCACTGGTCTATATAGTCAGGGGAGTTGGAGGTGGGGTGGTACCGCCCATGGTGAATGAAGGAATGAACCTTCTCTCCTCAATTAACCTAATCAGGATAATCCCCACAGGCATGCCCAGAAGCCCAACTCCTGGTGATTCTAAATTCTGGCAATTGGTAATTATCACTAATTAATCACACATGAAAGGTGACCTGAAATAAAATTTGTCATGGAGTAACTTTTGTATTAGTAGTATAAATGTTCTAAGCAATGGTGCAAAGAGGTATGGTTTCTTAACTTGATGATATGGGAAGAAAGATGTGATGAATTTGTTTTGTTGAAGAACAAGTCCATTGGTCTAAAGTAAATATTTTAGTAAAAATGTTGTTGCTAAGTGATTCCCAGGGAACCATAGGATTTTTATGGTTCTGAGGTTGAGACCTGGTGATGGGTGAAGGGTCTTGCACATGCTCTTAAGAAGGAGTCCTATACTCCTAAACTGAAGGAGCATTCCTCAACTACTATTCCTTTCCCGGACCACTGCCCTGCACAAGCATGGCAGCTTTGGTGGTTAGCACATTATGTCTTCATGAGGGATTTTGAACTGTTCCTATTATCTGAGTCATTTCCAGGTCCTTGTCTAGAAAGAAACTGGGGATCCTTCGCTATAGACTAGTTCTAAGAGGGTGAATAGTAGTAAATCCTTTGATTTCCTGCTGGAGAATTAAAATGCAAATGTTTCAGATCCATCTGGCATGTGACAAGAACTATCTCTGAGTTACTTCTGCATCTTGTAAATCCATCACCTTTCTCATCTCATCCAGAGGGCATTCTCTGAGAATTCTTCCCATTTTGGGTGAGATTTGGAGCAGCTTTGGAGTCTAAGCATGACTGCACAAACCTAGAATCCCTTCTGCAGACACTGGTCACACTGAAATATAGTATCCTCATCATTGGTGTATACTTTATCCCCTCTCCCAAGTTTCTTTTATGATTAATCTTGACTTGGACATTCTTGCTCTCACGGAGGATGTGTCTTAAAATCTTTGGGATTTCCAAATACTGAAGTAACATACAAACTAATTTGGTCTTCTTCTGGAAAATGGGGAGGATCACACCATGACTTTAAAGGATGATTATCAGGATAAGTCCAAATATGTTTAAAATTAGTAGGTTAAATGACCAGATGAAGCAGCTATAAGATGGAAGAAAAAGACGATGTGAGCCATTACTTCATCCTGTGCCATGTCCCCGTACTCAGTCACACCAATCTCTTCCTGAAACCCAATTCAACCCAGGAATCCCGTTTCAACTCAGGAAGCCAGGCACTAGGTATTCTGATTTTTTAAAGTCACATTCTGGACAATGTTTTCAAAGTAACATGCTTTTTATCCATTTCAAAGACCTTCCTTGCATCATCTGCTTGCCTGAACCTGATTGCTGGATGATCAAAGGTAGGGAGATCAGCTACACGGAAGTTACCAAGAAAATGGAGAAGGTCATTGCTTCGGCTCTCCCTGTCTACTCAACTAGAGAGGGAGACATGCATTTTTCCTCCAAGTATTATTTATGTGCACAGACCATTTAGGATGGAGTGACGGGTTTGTGTGTGGTGAGCCTTTAAACCTACCTACTGCTAAACTTGGAACAAAAGCATACAGCAAGAGCCAACCCAACATCTTAGAAACTCACTCTTTTGATGTAATTCTTCCTGGACTATTTTAATCTATGAAAAACACCAATTGAGCCAACATTTCTGGAAGGGCATCCTTTGGGTAGGTGACTTACTTATTGGCTTATTCAGTGGCAATTGTATCAACAGGTGTTCTGAGAGCCATATTTAAAGGAAGATCGCTCCCTGCTTATAATCCCCAGGAGGCTTTACTTGCATCCAGGTTTTTCAGATGACTGATGCTTCCTTATTTCACAGTTATCTCTTGCCCTGGGGGTGAAGATGGGTGTTCAGAAGGGGATATCTGAAGTAAAATCTGAGAGCTGTCTATTAGAGTTACCAACTGTCAATCTCTTTAAAGTCTAGCCAATTTAGTACATGTGATAAAATCTGAGTTGTGGGATGTGAAAGTTACATGCCCAAACTGGCTTAGGGACAACAGAACTTTGGGAAGACTTTGCTCTTCTCAAAACCTAACTCTCTGCCCAGCAACATTTACCAGCTACTTAGAAAGAAAGAGAGGAGGGAGGGAGGGAGGGAGGGAGGGAGGGAAGAGAGAGAGAGAGCAGAAGAAAGAAAGGAAAAGGGCAGGCAGGGTTGGGGAGAATTTGCAGGTGAACAGGCAAGGTAACTGCTGATGTGAATATTTGCTAAAACTCATGCCATATTTAATAAAACTTCTACTATAAAATGATAGCTTTCATAATTTGGAAGCTGTCGTGTTACATGTATGATTGTGTGCACATAAGTGTAAGTCTTTGAAAAGAGTATATTGTAGTGACAGTTTTTGTTCTGTGGTGACTGCCTGAAGACCGAAGACACTGGCTGGCCGAGATGATCTCTTTGCATGCTATTTAACTTTAAGTTTTAGCCTTCTAATTGCCTTTTTAAAAAAGGAAGTCCCAAAGTAGTCCCGCTACCAAATAGGGATGATAAAGAAGATACAAGTGTGCTGTTGCCCTTGCCTCCCATTCAATGCAACTTCAAATACTTCAGAGGAAAAGTGTGGAATGAGTAGGCAAAACCCCTTCCTTGAGATGGTAGGGGAAGGAAAGATAAGCAAGTGAAATAACTCTGATTTCATTCGAAGGCAGTTTGGTCTCGTTTTATTAATTCATTTTCCCTTTCCATTCATCCATCTGTCTGTATAGCTGACAGCACACAAATAATTACTTTTCTCATAGTTTAGATCATAAATATTGGAATGGGTTCTTGCCCAACGCTCTGAGTACACTGTAATATCTTGACACAGCTTGCTCAGATTTAACAATAGGCACTCTAAAGATTTCTGAATAGAGCACTAGACATCAAAAGAGGAGTAGATCCGAGATCTGTAAGAACTAAAAAGCAAAGGAAGGCCTCCTATGCCACTGTTTTGAATAGCTTGCTTTCCCTGTTAAGAAATGACTTCTTAAAAAAGTAGCAAACAAGCATTTAGTTTCCTGGATACATGGCAGGATTGCATGTTAAGACATGTCTTGTAGATGAGTGCCACATTGATAGAAATAAGTAGTTTTCTCTTTCTCAAGGAATCTTCTCAGTGGTCCAGATGGTTGGTAACCAGGCCTGATTGTTCAGATAACCCTGAATCTGTTCCACCCATCATTAGGAGAACCTAAAAGTGATATCACATATTATGGATAAGAACCACTACTTCTAGGAGCTGAAGAAACAATAACACAAAAGACCAAGATAAAAAATAGAATTGACATTGCCTAGCCCAGTTGTCATCAGAGAGGCTTCACCCAGCAGCTAATGGAAACAGATGCAGAGACCCACTGTCAAATATTGGGTGGAACTTGGGAAATCCTGTGGAAGAGGGGGGGAAGGATTATGAAAGCCGGGGGGGGTGTTAAGGATACCATAAAAAAAAACACAAAATTAACTAACCTGGGTTCATAGGGCCTCACAGACTGAACCACCAACCAGAGAGCTTACATGGGACTGACCTAGACACATATGTTACAGTTGTGTGGCTTAGTCTTCTTCTGGGACGCATAATGGTGGGAGCAGGGTCTATCTCTGACTCTGTTGCCTGCTTTTGGGACCCTCTCCTCCTGCTGGGTGGCCTTGTCCAGCCTTGACAAGGAGAGGAGGTGCTTAGTCTTACTGCAACTTGGTATGCCATGGCTGGCTGAAATCCATAAGAGGCTTACCCTTTGCTGAAGAGAAAGGAGGAGGAGTGGATGGGGAGATGGTAGGGAAGGTTGGGAGAGGGGCTAGAAGGAGAGGAGGGAGAGAGGGGAAACTGTGTCGAGTTGGGTGGGAAAATAATTAATTTTTTAAAAATCTTAAGTAGACTCGATATTCACCTACCTATTATATACACATATATTCATGGACCACTACTCTAAAATCTTAGGCACTAAGATTTCAATGGTGAAAAGGCAAGCAGTTGACTGCCGAATAATTTATCTAATTTCATCCAGAGGAAGGCCAGAAAGATAATTGCTCTTCCTACTTTGAATACTGGCCTACTGCTTGCTGTTCATGTTCTGAACCTCCAAACCATCATCTGAGAGGAGTTAAGAGTAGTATAAACCTCTGGTATTTCTATTTCCATTTCTGTTTTATCTCTACTTCACTCATGAAAAAAACTGATTAAACTCTTTGTGTATTTATATTTCAATGAGTGATATAATTAACACATATATGAAAATTACTATTATTGGCTGGAAAAAATGTATAATACTTTTTCCATTGTTATGATCTACTTGCATACTCTTTTGAACTAATATTTTCATTTAGCCCTTTCAGACATACAATCATACCAGCATCCCAGAGAAATACGGACCGTGCTGAGGACTCAAGTTATTAGACTCGATCAGATATCAGAAGGACTGGGCAATGTGAACAGTGTTCACCATGTAACCATCCATCCCTGTAGAATACACTGTGAACTTTGTAGAGAGTCATCAGGGTGGTGATACATTAGTGGAAACAACCAAAGAAATAGGATCTGGAATTGGGACACTCCATAGAAATGATGACTTCCTCTCTTGGAGATGGTTCCACTGTGACCTCACAGGTGACACACATCTTTCTCAAGCCGTGGCTAACCGCGACAGCAAGCACATCTTCAAAATTCACACTGAAGTATATCAAGGAAGGAAAAATTGGCATAAATGAGAAACTTTAATGAGCTCAATAAATAGATAATTATCTAAAGTGGGGGTGAGGGAAGACTACTATTCAACTGGTTCCAAAACCACAGAATATTCTATCAGAAATGTTTGCTGATCCAAAGGCAGTGCGATCTTATTTTGCCGTTAGTTGAAGCAGTCCTGAACACATTCCTTTTAAATCTACAAAGCTAAGCAGTACCTTTCAGAAAGATGTTTCTTTAGGTCATTAATAGGATGTGACTAGCTCTCCAAAGCCAAATTCACACACCAGTCTCCCCTGCAAACCACAGGGAGGTGGGGAGCTGAGAGCCTCTCACGGCACTGTGCTGCCATCGTCTGGCAAGCTGAAACTGGCGCGCGCTGGCGCCTTGCTATCCCTTTGACCGTCAGTGCTGTTGTTATTAAACTTTTAAGCTTTTGATTAGCATTGAATTATGAATTACTTGATCAGAAAACAGCATCCATGCTGTTGGCATTGTTAACTATTTTTCTGAACTTTCATTTTTAGGACGGTTAGTATTTTTTTTTTTTTTTTAGTTTTTTTCTTTAGCACACAAAGAATTGAGTTTTGTTGTGGAACTTCTTATAAACCGAAGTTGTTTTTGTTGTTTCTATGCCCCGCAGCGCCCCCTCCTCAGTCACCTTGTGACCTTTCATCACAGTAGCCCTTCCTTCCACCTCCCGGTCGTCTGTGTCACCACCTGTTTTCTCAGCGGTCTGGTTCGCCTCTCATGTCCTCGTGCAATGCCTTTATAGACTACTCACACCTGCTCACTATATATACTACTATACCCCTACTCACGCCCACTTGTGTGAGTACAGACGAACACTGAAAACTAGGGTCTACATAGAAGAGGAAACATGCCACTTTTGTCTTTCTGAGTCTGTCACCTCACACTCAGGATAATAAAAATTTTCTAATAATTAGTTATTTTACAAATAAATAATAAGTTATTTTACAAATTCGTTCATCGTTCTCCAGATTTCATAATTTTCTTTTACTTCACAGCTGGATGAAATTCCAGATATAAGCCATTTTTCCGTTATCTGTTCTTCTGCTGGACATCTAGGCTGACTCCACTTCCTTGTTCTAGTGAACAGAGCAGCAGTAACTACAGATGTACAAGTATCTCCATGGTACCAGGAGTGGTACAGTTGGATCCTATAGTTCCGTTTATTTTACTTCTTGAAGATGCTTCATACTGAAGTCTATCATGACTGGATTTAGTTTACAGTCTGCCCAGCAGCGAATAAAAGCCCCCTCTCCTCCCACCTTCCCCAATATTTGTTCTTGTTTGTTTGTGTGGTGACAGTCATTCTGACTGGGTTGTATTTCCCTGATGGCTAAGGATGTTGGACCTTTCTTAATGTGCATAGAAATTTATTTTAAGAAAATAATCAGATCAGAAACATCATTAAAGTTTCACACCCATTCTTATTTATTATAGCATTTATTTTTTTAAAAGATTTCTACATATAATAAGCTGTTTATATTAATTATATAGACTATGTACTTTTATTCAAGTGTAATAACCCCTCTTTTAGAATGAACCAGCTTTATCATGTTAAATTAAAATAACAATATTTAGTTGTAATACATCATTGTTATTTTTGCCAAAACGTAATTGCATATCAGTATGTTGCATATATGCATATTTTCAATCAAAGTATGAATAGGCCACAAGTTTATGATGGTTTGTAGTAATAAGGGTCCTTTTTTAATACCCCTTAAAACATTTGTTCTGTTTTTATAAATTATTCAACATATTTTTATCACTTTTATTATCTTCTGAAAATGGTCATAACATCAGAACTAGGTTTTTAAAAATCATTACTATTATCATCTTCAATAATGTAAGCTTCAAATAGCCACCTAATTTTTTTCTAATTTAGTATCTAATAATAATAAGTAATAAGCCTGTTTCTTGCAAATTCTATAACTTTTAATTCTTTTTATTATAATTTTTATTAAATGTGTTCTTTGACAATTTTAGTCACGTATATAATGCATTCCAGTTACTCTATACAGAACTCTCTCCTCTCTCCCTCCCACCACTTTTCTCGGCCATTTGTGTTTCTTCTTTGAAAAACACTATCCTATTCAGTAGGCTGCCTTTTTGTCTTATTGTGTCCTTTGCTTTACAGAAGCTTGAGCTAATGGGCACTCACCAACTCCAGCTGGACTGGGAAGGAACAAGCATAGGACCAAACTAGTTCCTCTGAATGTGGTTGACAGTTGCATGGCTGGGGCAGACTGAGGGGCCACTGGCAGTGGCACCAGGATTTATCCCTACTGCAAGTACTGGCTTTTTGGGGCCCCATTCTCTTTGGATGATACCTTGCTCAGCCTAGATACAGTAGGGAGGGCCTTGGACCTTCCACAAGGCAATATGCCTTACCCTATCTAAGGATTAGATGGGGGTGGGATGGGATGATGTGTGGAGGGAATGGGAGGAGGGAAGGGAGTGGGATCTTAGATTGGTATTTTTTTAAAAAAAAAAAAAAAGGAAAGAAAGAAAGAAAAGAAAAACACTGTCCTTTGATTCCAGAACTCAGGAAGAGGGAGGCAGGGCAAATTTCTGTGAGTTCAAGGCCAGTCTGGTCCAGGTAAGCAAGTTCCAGGCCAGGGTACAAAGTGAGACCTGAGGTGGGAGGAGGGAGTGGGAGGTAAGGGACAGAGGGAACTACCTATTATCTGTTGATGAGCTCATTTACAGATCGGCAGTTTGGGGTTTTTTGTGCTTAATTTTTGCAATTCCAAATATATTCTAGATAAAAATCCTCAGCTTGACGTACAGCTAGCAAAGATTTTTCTCCCATTCTGCATGCTGCCTGTTCCCTCGGCTGTTCTGCTCCTTTGCTATACATAAGTTTTTAGTTTCATGTAATCCCATTTGTTGATTCTCAGGACTCCCCCAACCCCATCCTGATGGAATCCTATTTGGAAAGCCCTTTTCTCTGCCTGAGACTTGAAGTGTGGTCCCTGTGTTTTCTGCTAGTGGTCTCAGGATTTTAACTTAATAAGGTTTTTGATCCATTTTTAATTGATTTTTTCTTTTGGCTATTTTTTTATTTTCGTTTTTGTTTTGTTTTTGTTTTTTTGAGACAGGGTTTCTCTGTGCAGCTTTGGTGCATGGCCTCAAACTTAAAGCGATCCTCCCGCTTCTGCCTCCAGAGTGCTGGGATTAAAGGTGTGCACCACCAACGCCCCGCTATTTTTAATTGATTTTTATGCAGAAAAAGAGATATTACTCTAATTTCATTCTTCTGCTACATCATTTTTTAAACTTTATTTAACTTTATTTCATGTGCATTGGTATAACGATGTCAGATTCTCTTGAACTGGCATTACAGACAGCTGCGAGCCGCCATGTGGGTGCTGAGAATTGAACCTGGGTCCTCCGGAGGAGCAGTCAGTGCTCTTAACCACTGAGCCATCTCTCCAGCCCCATGCTACATCATTTTTAATAGTCTTTTCCCTGTGTGCCCCCGACAAACACACACACACACAGGATTTCTCTGTGTATCGCTGGCTGTCCTGGAGCACGTGCCACCACGGCCTGACTTCCACGTGCTTTTAATGTCTTCATCTAAAATTAGTGTCGCGCTCCACTGGCTTACGTCTAAGTTCTCGACTTTATTCTCACTAGTCTACATGTTTGTTCTTGCGACAGTGCCACGTTGTCTTTGTCACTATAACCCCATAGTCTAATTTGAGGTCAGGTCTCATGTATGATACCTCCAATAGTAAGTATTCCTTTTGTAAGAATAATTTGACTGGCTGGGCAGTGGTGGCGCACGCCTTTAATCCCAGCACTCGGGAGGCAGAGGCAGGCGGATCTCTGTGAGTTCGAGGCCAGCCTGGTCTACAAAAGCTAGTTCCAGGACAGGATCCAAAGCCACAGAGAAACCCTGTCTCGAAAAAAACCAAAAAATAATAATAATAATAATAATAACTTGACTATGCATGGTCCTTTTATTTCTATATGAAGTTTTGGATCATTGCATTTTTTTTCTAGTTCTGGAAAAATGTCACTAGAATTTTTATGGAAATTGCACTGAATCTGCAGATTACTTCTGGCAATATAATCTTTTCACAATATTAACTCTGCCAATGCAAGAGCATAGAAAGTCTCTTCATCATCTGGTATCTTCTTTAGTTTTGTATGTGTGGTGCATATGTGTGTGTGTGTATTGTGTGTGCGTGTGTGTCTTAAAGTTTTCTTATAGAGGTCTTTCACATTCTTTGTGAGGTTTATTTCTAGATAATGTTGTATTTTGTCATTCATGGATTGGTTGAGTTTTTAACTATTGACAATGAGATTCACTTTTCACTCATTTGTCAGCAAGTTTGTTATTGGTATATATGAAAGCTACTGGTTTTCACATGTGTGTTGATGTTGCATCCTACGCCTTGACTGCAGGTGTTTGTTAAATCTAAGATTTCTGTGAGAGTCTATTATTTTCTTGCTTTTAGAGTGACTGGTCAAAGATCGAAGGTTATTCTGACATTCCTGCCCTTGGATTTAAGTTGATGTTCCCTTAGCTCTTCTTTCCATGAGTAAATAATGTTGTCTGTTTAATTATGTGTGTTTAAGGGATGTGTGCAGATGCAGTGGCTGTGGAAGCTAGAAGAGGGAATCAGATCCCTTGGATCTGGACTTGGAGGTGGTTAGGAACCATGTGACAAGCGTGCTGGGAATCAAACTCAGGCCCTCTGCAGGAGCAGCAAGCTTGCTTAAGTCCTGAGCCATCTCTCCATCCCAAGCACCTTAGAGCTTCTAATACTATTTTTTTTAACTTTCATTGTTGATATCTTTACTCTATAGTGTGATAGGTAGATTCTTCTATGGTCCTGTGTGTTTGTGTGTCTGGGTTCCTCTTGTTCTACAGGTTCGGGAAATTTTCTGCTATGATTTTATTAAACAATCTTTCTATTCCTTTTGGTTTTATCCCAGGTCCTTCTTATACCTCATGGATTGAGTTCTGTCTCTTGAATGTATCCCAAACTTCCCGGAGGTATTGGTCGTGATCCTTGATTATTTTTTCTTTATGTGTCCTTGAGTATGTTATTCTCTCCACCTTGTCCTTGAGTCCTGAAATTTGCTATATTTCATGGCCTTGTATGATCTTTTTTATTTGAATGGCTATTTCATTTCTGTTCTTTTGGGGTGCTTTTTTTGGTGTTTCAATTTTTTCCTTACTGAATTTATCTTCCATAGTTTGGACTTTCTCCTCTGACTTGCTGTTTTGTTCACTTTGGAGACCGTCTTGTCAAGGTCTTGAATAGGCTGTAGCTCATTGCTACACTTTCTGTGCATCTTCTGTATAGTCGTTGGTCATAGTGGAGTTGTGAGGTTGGGACAGGGATTGGAGTAGGTTGTTGTCTCCTATTCTTTGGTTTTGCTGTGTTTTGTGTGTTTGTTAGAGAGAATGTATTTCCATTGTAAACCCCCTGACCCATTCTTCCAACTTGACTTGGCTGTTTGTTTCATTTTCTGAGGGTCTTCCTAAAGGAATCATACTGCTCACAGGTACTTGGAGAAAAGGCTTGTTGGTGTTTCTCCCTTATGTCGCACCAGCCCTGCTTCTGCCTTACAGGAGGAGACACTTTTGCATCACACTTGTGCCCTATTATGTCTCAGACATAACATTGAGATGTTTATTTGAGAAGCTATGATTCATAGATTTTTAAAAAAAAAAAAAAAACAACGGGTATCAGTATTTAAATCAGTATTTAAGGCATGAGGAAAGAGAGGGTGCAGAAGGAGGTGGGATTGGTCTAGAGGTCTGAGAGGTAGCTATGGGGCTATTTCAGATGTGGAAATGTATAAAAGTTTTTGTAGATGTAGAAAAATAACAAGTCATCATGTAGGCATAATTTTGTGAGTTATAGGTTAAAACACAGTGGGTAACAATATATAAAGTTATGAGTGATTTTTTTAAAAATCAGAAATAGAAATTGAAAAATAAAATGATAGAAAAGAACAAAGACAGACACCACAAAACATGTTTAAAGTCGTATATAATGAAAACACATCTATATACATTCAAACAAACCGACTAATTGTAACCAAAAGTTAACAAGTAAATAAAATAAAATATGAAGTGTAATACTCCTATTCTGGTCTGTTTGTTTTTCTTTTTCAGTACTTAAGGGAGAAATTTCCAGGGCCAAACCTGCATGAAGTTCAACTGTAGATATGATTTATGCAGATTCAGGAGCAGGGGTAAAGTCTCAGGGAAAGGACTGGACTCACCATGTGACATGCTGGTTGGGCTGGATCCCTTTCATATCAGTGCTGAAGTCACAATTCAAACAATGGGTGCACCTAAGCCTTGTGCAGTGAGTTCTGAATTCACAGAGTGATGGACCAGTTTTGGCGGAGGCTTGTGTGAGCACTGAACAAAGGGGTAGGCTGGAACCTTGTCTTGTGTGTGCCGAACTCCAATGTAAAGCCAGCAGGAGGGGCAACTGCCTGCCATATTAAGGTTCTCCTGGATAAGCATGACAGGGTTGGATTTGTGGAAGCTGAGGGTCAGTATGCGACAGGAAGAAGTAATTTCATGACAGGCTTGAGAGCTTCTAAGGAGGGCGGAGACTACACAGAGACTTAGAGATCAGTGTAGAAATTGAAAGTCCTGATATATTACATAGATGCTATAAAAATACACATCACAATGTTTGTCATGTCTACAAATATGAAGGAAAAACCTATTTTAATATAAAATCACTCTATATCTATGCTAAACTACATTCTTCCTTTAAAATGTTTATTTATAATAAAGACACACTTAGAACTAAAAATGGGATGTATTCATTTCATAAAATATTTTTATTTTGCAAAGCGGCTTATAGAAAAAGTTAGTTTGTGGAAGCCAGGCATAGTGCTGCACACTTTTAATCCCAGCACTCAGGAGGCAGAGGCAGTTGGATCTCTGTGAGTTGGAGGACAACCTTATCTATATAGTAAGATCAAATACAGCCAGAGCTACATATTGAGATTCTACATCGAAAAAACAAACAACAGAAAGTTAGTTTGTGGTGTTTCATGTGTGTAGGTAGAAGCCATGAAGCCATGCTGAATGTCATATTGTGTAATGATTTATACAGTGAGACTGTGGGGGGTTTTAGTCTATTTTATTTTGTTTTTCTTCTTATCAACACCTCCTGTAATGATATTTTTCTCCTGTTTAGTCAGTATCATCTATTGCCTCAAAATAAACTCATATTTTTATTTTTAATTTATTATATTATTTTATTTATTAATAAATTTATTAGCTACTTAATAATTTAACTTGGTTATAAAACAGGACATGCTACATAGAATGCTTTAGTATGTTGTAATGAAAGATTCTATTACATCAATAAAGTTCTGATTATAAAAAAAATGACATAACTCAAGGATATGGCACTTGCCTAATATGTGTAGCCAGGATGCCATCCCTACCACAACAAAGAATGAAAACCAAAGGGAAAAAGAAAAGGAAGAGAAAGGGAGGGGGATGTTAAAGAGAAAGCAAAATTGCTTCCATAAGCCTTGGTGAAACAAAATAATCATAAAACCTTTAGAGATACAATAAAAATTGTCTAGTCAGTACAGAACAGCAAATTTAAAACAATTTTCAAAAGAAATTCTCAGCATGACTACAAAGATCATCTACACATGGCTTTGCCTTCTACATAACTGTAATACCTCTTTTTTGTACTGTTTTTATTGAGCTCTACATTTTTCTTTGCTTCCCTCCATTCCTCTCCCCTCCTCTTCTGCCCTCTCCCATGATACCCATGCTCCCAATTTACTCAGGAGATCTTGTCTTTTACTACTTCCCATGTAGATTAGATCCATGCATGTCTCTCTTAGGGTCCTCATTGTTGTCTAGGTTCTCTGGGATTGTGATTTGTAGGCTGGTTTTTCTTTGTTTTATGTCTAAAAGACACTTATGAGTAAGTACATATGATATTTGTCTTTCTGGGTCTGGGTTACCTCACTCAATATGATGTTTTCTAGATCTATCCACTTGCCTGCAAATTTCATGATGTCATTATTTTTTCTACTGTGTAGTATTCCATTGTGTAAATGTACCACATTTTCCTTATCCATTCTTCCGTCAAGGGGCATTTAGGTTGTCTCCAGGTTCCAGCTATGACAAACAATGCTACTATGAACATAGTTGAGTGTTACTGGGGGCTGCTCATTTGTTCCTGGCTGCTTAGACCCGAAATAATCACACAGAAACTATATTATTTAAATCACTGCTTGACCTATTAGCTCTAGTTTCTACCTGTTAGCTCTAGTTTCTTATTGGCTAACTCTTACATCTTAATTTAACACATTTCCATTAATCTGTGTATCACCATGAGGTTGTGGCCTACCAGCAAAGTTTCAGTGTGTCTGTCTCTGGCAGTGGCTCCATGGCTTCTCCTACCCAAGCTTCAGTACTATAGTCAAATGTTTCAACATTCATTGTATGAAAGAGCCATTCATCTATGGATGCTGATCTAACCTTTAAAGGCCCAAGGATCTTCTTACAGTCTACATTGGCATTTTCAAAAGCCAAGGATTCAATTACTACACATCTAGCTTCAGGATCTGTCACTCCTAATTGTGCAGCCTTAGTTAATCTTTGTAAGAAGTCAGTAAAGGGTTCTCTCTGGCCCTGTTTAACCCTAATATATGACTCAGTTCTCTTTCCGAGTTCCTAAGTCCTGTCCCAAGCATTTAAAGCTGCTGTGCTACATAGGGACAAGGTGTGTTCATTATAGAAGCCTGTTTCTGAGGATCAGAGTAATGACCCAGGCCAAGAATTTGATCTTGGGAAGTCTCAAATCCCTTTGCTTTTCCCTGTTGATCTAAAATTTTTGCCTCTTCTCTCCAATAACACTTCCAAAACAGCTGAGATCCATTTTCTAGGACCACTGAGACAAACAACTTCCAAAACTCTAGAACTGACAGAGACATCTCACTGCCTGGACAGTCACCCAAAGTTCTTCTGTATCATTGGAGCATCCATCTTCAGCCTACAGGCCCATAGTATCCAGCAGACTTTTCCATGAAGCAGAAATTTTCAGACAGTTCTGCCTATATTAGCAGTTTGTCAGTCACTTTCTTCTGTGTCCTGAAAGTGTGGCAGACTCTTTCATGAAGCAGGAACCATGAAGGATCGTCTCGCCTTTAGGCAAGTTCAGCAGTCATTTCTCTGCAGGTCCTGCATGTCCAGTTCATCAAGCAGTCCAGGCAAGAGATTTTAAAAATGCTTTTTAAAATGCTTTGACTTTAAAATATAAGTCAAAAGATATGTTACTTTTAGAAGAGGTTTTGTTTTTGTTTCCACAGGAAATGAGAGGCTGTGGGTTCATTCTGGGTTAAGAAAAATCAGGTTTGATCAAGGAAGACTCCCTGAAGAATCTCTGATAGGAGCAAATGGCCCAGATGTCTGAGTTCTACATCAAGAACAGATTCAAGACTGCTGCCTGAGATTCAAGTCTCACAGGATACTCCAGTCAGGACTTGATCATAATTCTAAATTTCTTTAGGTCCCCATAAGATTATCAGCACCCCCCAGTCAGCAGGAAGTAGCCTGGAAAACTACACCCACATTCCCCCAAAATGGATTATGGATATTTTCATTTTTTTAAAATGTTGGTTACAAGTTGTTATGGATAATGATCAGGAGAAAAGCTAAACAAAGGAGATTAGATTCATAGTTTTTGTTTTAAAAGAAAAGGGGGGAAGTGCTGTGGAACAATGGTCTATACCCTGTCACTTGTATTTTAAATAAGCGCTGATTGGCCAGTATCCAAGCAGGAAGTATAAGTGGGACAACAAAAATTCAAGGAAGAGGAAACAGTCAGTCTTCAGTCATGACCCAGCCTCAGAGGAAACAAGATGTGACTGTCTCACCAAAAAAGATACCAAGCCACGTGGCTAACATAAGTTATAAAAGTTAATAAGAAGCCTGAGCTAATAGTCCAATCGGTTTATAATTAATGTAGACGTCTTGTGTTTATTTGGGACTAAACGGATGTGGGACCTGATGGGACAGAAACCCCGGTAAACAGTTGAGCACATGTCCTTGTGGTACAGTTGAGCATCCTTTGGGTATATACCCAGAAGTGGTATTGCTGGATCTTGTTTCCTAATTTTCTAAGAAATCGCCACACTGATATCCAAAAGGGGTTGTACCAGCTTGCATTCCCACCAGCAATGCAGAAGTGTTCCCTTTACCCCACATCCTCTCCAGCATAAGTTGTCATCAGTGTTTTTGATTTTGGCCATTCTTACAGGTGTAAGATGGAATCTCAGAGTTGTTATGATTTGCATTTCTCTGATGGCTAAGGATGGTGAGCATCTCCTTAAGTGTCTTTCAGCCATTTTAGATTCCTCTGTTGCAAGTTCTCTGTTTATATCTGTACCACATTTTTTGTGGATTATTTGTTCTTTTGATGATCAATTTCTTGAGTTCTTTATATATTTTGGAGATCAGGCCTCTGTCTGATGTGGGGTTGGTGAAGATCTTTTCCCATTCTGTAGGCTGCCAGAGAAACTCATATTTTTATAGGATGTAAAAATGGTTTGGATCCCAAAACAGGAGCTTGAAACCACGTTAGCAACAATACACTTTAGACTCAAACACAGTTGAAAAATCCTACAGGTAGCAGTGATTTAAGGAAATTACATAGGAGTAGATTCTTTCTATGCTTAAAATTTTCTTAGGCTTTCAGAGAAAATTGAAAAATTCAGAGAAAATGAAAATAAGTATAGAATTTTGAATATTGTCAAAATCTATATCCCAAATATTTGTGAGCTGAAGTCTTGGTTCTTATTGTAGCCATATGAGAAAACTCACAGTCAACTGATCTCAGAAACTACTACAAGAAACACCAGATTTAACCAAATGGTAATATGGAAAAGTGTGTTGCCCCAAATGACCTTAAAAGGTGGGAATTGGAAAGATGTGGTTAAGCCACTAATGGCATCCCCCTTGGAAGAGATAACTACAGCTTTCACAGAACTCTAGTCAGTTCCCAAACCATGGACCTACCTCAGTACCAGGAAAGTAAAAAATTAAGGACTGGCTCACTCCTGGATCCCTGTCTTAGCATGTAAGCTCTTGCACCTGTATCACTGCATTGAGATGCCACCTGCCAAGAGGCCCTGGTCAGAAGCCAAAATTGTCTGTTCCTACATTTTCACCCTCCAAATCCTCCCAGGACCTACCCACCCAACTCCATGCCCTTTCTTTCTCTCTTAAAAAAAAACAATTGCAATATTTTGAATTACTTAGAAACCATCAGTCCTCTTAAGTGAAACCTTCCCTCATCTCTCCCTTTCATTATGGTACATGATCACCTGCACATGTAGACAAGTGGGAACTTTGCACATAATTGCATACATGAAGCACGTGTAGTGCTGAAGGCTTTGACTTGGGGGGATAATAACTAGGTAACTTCAGCCTATCTTTTCCTGAGTATGTACAGGGCAGCTGGCTGACATTTCAAAGTCTCCTAATAAATCATCAGGGGTATAACCAATGAAGAATTGTCAGGTCAAAATCTAGTAGAAATCAATATCTCAAGAGTCAAGTCAACTTTTTTCACCGAAGTCATTTAGTAACTCAAAAAAAAAAAATCACTTACGCAGAGCTAAAATGTGAAGATCGCACATAGCAAGGGGGATTTAATAGCGCAGTTCTCTGTGAAGCCCACAAGGAAGGGGTTGATAACTGCTGCAAACTGTGAGCGAGTATAACAAAGCTTCACAAGCACCAAAGAAGGATGAAATCAGATGGTGATTCATCTATCACCCAGAGTTGTCATCTGGTAGTACAGAAGACTGCAAATCTCGAACTGAATTAGAACGCCATGTTGTATTAGTAAATACTTCACAGATACACAGAAACATGCAAGGTGAGACTATGGATGGAGGTAACATCTTTCTGGGTTACTAATCAGTTCTACAGATAATTTATGATACAAGACTCAAAACAAAATCTAAGACAACAAGTCTTGAAAGGGAAATAAAATGTCATATCCAGGAGGAGGAACATATAATGAAAACCAGCGATGTGAGGGGCAAGGAGTTATAAAAACACAAGACGTGACACAGAACAAAAATATATTCTAGAATTATGTAATAACTGAAGTTCAAAACTCAATTGATGGTCTTGGAATGTTGGTTAAATACAGGATTAAAATGGGAATTGGGAATCTAGGACCTAGGTCAAATCAAATTATCCTGAATGAAATACAGAAATTAAAAGCAAATAAATAAAAGAAGTCATTCCAAAAGGGAAAATCAGAACTATCGTTGGAACAGTGAAATACAAGAAACTATCATATGCATAGATCAAGTCTGTGACATTGCCAATATTTGAAAAAATAACAGAATCTTCCAGGAATAGTAAAAGACATCAAAATCTAGACATTAGGGAAGGTTCCTAAATTCTAAATATAATTAATTAATGGAATTCAAACACATACATATCATGGTAAAAAAATATATAGCATCCTTTCATTTTAAGGATATCAAATGCCCTGCTTAAAAAAAAAAAAACAGTTCGGGCTGGAGAGATGGCTCAGAGGTTAGGAACACTGACTGCTCTTCCAGAGGACCTGAGTTCAATTCCCAGCAACCACATGGTGGCTCACATCCATCTATAATGAGATCTGGTGCCCTCTTCTGGCATGCAAGCATACATGGAAGGAATGTTGTATACATAATAAATAAATAAATCTTTTTTTAAAAAAAACAGTTCTTTTCAACTTTTTTTTTTAGAATTTTGTAATTTATAAAACGAAACATGATCATACCCAACCCCCGTTTTCTCCCTCCAGCTAGTTCATATGTCACTCACCGTGTCTCCCTCCCAACTTGACATCCCTTTCTTTCTTTTCTTAGAAATAATCTGTCAGGTACAATTAGTACTGCCAATATGTGCAGGGGTATGGGGCCAACCACTGGAGCCTGGGAAACCTGTCACACTTCCAAACCACACCCTCAGAAAGGAGTGATTCTCCCTCCCCTAACAGCTACCAACTGCCACTAGTATCTAAACAAGGAGTGGTTCTGGAAGAGTGCCTACCGAGTCTGTGCCAGAATTTTGGTCGGCTTGTTCTTGTGTAGGTAACCACATCTACAATGCATTCGTGAGTGTAATGACCATGTCATGTCTGGAAGACTGCAGCTCTTCTCTCCTTTCCTCCTCCTTTCCCTTGATGGTCCCTGAGACTTAGTTGGGAGCCGAAGGTGTTGATAAAGATGCCCATTTGGATCTGAGCATTCAATCTCTTATTCAGCACTTTGAACATTTTTGCGTCTCTGCATTGACTGCTGCTCGCTGTAAAAAGAAATGTCCCAGGCCAAGGTTGAGAGTAGCCCAGATCTAAGGCTACAATTATAAAATTTAGAAGGCAATTTGGTGACATGATAAATGAATAAATAACAATAGCAAGCTCTACCCTAGGCCTATGGCTTCCCAACAACGTGCTTTTGACCAGGATTACAGAACCAGGCATGACAGTCTCTCATGAGCTGCAGGCCTCAAATCCAATAGAAATCAGTTAACTGCTCCATAACAGTCACGCCACCATTGTACCAGTGGAAAACTTTTGCCTAGCAAGTTGGTATTGTAACATACAAGGTTCAGTGCTGGGCAAGAGCATTGATGTCTGTTCTCCCGCAGGGGCCTGTATAGCACTTCCTGTGAAAACTAGCCATCAGGAAAGAGTATTCATGGTTGGCTTGTCTTTGATTTCTCTTTAAGACAGTTCTTTAAGAAAATAATGCTTCTGCATTCTTAATAACAAAAACAAAGTCAGAAAGGCATGGAGTAATTAATGCCTTCCTGGTTCTTAGATACTACCATCAGCCTATAATGCTATACCCATGAAACTCTTCTTCAAGAATTAAGAGAATGTAAAAAAAAAAACCACATTAAATTACAATTAACAGTTTGTTTATTGGCAGATCTGCATTTAAAGAAAAAGTTTTACCTTTCTTTGTACTCATTGAGAAGAATGATCAAAGATGCAAGAAAAAAATAAATAAGGGATTAAATCAGTAGGTAAATTTAATGGAAACTAGCATGAAATTTTGAATTGATTTTCTACATTAAACAATGGGAGCATTTACACAGCTGGCAATGTTTCCTATTACATATTACCTCCCATGAATAAGGAAACGACAAACAATTCAGGGAAATAATGGACAAGATAACTTAATAACCATGTTGTATTGGGGAATCTAAATGGATTATGAACATGAAAAGATGCCTAGTAATAAGAATTAAAATTGTATTAAAACCATAATAACATACCACTATTGCAAAAGCTACTCCCCATAAGAATAGCTGAAATTACAGCGACTTTGAAGTTGCATTTCAAAGCATTAAAGACACAAGACAACAGCAGATCTGTGCCTGGGGAAAAGGAAGACGGTAGAACCATCTGGAACAATTGAAAGCTGTGCTTCAGAGAGATAACTAAGTCTTATTACCTTGGAATTTCCCTGCTGCATACTGAGATATATGTGCAAGCCCTTTCTACACCACCAGTTTCTTTTCGAAATAGCTAAAGGATGATAATTGACACCAGCATTAGAAGTACTTAAAAAATTGAGGTATATTCTTAGAATGGAATATTGAAGCATAGCGCAATGAAAGAAACTATGGCCACATCCAAGGGCATGATCTTAAAATGTCATCTTGAAGAGTGTAAGTTTGTACTCTACTTATATTCTTAAAAGGTTTTAAAACAGTAAAAACTAAGTTATTCTAATTTAGGGTGTCTTAGTTAGGGTTTCTATTGCCATGAAAAGACACCATGACCAAGGCAATTCTTATAAAGGAAAACATTCTATCTCAGAGGTTTAGTCCATTATCATCATGGTGGGACACTGTAGCATGCAAGCAGACATGGCGCTGGAGAAGGAGTTGAGAGTTCTACATATTACAGTAGGCAACAGGAGGCAAACTAAGACATTGGGTGTGTCTTGAGAATATATGAGACCTCAAAGCCCACCCCCACAGTGTGGCATCTCCTCCAACAAGGGCACACCTACTCCAGCAAAGTCACACCTCCTAATAGTGCCACTCCCTATGAGTTCATGGGGGTCAATTACATTCAAACTACTACATAGGGCAATCTAGTATTACAAAACATATTGTTAAAATTATACAAAATTATAGTCACCTCTAGGCTCTAAAGATAGGGCTGCAGTGGGGTGTGTATTAGTCAGTGTTCTCTAAAGTAACAGAAGGTATGGAATGACTATATATATAATTTGTTGGAATGACTACAGTACAACTAATCCAATGTTAGAAAGTTGTGAATGGGGAGTCCAAGAATCTATTATCTGCTCAGTTCCATGAGGCTGGGTGTCTATGCTGGTCTTCTGTCTATGCTGAAATCCCATAGAAGTAGGCTCCAATGCCAGTGAAGGAATGGATATGCTGACAAGGCAGGAGTAGGCGGGGAAGAATAAACACCCCCATTCCTTCTTCCATTGTCCTTATATAGGTTTCCAGCAGAAGGCGTGACTTTTTTCAAAAGTAGTGTAATCAAATGGGAGGATCCCTGGGCTGCCTCATAGGAAATCATAATTTTTAAAAGCTGAAAACAATTCTTACCAGGTTTACAGTTTTTGGAAACATGGAATTATGAGCAAACCCTGATGTTTTAAACCATCAAAACTTGCATCCTAATTCTTATATTCTTGGGTGATTAAAAAAATGCCATTTCTGAAAATGTGATAGCTGTAACATGTGTTTTCCTTTTACTTATGTTTTATTTTTTATTCTGGTAAGCAAGTTTCAGTGGAGTCACAATATGCCCAGTGTAAAATCTTAGTGTGTCATGGATCAGAACTGTGTTCACATGTTCCACACATGTGAAGGTGGAGGTGACATTGACAATGCAGTAGGATTCCAGCAAAAGCTTCCTTTTTCCTCCAGCTTCACAGAGCCCTGCAGGTTCTGGAGTATTCCCATTGCCAGCCAGCAGAGGGCAGGAGGGGACCATAAATGAAAACATCCATGGCTTGTCTGCTTTGCTGAGCCCAACAGCTGTCATTGCTCCTTTGCCCAAATCCTAACATCTAGCACTTCCAAAACCGGGGATCAGGGCTAGCCCACTTACTCGTTCACTAATTAATACTCAGAAGCGGCAGGAAGTACAACAAAGAACAAGACAATCGTCAAACACCATTGTAGCCGATGGTGCTGGCCCACTTCACTATTTCAGGAGACAGACAGCTAACTGCACGGAAAAATGTTGCACTGAAAGCAACATTCCTTCATTCTGGTTGCACTTGGTTTTCCTTTCTAATTCTTTAAGTGACAATTTCTGTCCCTGGGCTCTTCTAGGCACCAGACTGTGTTTAGTGGTGGACTGGTTAGTTTTCGAGCATCCTGAGGCTGAATATGTGAACTTGACAAGTTGTTTGGCTTCTGGAAATCTTCCCTTCCTTCTCTCCAATAATGGACCTGATCGTGTGCCCACCCACAACTTGTAGAAGTCCCAATCCTCCACATCTAACAGTACAGTTTTAAGAAGGCGATTGAGTTAAAATGCCACCTGTAGTGTGGATTCTTAATCCAAAGGGACTGGTGTCCTTGCAAAAGGAAATTAGTCACAGCGGAGACCACAAAGGTGTGCTGAAGTGGAAAGTAGCCGCTGCTCCTGGTCTTGTGATGCCCAGACCAATGAAAAAATAAAAGGTTTTTTTCTAAATCCAAAACTTTTAACCTTTTTGGAACTTCAAAGCATTTCTTGTATAATTTTTGCTCATGTTACTTGAAATATAAGTAACTAGAAAGAGGAAAAAAATGATGATTTTGTATTAAGTATCTATTTTTGCAAAAATCTTCAAGATCTTTGTGGATAGAACAACAAGAAGTTATTGCTGTGTGCATTCTTTGGGTTGCTCTCTAAAGCCACAGAGGAAGATTCCACAACTTTCATTACGCTAAAGCCAGTACCATGTAGAGAATATTTCCAAGTTGGGATAGACCCTGGCCCCCTTAAACCACATCATCTATGGTTGAAGTTGCACTCCAGGAGCATAAAAAAGCAAACAAACAAATTTATACTCTTTCACAACTTGGAAACTTATCTGGGTAGGGTCTTGTCCTGGATACCCCATCCATCTATTCCAACACAGATATGGCCTCTCCTAAGTGAACTAATCTCCTTAACAATTATAGGTTCTCTCCCAAAACAAGCCTTCCTACTAACATTAAGCTTGTTGGTGTCCTTTTTCTCCCCAAACTGTACATTTTGTATTTCTTTCACCCCACTTGGGCTTTTTCATTGTAAACCTGCATAGTGATTACTACTACTAACCACGTGACAGAGTCATTATTAGGCTGTCTTAAAGTCTCCTCTGCCAAAAAAAAAAAAAATCTGTGACTTTAAAATATAGCCTCAGGAAACTTCTAGGATATTGTTAGAAAGCCAACACATTCTTTGCCAAAATATCACACAAATGGACTCTAGCCCAGTTGCTAAGATAACAATGTCTTAAGCTGAGCCTCCATAGTATGCATAGCTCTCCACACTACTGTCTTACAAACTCATACTACAAACATGTAATTGGGGTGGCTCACTTACACTTCAGAACTTCAGTCCATCATCAACACGGTAAGCATGGTGTCATGTAGGCAGATGTGTTGTAAGAGGCCACTTGTTTCCCAGCCACCCAGACTCCCGAAATAACCACACAGAAACTATATTATTTGCAATACTGTTTGGCAAAGAGCTTAAGTGTATTTCTGGCTAACTCATATTCTAAGCTAACCAATCTCTATTATTCTGTGTATTGCCACGTGGCTGGGGATTACCAGGTAAAGTTCCATCTGGCTCCAGCGGGGCTACATGGCTTCTCCTGACTCTGCCTTCTTCCTCCCAGCATTCAGTTTAGTTTTCCATGCCTAACTAAGTTCTCCCTTGCTATAGGTTCAAAGAAGTTTCTTTATTAATCATTGGTAATCACAGCATACAGAGGGAAATCCCACATCACCTCCCTTTCCTGTTTAAATAAAAAGGAAGGTTTTAACTTTAACATAGCAAAATTACATAGAGCAAAACAGGTATCAAGTAAGAATTATAGTTACAATATTTATATCTACTTTATCTTTTATCATAACTAAGGAAAACTATAATTATAACTATATATTCTTCAACTCCATTAAAGACTCCAGAAGGGCTGGGTGGTGGTGGCGCATGCCTTTAAACCCAGCACTCAGGAGGCAGAGGCAGGCGGATCTCTGTGAGTTTGAGGCCAGCCTGGTCTACAAGAACTGTTCCAGGACAGGCACCAAAGCTACAGAGAAACTTTGTCTCGAGAAAATGCCCCCCCAAAAGACTCCAGAAGGATATAATATTACCTAAGTAAACAGGAAGTGCATTGTAAGCAACTTCCAAAACTCTAGAAATGACAGAGACATCTCATTGCCTGGACAGTCACCGAAAGTTCTTCTGTACCATTGGGGCATCTGTCTTCAGCCTACAGGCCCATAGTATCCAGCAGACTTTTCCATGAAACAGGAAATTTCAAAGACAGTTCCACCTATATTGGCAGTTTGAGTCACTTTCTTCTGTGTCCTGCAGAATATCAGGAACTCTGAAGGACCATCTCATCTTTAGGCAAGTTCAGAAGTCATTTCTCTGTGGGTCCTGCATGTCCAGTTCATACAGCATACCATCAAGCAGTCCAGGCAAGAGCAGTTTCTTGCCCAAATGGCTAACCAACTCCATAGGGAGCCTCTTTGGTTCCCATCATCCTCTTGAAGTTACTGGTGCTGCCAGGAGCAGATGTGTCTCATTGTCATGAAAAGTCCTAAGTTCTTAAAACATTTAAATGCTATATTCTGTTAGCCTTTGAAAGATTTGAAGAATACCTATCTAACTGAAATATATCTCTTTATATATAGAACACCTAACTAACATGACTACAAGCTTGACTATTATAGATGATTATCTATTAACCTATATTTCTTAATTATACATTACATTTTTAAATGAGCTGCATAAACACAATACCTTAATCAAGACCAGAAATATACATATAACAAAATTGACGTTAAATTTGTATTAATAAATCAATATCCATACCAATACAAATTATTCATATCTATATCATATCCCCCTTTAAATGTAAACAAACACTTATAAACAATATTTGGGAATTTGGGCATAGGTCTCGCCAAACTGCTTCCTGCTTTTTGTTGGGCAAAGCAATTTGGGGGATGTTTATGGTAACCTTGGTCCATCAAACCACATTAGTCTGGAAGGATTCCACAGGTTCTCATCCTCTGTGAAATAAAAGAAGAAACTCTTTTCCAAAGCAACAAATTCTTAGATCCAAATTTTGAAGACAAGATACGTTTAAAGTATATATGTTGGTTACTTAGCTCCTTCACAGTCAAAAATTTCAAAGAAAACACAATAGTATACATAATCCAGACTCTCTGTGTATAAGCCAACTATACATGGCTTATTTTCTTTATTTCTTTAATCTGTGAATGTCTATACTCTGTCTCTTTAAAGACTTTATTTTAATTTTTATAAACCATTTACTTATACTCTTTTTCTTATCTCTCCCAAGCCTACATACATTTATCCAACACTGTGACCCATTTAGAGATCTTTTTCATCTGAATTTGTCTTTATTGCATATCTGTAATTATTTTCTGACCAAAAGCACTTCTTTAAATGCTAAGTATCCTTGCTAAGATTAAAGCTGCTTTTCCTTTTGGCTCCATTCAGTCTAACATGGTGGGGCATAGGTCTGTTTAGTGCAAGCCATGCTCACAGACCAAGTTTTCAGGCACACATCTATGTTGACATTAAGCAAGTTGTAGCACTCTGCTCACAAACCCCATTTAAATGCTCAGCCTCCTGAAAGAGCCAGAGTGTGGCCCAGGATGCCGCCACCATTTCAAAACCACGTGGCTTTTTTTCTGCTACGGCTGAATCAGGAAACCCTCTCTTAAGAGAGCTGTAGCATGCTGGCAGCAAGCAAAGACTATCCAGAAAAAAAAAATGTGGCTAACCTTTCGTTTTTAGTGTCTAGAGTTTCTTTCCAAGCTTTCTTAGGTTTTACATGGATTTACTCAACCACGTTGGCATGCCAATTTGTAGTAGGGGGCCACTTGTTCATTTCCAGGTCAATCAGATTCATGAAATAACCATACAAAATCTATATTAATTAAATCACTGCTTGGCCCATTAGATCTAGCTTCTTATTTGCTAACTATTACATCTTAATTTAACCCATCTCCATTAATCTGTGCATCACCACACAAGGTCATTGCCTACCACCAAGGTTCCGGAGCATCTGTCTCTGACGGTGACTTCATGACTTCTCTCTAACTCCACCCTTTTTCCTCCCAGCATTCAGTTTAGTTTCCCCCACCTAGCTAAGTTCTGCCTTGCTATAGGTCCAAAGAAGTTTCTTTATTAACCAATGGTAATCACAGTACAGAGGGAAATCCCACATCAAAGATGTGGTGCTGGAGAAGTAGCTGAGAGTCCTATATCATGTAGGCAACAAGAAGTGATCTGAGTGTCACACTGAGTGAAGCTCAAACAAAGGAGACCTCAAAACTTTCCCCCACAGTGACACACCTCCCCTAACAAGAAAGCCATGCCTCCTAATAGTGCCACTCCCTATAGGCTTATAAGACCCAGTTAGATTCAAATTACCACATTCTACTCCCTGGCCCCCATAAGATTGTAAAAATATCATAATGCAAAATGCATTTAGTTTGATTTCAAAGTCCCCATAGTCTGTCACAGTCTCAACAACATTTAAAAGTCTAAAGTTCAAAATCTCTTCTTAGATTCATGCAATCTTTTAACTATAATCTCCTGTAAAATTAAAATAAGAAAGCAGATCACATACTTCCAACATATAACGGCACAAGATACATATTACCATTCTAAAACATAGGGAAGGGAACATATTGGGGAAATATTCGACCAAAGCAAGATTGAAAACCAAAGCAGCTGGGCAAATCCAAGATCTGCATCTCCATATCAGATGTCAAAACACTCTCAGATCTCCAGCTTCTTTCAGCTTTGTTGACTACAACATACTTCTTTCTCTTGGGCTGGTTCCACTCCCTGTTACCAGCTTTTCTAGGCAGGTATCCCATGGCATCAACAACATCTTGGGGTCTCCAAGGCAACCCAGGATTCAACTTCACAGCTACACAACATGATCTCTCTAGGTTTCCATTCAGGGACACCCCTGACACATGTGTAACCTCAGCAGCTTTCCTTAGTCTCAGAGACAAATTCTCTAGCCCCTTTCTTGTATCCTTAATTCTAAAGCCATAACCACATGGCCGAAGCTGCCAAGTTCAGCTGCTTGCTTGACTGGAACACGGCTCCCTCATTTAATTACATCTTCAGCTTTCTGTTTTTGACAGTTTCCTTCACTGTCTAAGCTTGGCTGTCCTGAAACTGGATCTGTAGACCAGGCTGGCCTCAAACTCAGACACCAACCAACCTCTGCCTTCCCAGTACTGGTATTAAAGGTGTACACCACCACACCTGGATCTAAGCTTTCCTTTAATTCCCTTTCACAAGTTGGAAACTTAGCTGGGTGGGAACTTACCCTAAGGTCACCACTTCCTTTACTCCATTCCTTTTTATTTTTAAAGATTTATTTATTATGTATATAATGTGCCTCCTGCAGGTACACCTCCATGCCAGAAGAGGGCACCAGATCTCATTACGAATGGTTATGAGCCATCATGTGGTTGCTGGGAACTGAATTTAGGACCTCTGGAAGAGCAGTCAGTGTGCTTAATCTCTGAGCCATCTCTCCAGCCCCCTTTACTCCATTTTTTAATCTGCTTATCTCCTTGAATACAGAACTTAGTTCCATTTCACTTCCTGGTGTTCCAGGTCTCTTCAAATTTTAGACTTTGTATTTTTCTTTACTCTGCTTGCTCTTTTTCATTTAAATCTTCATTAGAGTTAATACTAATAACAACATGACAGAACCTATACTAGGCTGTTTTGAGACTTCTTCCACTAACATAATTAATTCAAAACTATTCAATTTAGCCTCAGGTAGACTCTACAGACAAGGGAAAAAGACAGCCACTCTCTTCACTAAAATATTACAAGAACAATTTCTAGGCAACATATTAAATTTCTTGAGTCACTTCCCGACATTTCAAATCATTATCAGCACCATTGTCCAACATATTCCTACTAGTATACTCCATTAAGCACTGCTTAAAGCATTCCACTTTTCTTTTTTTTTTAATTGGTTGCTGGATTTGACAATATTTTTCTTTTTTTTCATGATATTTATTGAGCTCTACATTTTCTCTGCTCCCCTCCCTGCCACTCACCTCCCTCCTTCAACCCTCCTCCAAGGTCCCTATGCTCCCAATTTACTCAGGAGATCTTGTCTTTTTATACTTTCTACTTCCCATGTAGATTAGATCTATGTAAGTCTCTCTTAGTGTCCATATTGTTGTCTAAGTTCTCTGGGATTGTGGTTGGTAGGCTGGTTTTCTTTGCTTTATGTTTAAAAACCACCTATGAGTGAATACATGTGATAATTGTCTTTCTGTGTCTGGGTTACCTCATTCAAAATAATGTTTTCTAGTTTCATCCATTTTCCTGCAAAATTCAAGCTGTTGTTATTTTTTTCTGCTGTGTAGTACTCCATTGTGTAAATGTACCACATTTTCTTTTTATCCATAGGTTGTTTCCAGTTTCTGCTATGACAAACAAAGCTGCTATGAACATAGTTGAGCACATGTCCTTTTGGCACGATTGAGCATCCTTTGGATATTTACCCAAAAGTGGTATTACTGTGTCTTGAGGAAGGTTGTTTCCTAATTTTCTGAGAAATCGCCACCCTGACATTCATAGGGGTTGTACCAGCTTGCATTCCCACCAGCAATGCAGAAGTGTTCCCTTTTCCCCACAACCTCTCCAGCATAAGTTGTCATCAGTGTTTTTGATCTTGGCCATCCATACAGGTGTAAGCTGGAATCTCAGAGTTGTTTTGATTTGCATTTCTCTGATGACTAAGGATGCTGAACATTTCCTTAAGTGTCTTTCAGCCATTTTAGATTCCTCTGTTGAGAGTTCTCTGTTTAGGTCTGTACTCCATTTTTTTATTGGATTATGTGTTCTTTTGGTGTCCAATTTCTTGAGTTCCTTGTATATTTTGGAAATCAGACTTCTGTCTGATGTGGGGTTAGTGAAGATCTTTTCCCATGCTGTAGGCTGTCATTTTGTCTTGTTAACTGTGTCCTTTGCTTTACAGAAGCTTTTCAGTTTCAGGAGGTCCCATTTATTAATTGTTTTCCTCAGTGTCTGTGCTGCTGGGTTTCTATTTAGGAAGTGGTTCCCTGTGCCAATGCGTTCAAGTGCACTTCCCACTTTCTCTTCTATAAGGTTCAGTGTGGCTGGCTTTATATTGAGGTCTTTGATCCATTTGGATTTGAGTTTTGTACATGGTGATAGATATGGGTCTATTTTCATTTTTCTACATGTTGATATCCAGTTATTCCAGCACCACTTGTTGAATATGCTTTCTTTTTTCCATTTGATATTTTTTGCTTCTTTATCAAATATCAGGTGTTCAAAGATGTGTGGATTGATATCCGGGTCTTCTATTCGGTTCCATTGGTCCTCCTGTCTGTTCTAATGCCATCCACTTTCCTAACCCAAAGTACCAAAGTCCATATTACTCCAAACAAAAGCATGGTCTGGCCTATCACAGCAATGCCCTAGACCTTGGTACCACCAATTTCTTAGTTTGGGTTTTTATTACTGTGAAGAGACACCAAGTCTATGGAAACTCTTATTTAAGAAAACAAACAACAAAACAAAACAAAAAAACATTCATGGGCTGGAGGGATGGCTCAGTGATTATGAGCACTGTCTGTTCTTCCAGAGGTCCTGAGTTCAACTCCTACATGGTGGCTTACAACCATCCATAATGAGATCTGGCGCCCTCTTCTGGCCTGCAGGCACACATGCAGGCAGAACTCTATATATAATAAATAAATACATATTTTTTAAAAAACAAAACATTGGGGGTGCTCACTTACAGTTCCAGAGGTTCAGTCCATTATCACCATGGTGGGGAGCAGGCAGACATGGTGCTGGAGCTGAGAGTGGTTGCTGTGGGAACACATTCTGCTCCTTCAGCCAATAGCCTTTAAGATACCAGCTCACTGGGGTTATACTTTATAAAGCAGGGGGAATCGTGCGTTCTCTCTCTCTCTTGCTTCCAGCTCCCATTCCGGCTGCTAGACTTTCTGTTTCCTGTTTGCAAGGAGAGGACTGTTGTTTGGGACAGTGATCTGTAAGTTTTTCCCCTCAAATAAATAACCTTTTTTATTATCCATAATTCTTAACTGGTGTGGGATTGTTTTGTGGCTTCAAGTGGTACAGCTTGCAGGCAATGAGAAGTCAGCTGACACTCTTGAGCAGGAGACCTCAAAGCCCACCCAGATGGTGACACACTTCAACCAGACCATACCTCCTAATAGTGCGACCCCTTTGGGGGCTCATTTTCTTTCATTCTCTTTGTTCTGTTGCTACAAAGTTCATGAAAATTGCTACGTCACTGTTAGATGGTATTTGGAGAGATCTAAATCTATGTTCCTGGGGGCAGTCACTCAAAATTTAGCTTCTATTTCTTTGTCCTAACAGTTGTTGCTCTTGTCTACCACAAAGCTTGGTCCCATGAGTATCCAGTGAAGACACTCCCATTCCTCAGTTGATTCTAAACAGAGTTAATATGCTATGTAAATCCAATCATTTTGCACCTTTAAACTACTGATCCACATGGAGCATAGTGATATACACTTGCTATCAATTTACCCCAGCATTTGGTAAATTGAGACAGGATTGCTATGAGTTGAAAGCCCAGGGTACATAATTCAAAGCCAGCCAGAGATACAAAGCCAAACTGTGTCTCTAAAACAGAAAAACCAAAGGGTTTGGGACAGACATGGTGACATAACGAGAATGCCTCTAATCCCAGCACTTGGGAGGCAGAGGCAGAGGTAGGCAGACGTCTGCTGGTCTGCACAGGGAGGCCAGAAGAGAACATCAGACCACCAGAAGCCAGAGTTACAGCAGGCTGTGGGCTGCCATGTGCTTGCTGGGAAGCAAGCTCAGGGCTTCCGAAAGAGTTTTAAGTGTTCTTAACCACTGAGCCATCTCTCCCGTCACATAAAATACATCTTTAGAAAATTAATAATAGGGGCCAGGCTTGGTGGTGCACATCTTAAATCCCAGAACTGGGGAAACAGAGGCAGCTTGCTCTCCATATGTGCAAGTACATAATGAGTTCCAGGATAGGCAGAGCTACATATTGAGACCCTGTCTCAAAAAAACTAATAGAGAACGGAGAGATTGGGATAGCTTGGAGGTAGGGTGTGTGCTTAGCTTGCTCAAAGACGTGTTAAATCTTCAGCACCAAAAAAAAGAGACATTCATAAAACTATCAAATTTCCATGAATTAAAAGTGCTACCTATGCTCAGCATGGCAGTAAGTCAGAAATAAGCAGATCCACAAGAGATTCTTGAATAGCATATCTTTAATACTGTCATAAAAGGTCTGCTACTCAACTACAGTGTACTCTGAAATATAAAATATGGTTCTCCTAAACCTAAATAGAGAATTCTTTTGTATTTGTCTACTTAGAACATATTTTCATTTCAAATGTACATAAGCTTTCTCACAAAGGCAGAACACAATCCACAGTGTGAACAGAAACTGCAATAGTTAATTCTCAACACTTGAGGTCATAAACACAGCACATTACTTTTGAACATAAGCCACTTGAAGTAAATTAGATATAATTTCTAATTTAAGGGAAAAAAATAATTTTTATGCAATGTCTTGACCAAAATCAAACAGTTAAGGGGAAAATTACTATATTCTGATACAAACCAACTCCACTAAAATAATGTTAGAGGTTTGAATGCAGATGAACTACAGCTGTAGAACTAAGCTGCCTTTAGCTAGGGGATAATGAGAACATATCAGGAACCAGGTCCCGATTTTATGTTTTGAAAGTGTGCAGACATGCCACAGTACACACGAGGAGGTCTAAAGACAACCCTGTGAAGGTGGTACTCTCCTTCCACCTTTACATGGATCCAGGGGTTACACTCAGGCTGCCAGGGGGCCAGGCTTGCATGACAAGCACCTTCACCCAGGGGACCACCTCGCTGGCCCAAGTTTCACTTCGCCAGTAATGATACCTCACTTTGAGGCCTTCACTCCCCAAGACACACTTCCAATTTTATAAAGCTATGGAAGAAAAGGACTCACTTTAAAAAAAATCTACTTTATGAAATTATTGATTAAATATGGAATGACTTTTCTCTTCTGAAGACAGCAAAATATTGTTTTCCTCAAATATTGACCTGACAGTTTATTTTGACGAGTGAGAAAAATAAATGAAGCTCTGACTATAAATACAAATGTGTACGTACATCTCTATATTCTGAGAGGTTGTCCTATGATCTCTTATGCTTCTGATTTAAATTAGAATAAGTTCTCTCAATAAAGGACATTAATTTTAACTTTTAAACTTAAATCATCTTCACTGCACCATTATCCTCTCTACTTTTCATTTGTACATTATTTCTATAAATACTCAAATGAAAAACAATCCACCATCTTGAAACCAATATACAACATTATATTGGTGGTCTAAGAATTTTTTTAAATATTTTGTTAAAGTGTAAAAACTCTGAAATTACAAACAAAAAATTTACAATTTTACAGTATATAACTAATTTATTTTAAAAAAATATTCTGATTTTTTTAAACAAGTAATCAAGTGCTATTTTTTCAAATGAACTCCTGTAAGTAGGCTAAAAGAGAGCACGCAGTCTTGTCCCACTAATACATCTCATTTTTTCATGCTGGTACTTCAACAATTTCAAAGTAGTCATGTGGGAGAATCACGTAGCCCCTTTCTGACGCGTCATCTTTCTCTCTCTGGAAGTGCACGACTTCCTTTAGCTTTTCCAGCTGTCTCTCCTGCCTTCGGCACCGCTGCTGGGCAGTCTTGAGTTTCTTCCTGAGCTTTTCAACCTGCTGCTCCAGCTGCTGAATCCTCTTCCTCTGGTGCATCGTATCCTCCACGGTGTAATTGTGGTCACAGAAAACCGAGAGATTATCGGGGGTCTGGAGAGGAGGCATTAGCAGCCCAATAGCAGCATCGACCTGGGAGGTGGGGGGTGAAGGAGGAGAGGGAAGCTGTTCTTGGGGGTCCAGATCTTCCTTCTAAAACAGCAATATACAAGCAGATGTGAGTTTAGTTACTAAATAATGACCTCAAAATATCTGCAGAGTTTTAGCATTAGATTTTGTCACTCCATGGTACAGAAAAATTCCAAAATGAGCAAACAGATTATCTTGGAGGTGGTTTTCACTGTGCTGACACGGACTTCAGGGTTCTAGGACCTCAAGGCAAAGCTTTTTACCCTAAAACTGTGTCTTCCAGGCTAAAGGTTTCAACATTAGGCTTCGGCTTGTTTGGGAATTTTTAGAACAGTGTCTTGCTGCATAGCCTAGGCTGCCTCACACTTGAGCTCCTACTGCCTTGACCTACCAAGCTCCAGGATAACAATTAACGTGTAACCTTACCTGGCACCAGTTTGGGGTGGGTTTTGTTTGTTTGTTTTGGGGCTTCCTTACTGTATAATCCAGTATAGGCCTAGAACTTACTATATTTATAACAAGCTAGCTCCAAACTTCTGGCAATTATCTTGGTTTGTTCTCCCTGGGGCTCAGATTGCTGGTGTGTGCCACCACGGGGCATTTTTAGTGCTCATTCAACTTCTCTGTTTGAAGTTAAAGTGGTATTTGTCAACAGACAAAGTGATTTAGTTAGATGTCAGCAAATACTAAACACCTAAAATGGGAGAAAAATAATTTGAAAAGAAAATGTCATCAATAATGAAAAACAAAACTTATCAACATGTAAATAAAGACATTTTTAACTTACAAAACTTGACTGATAGCCGGGCGGTGGTGCACGCCTTTAATCCCAGCACTCGGGAAGCAGAGGCAGGTGGATCTCTGTGAGTTCGAGGCCAGCCTGGTGTACAAGAGCTAGTTCCAGGACAGGCTCCAATGCTACAGAGAAACCCTGTCTTGAAAAACCAAAAAAAAAAAAAAAAAACCAACTTGACTGAGTTCTTCAGTATGCAATATTTAATACAAAAATTCTATGTTTTTAAAAAGCATATTATTTATATGTGGGCATTTTTTTCTTTAATCACATGTATATGTGCGAGTGTATGTGTGTCATTGAATCCCCTGGAGCTGGAGCTCTAGGAATTGTGAGCCACTTAATGTGGATTCTGGGACTTGAACTCAGATCCTCTGGAGAATAACTCTTAACCACTGAGTCCCAACAGTGGTTGCTGTCCAATGATGGGTTTCAAATACGCTTGTTTTCTTAACCCCTCCCTGATTTTTACAAAATTTTCACCATGAACACATTAGCGTCATAAACTTTATAGTGTACAGCCCCAAACCAGTGCTTCTGGGCAGAGATAGGAAGACAGGGAGTTCCAATGCAGCCTCAGATACACAAAGCTCAAAGCCAGCCTGGACTGTTTAAGCGCCTGCCTCCCACAAGGGATGTGAGGGGAGGAGGAAAGAAAACAAAACAATCCCACATTTAAAGCCCAGGTTACCTTATCATGTGGCTCAACACAGAGGAATATCGTGGGCACAGCATTCTCCTTCAGCAGCTTGTTGTTGCACTCTCTCTTAAAGCAGTCCGGGGTGAAGTGCTCCGAACAAATACTGCTGTACTTCGTGGGCTTGAAGTTCTTCCTTCTGACGGCTGCCTCCCACTGTTTGCAGAGACTTGGCCGGGTCAGAGGGAACCTGAGAAGACACAGTTGGCACTGCTCTGACTTTAAAAGAAACAAACAGAATCACCCCACTCTCCTGCTCATCTCCTGCTGGGACTGCACTCAGGAGGATCTGACTGAAGACTGCTCCAGTTACACCTCGCTGAGTAAGGCTGACCTTTTCACAATGAGACACTAGCAGGTCAAGTAAACAGCTAACGTGCAATACAGCCCTACTCACATTTGTACTAGCGCGTTTGTGCCTCACAGAAACACAAACCTGCACATAAGTCTGTGTTCCGAGATAGACTTCTAGCTTTTCCTGAATCAGCCCAAAAATATTAATGACTGAATCCTGTCTGAATTATAGGCAAATGATTAAGAAATAAAGGAAACATTTTACACTTCACTCGGCCTAGGTAACAGGGACTCTTTATGTTTACTGTCACCATGCTTTTCCACGTCAAAAGACCTGGTGGTGTGCTGGAGAAAAAAAGATGACAAATGTTTCAATTTATGCTTCGTGATTACTCCGCCACATAGGTATGTCAGACCCTGATTACACTTTTTTCCATGAAGACCTAACCAATCTTAGTTAACAAGCATGTTAGTGCTTGTTTCTTGCACAGCAGCTTGCTGCACTGCCAGGATACACAAGCTAGTAAGAAGTACAAAGCAGTGAGGACTGCTTAGAAATCTTAGTCTCTAGTCTCCCAGCCTAGGTACACAAATCAAGACCTTTGCCGTTGACTGTTCTTTTAGATAATGGGTAAGAGATGTGTTGGCCCTTCTTTTGTTTTTCAACATCCAGCCGCTGAAATGATATTTCTTTAACTGTTCTCTGTCTTTAACTGTTCTCGGTATCTTAAGAGTTCCCCCTGCCATCCGAAAGAAGTGGGGGGAAGGGAGTCAACAAGCTGAATGCATATTCCTGTCACCATTTCCTGATCTAGTCCTACAGTGTGAAGATGTGTTAAATTTCAGAAATTCCAGTCAACCAAGAAGCAGTATTAGGAAATATTCTATCTTCTTCCCAGAGAGAAAACATCAGCACAAGAATCTCACTTTCTTTCTACTAAACATTTTTTTTTTGCTAAACACAAACAGTAGCCACCTCGCCAAAAAAAAAAAAAATCCTAAAAGAACATTTTGAAATTTGCTTCTGTAATTGTTTTGCTATAGATAACTTGTATAATTTACGAGTGACTCTGATCTCTTAGCTATCATCTGCACAGTCAGGAATTCTTTCAGAAACCTAATATAAAACATAAAATAATGAATTTGGCTGCTTAAAAATATCACATTTTGTGGGCCATTACCAGTGTTAATAACTGTCGTTAGTAACGTTAAATTCTCCATCTTTCTTCTACTTTCAAGAAAGTATTTTCACCCCAGGATCCTTGGTTGTGGTACCTACCACATGAAGCAGCCCTGGCAGCGGTGGGAAAGGCTGGCATTAGCTCCTTTACCGCGACAGCTGAATAAAGTGTGTTACCGTCCTCATTATCATCACCATGTGTTGAAAGACTGGGGTTCATCTTGGCAATACCAAGAGCTTCCTCTAAAACCCAGAGACCTAGTAAGGTTGTTTTAGACCCTTGAAACCGGGTCTAAAAGTCCTCCCTGACGTCAACACTTTACTGTCGTGGTTCCCTGCCACCAACAGCAGCGAGGTCGGAACACCGCCTTCCTCTTTATCCACAGGGATCAAGCGCATCCCTATGGACCATTTCCCCGGCGCCGCTGGTGACGAAATCGAGAAAGCTGCGAGAGACCTCTAGGCGTCGCTCGCTTGCCGGGAAGCCTCCGCGACAGAGAAGTCGCGACCGGAGCCTCAGCCCAGCCGAGCCCACGGAGGCGGCGGCGGCGGCGGCGACGCGCACCGGGGAGCGCGCAGCCATGGGTCCCCGCCCCCGCCGACCGGCCCGACGGCCGGGCGTCCCGCCTTCTGCAGGTCTCGCGCGGACACGCGCCGAGCTCCGCCTCCGCCCGGCCGCGCGCCCCTCGCCCCGGCCGCCCCAGCACGCCAGTTACCTACTTGTGGAAGGAGACGGGCTTGTCCTTATCGTAGCGGTTCTTGCAGCCGTAGGCGGAACAGGACTGCACCATCCTTCCGGGCCTCCACACTGCCCTTCTGCCCGGGAGGCAGGTGAAGGGGGCTCTCGGTGTCGCCGCGCTCGGCTTTGACACGCTCGCTGCTCTCGGTGGCTTTGGTCAGCAGTTATAGCGACGATCGCCTCACTGGGGGGCGGGGGAGGGGGGGTGACTACTCTGGCCGTTGTGTTGTTTGCTTTAGCAGAAAGACCACAGCTCTCGCCCGTCTCCCATCTTCAAGATGGCGGAGGCAGCTTCAACCTCACCTCTCGCGAGGAGTTCGCTCGTTGTCTCTGATTAGCCGAAGGTAACGTTTCCCAGGGAAGCCGACCATTGGCTGAGGCGAGGCGAGGCTCTGGGGCGTGGTCACCAGTGCGGAAGTGGGTGGGCCCGCTGCGCTCTGGCCGGAAGAAAGGGCGTTTGGGAGCCAAGCTGAAAAAGCTGGTAGTGTATGGTCTCTTTGGTTGATTTGTCCATCGCTTTCTGCTGTAGCCTGGTAAAGAACAGTAGATTGGGTCCGGAAGCCTAAAGGAAATGTGGGAAAGCGCTAGTTCCTGGTAACACGTATTTTTTTTTAAAGGGCGGTCCACGGGGACGTTTTCTGGTAGGGAACGCGGACAAACGCGCATTCTTTCTCAGTTGAGAAAGCAAAAGCACTTCTGAACGTTGTTACCGTCGTGTGCTGTGCTGACAATTGCGAGCTGCTGCAGCGATTCTTCATGCTGGAGAGAGATTTTCCATCCTTGCCCCTCTGTACTTTTGAGGCTAGAGCACATTCTCCCTTATAGGCTATTTTCTGTCCCTTTAAATATTGCTTCCCTCAGGGATCCATTTAATGCCCGCTATTTCTGCAATACTTTGATTCTTGAACCCACATATCATGATTTCCTAGCTCTTTTACTTCTACATACATGGGCTTGCCTTCCAAGTTACCAGGTATATGGATCAAGGTATTCAACAACTGCTTAAAGCCGAAACCCTGGTATCACTGAGATTTAGGGGGAAAAAAAAAACCAGGACTTAACTCAGTGGTTAAGAGCACTTCTTGATCTTGCAGTTCAATTCCCAGCACCCACTTGGCAGCTCACAACCATCCGTAACTCGAGGGGATTGAGCACCAGGTACACACGTTGTGAACATGCATATACACGGGCAAAATACACACCTGTGTAGGTCAAAAGACAACTTGTGGGAGTGTGTTGGAGGCTGTGTCAGCTGCAGCAGGTGACAGCTAGTGTTCAGATACCAACCCACCAGAGGAGCTATTCTCTGATGGAGGAGAATCCTGTCTGGGAAAGGCCGGTTGGACCACCGACTCTGGAAACTGTTGCTCCTGTCTGTAATTTCACATGTGCAAAAGCAGCTATGGTGTCTCCCTGATACCTGTGTTGTAGTGTGTAATCTCATGTGATGTGTAGATGTAATCTCATGATTACATCTCAATTTTATGGTCACATATATGCATGGGTGGTCAGGAAGATAGCTTCCATTAAACTATAATTTTGAAATATAGAAAATATACTCAGATACGTTTCATAACTAACTAGATCTGTTGTCCCACGAGGACTGTAGACACTTAAAAGCCTGCTTTGTTCATTTTACTCAAACTACACACATTAGCTCATTTTTACCTCATAGCAAGTTCCAACTAGACTGAATGTTTCCTTAAATTTATAGATATGCTCAAGTGATGTGGGATGCCTCTCTGTCTGCTGTGAACATGTTTATTACCATTGGTTAATAAAGAAGCTGCTTTGACCCGTGGCAGGCAGAATATAGCCAGGCGAGAAATCCAAGCAGAGATAGAGGAGGAAAGATAGCGAAGTCAGAGAGATGCCATGTAGCCGCCTAAGAAGCAAGAGGCAACAAACCACAAGCCTCATGGTAAAGTATAAAATAATAGAAATGGTTTAAGATGTAAGAGCTAGCTAGAAATACACCTGAGTCACTGGCCAAACAGTGTTGTAATCAATATAGTTTCTGTATGATTATTCGGATCAGGGTGGCTGGGAAACAAAAGAACATTAGTCACCTACAGTCAAGGTCAGAGCTGCAGATGTCTAACCAAGGTTATTAACCCAAAGCAACCTAAAAACTCATGCCAGTTCTTCACTTGCCAAACCTGGCTGATAAAGACCTATGTCTCACAGCCTGTCTCATCAGCACTGTGCTCTTCTCCCCCCAACCCAAATCCACCTCTGGTCACAGTCTTACACCAGGAACCTTGAAACCTTGCATTGCCATAGTAAATGGCTCTGCTCTTATCATTTACCCAAGGAATGTGCTATGACCAATGACAGTAACTCTTGTAACTTTTTTTCTTATTACCTCAAGCCTCCTGTTAAAAAAAAAAAAAAACCATGTATTTAAGCTAGGTGAACAAAGAAAGAAACAAGAGAGAATTGAAACAGAGAATTTAGACTAAAGAGAATTACAGAATAAAAAAGAATGCCCCTCAGATTGTATGTGAAGTTATTATAGAAATCTTTTAATCCTCACTCCTGAGAAGTCTCTGAATTATACTCAGTGGCTTGGGAGCTAGAATTTTAGCCTACTAAAGGAGTGGGTTCTTCCACCCTGTGAGTTTAGGGGATCAACTCAGGTCATCAGCCTTAGTGCCAACCATTTTACCTACTGAGCATTCTTGCTCCTAGGATTTTTTTCCCCCCTTACTCAAGACTTAGGTTAATCTTACAGGATAAAAAGAATAGCTTTTGGTTATCCTCACATGACCATTCTTGTTCAGGTCCTCACAGTTTCTACCCAACAGCTTTTTTCTCATTCCTAGCTTCTAGTGTTCTCTCTGTCCCCCACAGAAACATTGCCAGTCCCTTGCTTAAAAGCTTATAGACTTTAGGGGGTACCCCTGTACCAAATAAAATACAAATTGCTTATGGTGGCCTATACAGCCCAAGGAACAGGTACTTCTGTTTATCAGACTATTCCATAACTGCTCACATAGGTTGTTTTGTTTGGCCTAGGATACCCAACCCTTACCATCCTGTCTTTCCTTAAAGTGTATCTTATGTGTAATCTCTGCAAAGCTTTTCTTACCTTCTCTGACTAAGGCGTCTACCTTTTCTTGTCCCTGTGAAATTCTGCACGTAACCTCTGTTACGTGCTATAGTGACTGTGTGCCTCATCTGAACTGAGGTACTGTTGAAGGCAGTATCATACTTAGCCAGCATCATACTTAGCCAGGAGCTCCGGCAGTTTATATATCCCAGATTATTTAGGATATGTTGAATTAAATGGATCTAGGAATTCTACCTAAATTAGTTTCAGAGCAGTAGATGTATGTTAGAAACACCCAAAAAGTGGTTTATTAACATTTTGAAAGGTATTGAAGCTAGGTAATCTCTTTCTCTCTCTAGTCCACTGTAAAGATAGTCAAGATGTGAGTAACAGATTGACTCCACAAAATAATTTTACTTAGTTACCTTAAACTATTCACATCCCAGCTACTTTGATAAATGTTAATTGGGACTCTGTTGTATACCTCTAAGGGGTTAGGCTATGTTGGTGAAGATGGAAGGCACACTAGTCTGCCTTACTGTCTTATGAAGCTGGTACTCCGTAGGGAGGAGTGGGGGCAAACGTGGAAAGGGCTGTGAGGAGGTTGATGCGGGAGGTCCTTCTGTGTATGTGTTGCTTTTATTGGTTGATGTATAAACCAGTTTCAGCTAATGGCTTAGCAGTGTAAAGCCAGGGCAAATCTGAACACAGAGAAAGAGAGTAGGCGGAATCAAGGAGACGCCATGTACTGCCAAAGGAATAACATACTGTACTGGTAAGCCACAGCCTGTGGTAATACACAGGATAATAGAAATGGGTTAATTTAAGATATAAGAGCTAGCTAGGAATGTGCCTGAGCCACTGGTCAAACAGGATTGTAAATATTTTAGTTTCTGTGATTATTCGGGTCTGGGAGGCTGGGAAACTAAAGCACAGTCTCAGTTTACAGGAAGTTGCAATTAAAACATGTGGGGCCAGGCGGTGGTAGTGCACACCTTTAATCCCAGAACTCAGGAAGCAGAGACAGGTGCATCTCTGTAAGTTTGAGGCCAAGTTGTCTACAGAGTGAGTTCTAGGACAGGCTCCAAAGCTACACAGAGAAACCCTGTCTCAAAAAAATGTGGGTAGGACTGGCCTAGAGGAAGTGACCATTGAACAAAGATTCTAAGTTAGTGGGTTAACTATAAGGACATCTTCTGAGCCTGGTAGTATTAGGAATGGTGAAGGCAGATCTCCTGAGACTTGGTGCCTCTGGCCTGTTCAGAGAAAAGTTAAAGTGTGTGTAGGGTTGCTGGTGCGGAGGCCTGGGGACAAGAAGATGAGGTTAGAGAGGAAGGTAGAAGACAAGAGCCTAAAGAGTTTTGTAGGCTGGCATAAGCTATTTTACTCTAAAATGGAGAATAGGCTTTATTTATTTGCCATGCTGAGGCTATTGTACTATCGAGCAACATCCTGTCTCCACAGCCAGCTTTTAAGCAAAAAGGTAACGGTTTTAAACACATTCTGCAACATCAGGCTTGGTAGCACACTGTAATCCCAGCCTTCCCAAGGGAAAGGCGAGAGTTGTGAGTTTGAGGACAACCTGGTCTTAGTGAATTCTAGCCAGCCAAGGGGTACACAGTCAGACCAATCCAAAAACCACTCTGCTGCATTTTTGAGATGGAGGTGGAGGTAATTTAGAGGCTGAGACTGGTCTCTGGGAATGTGAGATATGAAGTGGGTGATCTAGGAAGAGATCATTCCTCTTTTTCATTTATTTTTACATATTGTGCACCTAAATGCAGCTAGCGTGTTTGTCTAAAACACATTAGTGTGCCACCCATCTTCATAGAGCTCATATTTTACAGAGGGGAAGACGGAATAAAAACATAAGGTGCCTGAATAAGGGTGATTAAGAGAAAAGTCCAAAGTGCTGTAATTAGAGTAAGTATCCCATGCAAAGAACAAACATTTGGATTGGAAACCAGAGGATGGAATGTAATGAGCTGAGGAGGAGCATTCTAGGCCCTGGGAGTATTGGTTATAGCACCAACTTGTGTTTGAAAGGATAGCCAGTAAAAAAGATCCGGTCATAGTGTGGAGCCCAGTTGGGAGAAGAGCATGAAGTAAAGATTGAAGGATTCAAGCCAAGTATTAGTTTGGATGAAGCTCAGTGGGAGGCCACTGAGCCATTTCAAGCATTAACCAATATTTTTAAAGGGTAATTCTACCTATTTTAAGAGCTGGAGAAGGTCACAGTTCAAAAACAAACGAATTAAAAGGCTGTTGCTGGTGAGCAAAGAGGCGGTAGCCAGGGTGAAGGTGGTGGCACAGAAGCTAAGAGTGGTAGGGTTCAAGATGTATGCTCGCAGTGCAAGCGCTATAGCTTAGTGAGAGTGGCTTTGAGAATTGGGTGGGCGCTGAGCATGGTTTCTAAACTTAGCAACTGCTTGAGCATTAGCTATATGTATTCTGTAATGCGAAAGTGAGAGAACTACTCACCACAGAGGAAAGACTGGTAGAGACTTGGAAGGGATGGGAGCACCTTAAGCTGGGGGCAGGTTGTAAGACTGAGGATGTAGGAAGAGAAGGTTCAAAGCGGTGTTAGTACACAGGAAAGGCCCACTAAGAAAAAACTTTGTGGTCCACAGAAGAGCGTCTCCAGCCTTGGTGAAGACCTAGCCATCCAGTTGGGCCAGATCAGTCAATCACCTGGCCAAGGGCTAGACCTAGAAAGGCAGAGTCACCTTAAGACATGGTCAAGAGATAGGTGGGACAAGATTCTGTACTTAATCTTCCCAGAGTTCCTGCCTTAAGTGCTGCAGAGCTCTTGACCACAGCCATGCTTTGCTTCATACATCTGCCTGCTTTTCCTCTCTCCCTTCTCTAAGCACGCTTTCCTTAATAGTTGGGATTTCCCCAACATTGGGGGCTTCCTTACTTTCTCTAAAGCCTCCTTGCCCAGCGTGTGACTGACTCCATGGCAGCTTCCAAGGCACAGCTTTTTTCCTCTTCTCTGTTCTTCAGGCAGGTGCTGAACTCGACAGCTTGTCTGCCTGGGTTTTTTCTTTTAACCTCTAGTAAAATCTTCCTTGAGCTTCATTTGAGTACATTCTTTCATTCTTGTGTTAATAAGACCAAGAACCCCAAGAGGGGACTCCCGCTTTCCTTTACACTGGTTCTGTGCTTAAGATTGTAAGCCGCGGGCTGGAGAGATGGCTCAGAGGTTAAGAGCATTGCCTGCTCTTCCAAAGGTCCTGAGTTCGATTTCCGGCAACCACATGGTGGCTCACAACCATCTGTAATGAGGTCTGGTGCCCTCTTCTGGCCTGCAGACATACACACAGACAGAATATTGTATACATAATAAATAAAATATTAAAAAAAAGATTGTAAGCCGCTAAGGAAGTGTACAAGGATCTTTGTGGTTATTGATTCGATGTAAAACCAGTCAGGTTGTTATATGGCTGGATTTTCCTCCTTTGTTCATTATCTTTTGTCTGTCTTCTTGTTCATAACTTGAAAATGAAATACATACTTTTATTTTGTTGAGCATAATCCTTAATTGCCCCTATTTCAAAATGGTAAATTTATAGATGTGGTAAATTGCATATAATTTAAAAAATAAACCTGTTGAATTAAACACATTATAGTTTCCTTTATAAAATATCTTTCACCCAAATTTTTACTGTTATCTGCAAATTTATTGGCTTAATAGAAAAATAGCTTTGATCTTTTTAAATATATTCCTGACTGTTTTGTCTGTTTTTTTATTTGCCATTTCTTATCATTTCCTGGGGTTGGAATAACAGTTCTTACTTAGCAAAGGGTAAGGCAGGGAAGCATTTTCACTTTTCTTTTCCTTCCAGAGTCTCACTCCATGCTAACCCCAAATTATGTAGCCAAGGATGACCATCAACTCCTAATCTGCTTTCCTCTACTTCCTGTGTGCTGGAACCACACCTGTGATCTTACCAGTTGTGCTAGGGGTTCTACCCAAGGATTCATGTGTTCTAGGGAAGCACTCTTCAAATTGAGCTACATCTCCAGCCCCATTTTGTACTTTTTAAGATGACATTCCAGGGGGCTGGAGAGATGGCTCAGAGGTTAAGAGCATTGGCTGCCTTTCCAGAGGTCCTGACTTTAATTCCCAGCAAGCACATGATGGCTCACAACCAACCGTCTGTAATGAAATCTGGACCCCTCTTCTGGCATGCAGGCAGAACATTGTATACATAGTAAATAAATCTTTTTTTAAAAAAAGATGACATTCCAACTGGCTAATCTGGAACTTGTCACCTCGATCAACCTAGCCTTGAACTCAAGAGGGATCCATCCACCAGTGCCTCCCAGTTGAAGGCCTGTGTCATCACATCCAATTCCCATCGTGTTGAAAGGGTTGGTGAAAATAAACCAAATGTCTACTAACAGTTTAATGAGTAAATGTGGCATAGCCCACAATCAGTAGCAATCAAAACAATGAAGCTCTGGGCTGGCCATGTAGCTCCATTGGCAGTGCTTATCTTGGCATGCACTTAAAATGGGCATGATGACACAGTGTCATCCTAGCACTCAGGCGGTAAGAGACAGGAGGATCAAAAGTTCAACACCAGGACCCTTAAATAAAAATGCCAGAACCCACAATGGATGATTTCTATACACATAATGAAGAAGTCAGGTAAAAAATAACATTATGCTTCAAAAATATGTAGATGAAACTATAGTCAGGAGTGGTTACTTCAGAAGAAAGATGCAATTAACAGGGTGGTGGCCAGTTTGTTTATAACTCATTGATGGTGCTGTCTGGCTAATTAAATCAACCTGACTCCAGGAGCCTTACATCTTAAAAAAGACTGTAGAGTACTTGGCTTTCTGAGGAAGAATAAAGATGTAACACTGCTGTCATGGAAGAGTTAAACCAGACGGGCCTGCCAACCACCTACACAAGACAAAGACCCTCTGAAAACTGTTCTGTTTAGAAATGGAAGAAATCTTACCTGAAATATAGATCAGTACAATGGGCCCTTTGGCTGTTGTGTACTCTTAACCTCTTGAGACTGTGCTCTGCTTTACTCTGTAAAAAGTACAGTGAAGCGCCTGTCTTTTAATCTTCTACTCTGTGTGCGTCCTCTCAGTTTTTCCTTCTGGGGGGAAGGGAGGCAAAGATGAAAGGGACAGGGAGCTGAGGAGAGCCCAGATCAAGAAGACCCTAGTAATAACAGTTTATACAATTTTGGGTGTTTATTAAAGAACTTATTAAATAAGGGCTATACAAAAAGTGCAAGCCTGCTCTTAAAGGAACAATAAATGTTCATATACTCATTTGGTCTCTTCACTGATTTTTCAACAAATAACAAAGGTTAAACAGTGGCTGTAATATCTGGCCATTTAAGGGAAAAGTGTGCTAATTCTAACTAACATCTTGAGAGGCCAAGAACTCCATTCATTTACTGATAGAAGACCATATAAGGAAAAATGAAAAGCCAGTTCCAGACATGAGAAGGCTACATTTTAATTGGTGGTGGTTGTAATAGTGTAGCATCCCTATAAAGGAAGGGGACTGTGAGGTTGGGGCCAGTCTACATAGTGAGGCACTGTCTCAGAAGTGCTTTTACATGTGTGAAAATATGCTGGGTGATGGAGCACACCTTTCATCCCAGAACTCAGAAGGCAGAGGCAAATGAATTTGAGGCCAACCTGGTCTACAGAGCACAGCCAGGGCTACACAGAGAAACCTTGTCTAAAGATACATAACAAAAGACAAAGGCTGGGAGAATGCAAATACACAATATTGCAGGTGAAGTATACTTTAATAGCGTATGTTTGTCAGTTATTGTAGACATATGAAGATATCTATAATTTATAAGAGAAAAAAATGAGCCATCTGGTTTTCTGTGAAACTGCTGTGAACTGTGCCTCCCCCAGGTCCCCACACTGAAGCCTAACCTCTGTTGTGGCAGGTAGAGGTGGGATGGAAGATAAGACTTTGGGGAGAGTCCTCACGAATGAAATTAGGGTGCTTGACAAACAGGAGACCCATGTGAGGATACAGCAACAAGCAGGCCATTACCAGGACCCAGATGTGTTAGCACTTTCACCGTGGGCCAAAGTGCCCCAGCGAGTGTGTGTGTGTGTGTGTGTGTGTGTGTGTGTGTGTGTGCGTGCACACATGATTATTTGTGAGTACATGTGCATCCTGGTGTCCAAGGACACCAGAAGAAGGCATCAGATCCTTGGAATGGGTGATGGACCATTGTAGATGGTAGGAACCTGCATCCTCTGCAAGAGCAGTGATCACTCTTGATAACTAAGCCATCACTCCAGTCTATATTTTAGATGAAACATTCGGGCTTTCTAGACCATACTTTCAGTGTGTGGGGGAAACAAAGGTATAGTACTATTTGAAAAAAAACTTTAATGTGGGAGGTACAAATAGGTTTTGAATCCCCAGAAACTTAGTGCTCACTTTATATACAAACACACATGTATGTGTTATATTTTAAGGATAAAGCATGACTTACTACAGCTACTTTGGTTTTAACTGTCATTTTGTAGTTAGTGAATGACCCTGGCATTGATTCCAAACCATATAAACAAAAGTTGTTAGATGTCAGATGTTGGTCTGGGCTCCAAGGTAGAGTATTTGCCTAACTGCACAGGTCTCGGCCTTGGTCTCCAGCACTGTATCACCAAAAATAAGGAAAAGGAAAAAGGTCAGCCTGGCATTTTATGCTGGACACTGATAAGATATTCAAACTCTTAACTGGCAGTTTAGTGTTAGTATTTTACAAGAAGGCCACATTTGTATAGTTTAGCATAAGCCCTATTCTTTCTGAGGTGTAGCTGCCAAAGGTTACTATTTTTCTGAATATTATTTTTTTCCCTTTGTGTTTTTAAACTAACTGGGTTGGGAATATAGTCCAATGCTTGCCTAGTATAGACAAGACCGTAGGTTTGATTCCAAGCATAATAAATAAGCTAATTAAAGTCCAAATTATTAGATGTCAGTGACCTTAAAACATCTGATGGAGCCAGCTAGACGGCTCAGAAAGTTAAAGACACTTGCCACCTAGCCTAATGACCTCAATTCAATCTCCAGATCCCACAGTGTAGGAGAGAAATGACTTGTAATTTGTCCTCAAAGCCAAGCATGGTGGTACAGACCTGAAATCCCACTCTTGGGAGCTGGAGACAAGTGAATCAGCATCCAGTGCCACCTAGCAACGTGGTAAGCTTGAGGCCAGAAAGACTAAACAAGACCCTTTCTCAAAAAGGATGGGGAAAGACTACAGCCCCATAGTCTCAAAGAATAAAGCCTTCACTATAAGGGACTTGGAGCAGATAGTTTGTGTTTTGAGGCAAAGTCTCTATAGCCCAGACTGGCCTCAAACTTGCAATGATCCTCCTGCCTCTACCTCCAGAGTGATGGGATTTTAAGCATGCACCACCAAACTTGAACTAGATGGCATGTTTCCTCATGGTGCACCCATTCTCTCATTTTGGGATATGGGATATATCAGAAGATGCAGACAGTGGCTGGTAAGACCCAAGTTCGCTTAAGGTCAAGGATTGAATGCGTACAGCCAATATTAATGCCATGAAATGGGTTAGGCACTTGCTAGCAGGCCTTAAAGCTTATTGACCTAACACTGGAGATTTCTTAAGTCTTAGTGTCTAAGAGCAGTGGTTCTCCTTCCTACCGCTGCAACCTTTTAATAAAAAAATTCCTCACGTTGTATCCCACAACCATAAAAATTATTTTGTAATTTTGCTACTGTTGTGAATTTTAATATAAATATTTGTGTTTTCTGATGGTCTTAGGTGACCCGTGAAAGGGTTAACACTTGGGTCTCAGCCCACAGGTTGGGAACCCCTGGTCTAAGAGCCTTAGTACCTCTTGTTTCTCCACAGCTGAGTCCCAGGTTTATGGACCATTTATAGTTTAACAAAATGGAGAGGTATAGAGTACATTCATTGTACATTAGAGCTGGGGTAGGGCAAGGGTTGCTACTGCAGACATGGGGATGCACAGTCAAAATGTGTTATTCAATATACAATGTAGATACATAAAAGAAAGCCAGGCAAGAAGTAGTAAAGTACAAGCTTGTTTCAATCTACATTCTACCTTGTTTTCTTTTTATCGTAACTTTAAGAATGTTGCCAGATGTGGCGATGCATGTCTTTAATCCCAGCACTCGGGAGGCAGAGAGGTGGGAAGATCTCTGAATTTGAGGCCTGCCTGGTACACACAGCAAGTTCCAGGCAGCTAAGGATACATAGTGAGACCCTGTCTCAAGCAAAATGAACTAAATTAGTTGGTAATGTAGTCCAGTGCTTGCCTAATAAAGACAAGGCTCTGGGTTTGATTCCAAGCACAATAAACAAGCTAATTAATATCCAAATTATTAGGTTCCAGTGACCTTAAAACTTCTGTTGGAGCCAGTAAGATGGCTCATCAAGTTAAAGGAGCCACCTAGCAGAAACAATCATATTACTTTAGTGGACTAATGGTTAAGTAACCATGGACTATTTATTCCACAGAATACTAAACCTGGATAGTCGTCAACTCATGATGCAAGTTTTAAAAAACACCAAAATACTCAAAGGGTTGCAAATTATATATTTTTATAACAACTGCCCCCAGTCCCTAGACTATACCTCTGACTGTTCCAGAACACACTATATAGACCAATTTGGTCTTGAAACTCAGAAATCCTCCTGCTTCTGCCTCCTGAATGCTGGGATTAAAGGTATGCACCACTATTATTCTTGAAAATGACAAACTTGTAGAAAGGAGAGCAGATTAGTGATTTCCCGCAGTTAAGGTTGTGGGGCTGGGCGGTGGTAGCCCACGATTTTAACCCCAGCACTTGTGGGACAGAGGCAGGTGGATCTCATTCGAGGTCAGCCTGACCTACAACGTGAGTTCCAGGACAGCCAGGGGTACTCAGAGAAACCCTGGGTTAGGGGGAAGGCATGGGGGAGGGAAGAAAAGTGTAAGAAAGCATATGTGATGATAAATTGTGGTGATAAAACTTTCCTATAAAAATCTTGACTATAACAGAATCAGTATCTTGGTTCTGATTCTAGTTGCTAATACCAATTACTGTACCATATGTACTGTTGTTTTATGAGATGCTACCACGGATGAGATGGTAAATTATACACAGAATCTTGTATTATATCTGATACTGCATATATGTCAACAATTGTCTTAAAAGGCTTCATTTTGAAGATTAAACTGTTCTCAGGGTTGAGTTTGCCAGGAAAGAGGAGAGAAAGACTTTCTGAAAAGAAAGATAAACTGAAATTGGGTCAGTAAAATTTGAATGCAAGATGTGTGCTAGCCTGAGGAACGAGTGGTCAGCCAAGGCCAATTCTAAAGAGATACTGTTTAAGAACTGGGTATAGTGGCTCACCCCTGCAGTCCCAAAAAGGTCACCACGAGTATGAGACCAACCTGGTTTACTTAAACAGGGCTCCATGGTGAGACCCTGTCTGAACAAAGAGGCATTGAGGTAACTTCAACCTTTTATATGCAGAATTAACACACTGCCAAATTAAATAATTTGTTTTCTTAAAGATAAAACAAGTTGTTTTAAAATTTAAGAATACATAAACAGAGGCCAGGTGTTGTGACAAACACCTCTGGTTCCAGCACTCTGGAGGCAGGGGCAGGCATTTCTGTCAAACCAAAACCAGCCAGGGCTATGTATGGAGACCATCTTAAAAGGGGGAATACAAACAGAGCTGACAAGATGGCAGATATTATATATATACATATAATATATATGTTAATATATAATATAGGCACTTGCTAGAATTCACACGGTAGAAAGACAGAACCAACTCCTGAAAAGCTGTCCTCTCTGACCTCCGGGTGCACTGTGGTATTAAAATATACCTAAACAAGGCCTAGGGATACAGCTCAGAAGTCAGTCTGTTTACCTAATATGCAAGAAGGCCTGAGTTCAATCCCCAGCAAACCATAATCTATACACGGTGTGCATTCCTGTAATTGCAGCCGACAGTAAAGGCGAGGAGAGAGTATTTAAGGTTATCCTTGTTCACACAGGAGTTCAAGACCAGCCTGTGATACATGAGACTGTGTCTGAGAACAAAAGGAGCCAGTGAGCTGGTTCAGCAGCTGAGAATGCTTGCTGCCAAGGCTGACAACTTGACTTTGATCCCTGGGACATCCCTCATGGATGGGGAGAATTAACTCTCCCAAGCTGTCCTATGACCTCCACATACATGCCCCCCCAACAACACATAAAATGTTTAAATAAACCAGACAAAAACTAAAATACCCAAACAAGATTAATTTGAAATGCGATGTGCCACCTCTGATAAAGAAACCCACCGGAAAGTGGTTACTAAGTGCCAGGGGCTGAGGGTAACAAGGAAAGATCGTGTTTCACCAAATATCTGGAAAGAGATTTTGAGTGTTTTATCAAAAAGATGTTTCAAGCCAGGTGTGGTGGTATATGCTTTTAATACCAGTGCTTGGGAGAGGAGGAAGAAGCGAAGTTAAAGCCGTCCTGGTTTTGAGACAGACCTTGTGGCAAAAGAAAAAAACAAAAGGATGTTTCAGATAATAACCTTATTTCCCACTCAAGAAAAAATGTTCTTGAAAAACCAAAAAAAGAAAAAAAAAACATTATTTGATGCCTATGGATTAGCTATATGTTGGAAGGAAAACAGATACTACTGTTGTCTGGCAAGCATTACAGGATGCTAATCTATACCACTTTCTTTCTCGAGGTGGCCCCTTGTGTTTAAAAAAATTAAATGTTTAATTATATTCGTGTGTATAGGTGTTTTCCCTACATGTCTGTCTGTGTACCCACAATAGGCCGGAAGAGGGCATGAGATATCCTAGGTCTGGAGTTACCATGTGGATGCTGGAAACTGAACCTGGGTCCTCTAGAAGAGCAGCCAGCACCCACTTCTTAACCACTGATCCATCCCTTCATCTCCAGGTCTCTCCTGTGCTCACAGTGGACCTAGACTTTCTGGATTCAGCTGATGGACAATCCTAAATCGATGATGTAAAAATATATAAAAACATCACATTCCACCCTATAAAAACAAGAAAGAAAAAATTCCCCTCTTGTAGTTCATTATCAATACTGAGTTGAGCTGCAACATAAATCAAAAAGTATATGGCCAGAATTAACAATGAATAAATAAATTATAATAAAGTCAATATTATTTTGAACATAGATCTATAAAGAAATGTATATGTACAAAAACAAATGTGTACAATGTATGGAATATAGTAAAGAGTAAAATATAAATATGCAAAATATTTTAAACACTACTGTGACTGTGGTCTTTCAAGAGTTGTAAATTTTAAAGTAAACAAAGAAACAGAAGCATAACACCTTAAAATTTTTATGTATTCTATTTTTATTCCAAAGAATAAACGCTGAACAAACTCTCTAAATCACAAAATTTGAAAGAAGCCTCTGATCTTCTGCATGGACTGAGGTAGGCGTCTGCACATCCGCGGGGCTCGGGAGCAGTCTGCTGTCCTCTAGAACACTGAGGATGTAGGTCTGAGCCCCTACTCTAGTGAGCTGTTAACGGAAGTTTCCCTCTCATTCCCCAGAGAGCTGCTCAAATTGTTTGTTCCTGGGCTTGCACCATCTCTTTTGTGACAGTTACTATGTTTTGTTTAAAAAATCAAATTGTTGCTTTACATAACCTCTGAGTACAGAAGTATTACTGTGATGTTTAAAACACTGATTGTACTTGCTTAAATACTTTCTCAAATTGATTTTGCATTTCTCTCTAATGATCAGTAAAGATGTAAGATTCTGAGGTATCAGTATGTTCCCTTTTGGTTTAGTAAGACTTCAGTCACACAGTGTACAGAACATTACAAACTTTTGTACAATACGCCTCTTCCCCGTATTCACAGTAGCTCTAGATATTACAGAACTGACATCTGGAGCAGAACACCAGCACATAAAATAAAATCATTTCAGGAAATCACAGTCTGTAGTCCCCACTGAATTTTGAAAGATGGAAATGTTCTTCCAGTCTGGTGACAAGCTCCTACTACCCAACAGCTCTCCACATCAGTGACGAGTAGCCTTGTCTTTATGGTGCATACCACTCTGACTTGATTTGGAAGTATGCACTCAAGATTGATGAAGCCTTTTATGAATCACCCTTCTAGAGCTTTCTGCTCAGGAGCACCAGAACTGTTCCAGTGAAGGAATAATGTATTATGAAAACCTGACTCCCAGAGAATTCCAGTTTCCCTCCTGCTGCTTCTCAGACTAGCTTTCATGTCTACCTAAATACCACTAATTCCATTATATGTTAGGAAATACAACAAAAATTTTTCATCCACGGGATGAAGTTTCATCTCTGAAACAGGAAGCTGACGATACCCTACCTTGCTTACGAAATTTCCAAAGGATAAAAGGAAAAATTATGAGAAATTGCACTGATCATGTTATATCTAAGTGCTATTTTTCAGTATTCTGTTTTTAATGGCAGACAACAGCTCTGTTAAGTCTAAACTAGGAAAAAATGACATTTCAGTAAGAATCTCATTGTTTGGCAGCTAATCTGATTAATTTGGGAATGTGACAGATTTTAGCTTTATGTCCTGTCCCTAAATGCACAGACTGATGCTAAGACAACAATGGTATTTCAGATGACCAAGGCTCTCTGGGAGTCATCTCATATGCTCCAGTCCGGCTGCTCACCTGTGAGCAGTGCCAGCTGGAGTGAGGATCTCACGCGCATGGTACTTGTTCTTCCCAGAGAACCACGGCCTTACATTCTGTGCCACAGCCATGAAGAAACAAGTGACCCTCACTGTTCATCACCTCATACCCATTTCCTCACTCTGCCCAAGACATGGTAAATCTGAGCCAAATATTGCTACCTACAAGATAGTGTATGCATTTTCAGGGCAACAGACAAATAATTAAATGTCTTCTTTTGCTGCAAGAGTTCACTCGTACTTTGCAAAATATATACACTGTTCATAGCACCTTCCTGAAGCCCTGACTAACATCAATATAAGTGAAGATCCTGTTTCCTCAAAAATGTGTCAAAATACTATGTGTTGCAATATTACTTATGTTCCTAAAAATAAAATAATTTCCCTTTGCAAGCTGCTTTTATGTTTTCTTACTAATTGCATTTTGACTTTGTGTGTGTGTGCGTGCACACATGGGCCACAGTGCACATGTGAAGGTCAGAAGACAACTTGAAGACTCTGTTCTCTTTCCACTATTTGAAACCCAGGGTTCAAACCTGGGTTGTCAGGCTTGGCAGCAAGCACCTTTACCTACTACCCTGCTTTTGGTTTGAGCAGGACCTCACTCTGAAGCTCAAGCTGACCTGGAACTCACTGTATGGCCTAGGCAGACCTTGAACTTGTGGCAATCGCCTACCTCAGCTTCCTGAGTGCAGAAATTACAGGTAGAAAGCCACCATAACTGGCTACAAGTTACTTTAGTATTTGTTTCAATAAAAAATCAAACTCTTGGTGAAATGTCATAACTGAATGTCAAAAGTGCCTCCAGGAGATGTATGTTTTCACTTTGTTAATTCTCTTATTGATTAAAGTGTTCCATAGACTGAAAATACAGTCAAATAATGAAGTTCAAGTTTCTTTCATTTTCAGTTGATCACAAATTGGACAAAAATGAAAAAGCAGAACTTCTCCAAGTTCACAAAGCTTAGCTAACACTGAGACACACTGGCTTTTCCCTAGTAGCATATAATATTTGACTTCAACAAAAATATTTAGATAAGTTTCAAAGTTCTCTATTATTGTATGGTTATCCACTGAGGATGATGATTTGTACATTTAGCAGTACTGAACTATGTATCTAACTAAGCTAAGTAATTTGCAGAAAGGAAAAATAACAAAGTATCCCTTTCCAATTGGTTTCATATTTTACAGACACAGACTTGAGATACAACTGTAGATCACTGTAAATCTGATCTTATCATTAGAAGCCGCAGGATGTAAAAATTCCAGTTGTATATTGTTAGGCATTTGTCAAATAATAACCAAATGTTTTAAGCTTGTAAAATAGTATTTGGGTGATTGATACTGCCATGGATCTTTTTGTTTGATTTTTTTTATGTAAGTGCAGATATTCTAGTAAACTAATTTTTTCATCTAGTCAGTCTTTGGGTTATCACTTCTCGATACATAATAGAGATGTAGATAAGCAACAAAAAGATAACAAAGAAGTCATCTAGAAAGCCCAGAATTCCAAACAAGGCTTCAGGTACAAAATCTAGAGGTGATATTAGATAGAAAAAAGCCCCCATTAAACAAAGCATTATCCTAATTCGGAACATCCAGAAGAGACCCCCAACTGAAAACACTTCCCTGAAGGCATGTCTCAGCAAGGTGGGGAGATCCATGATTCTTTCCATAATCTGAAGGAGGAAAAACAAGCACTACAATTTAACATCTGTTATATCAAATTAAAAAGTAATATAATTTTTGTACAATGTATAAATTCAGCTAAGATGAATTAAAGTGTTTGACACACATAATACTAGGTTTTCCAATTATGGATTTTATTTAAAAATAGTTTAGTTAGTAGATTCTTATAAAACAAATTTTATTATAACTAAAAAGTAATAAAGTACCAAAATGCTTAAAATGTGGGATACAGATACACATTATCTGAATGTCTAATACTTCAAATGCTACAAAATTTTGAAGTGTTCTGAAAAATAAAAATCTCTAAAGTCTAAAATTCTGGAGCCAAAATGTTTTGGATTTCAGAACATGTCAAATTTATGATTTTAAGATCTTCAGATTTGGGGGGCTCTATTTGTAAAAATCCATGCAAATACTCTGAAATGAGAAAACAGGTCTCAAGCATTTCAGTTAGGTGGTTCTAAGTCTAAAGTCATGCAAAATTCAAGTATCAATAATCTGATTTAACAAAATAAGTCAAGAAACCATAGGCCAGGAATGGTAGCTCACACCCATAATTCCCAGCATCAGGAAGTTGGAAGGTAGGAGGATCAACAATAGCTCAAGGCCAGTCTAGGCCAGAGAATGAGACCCTGTCTCAAAAAAAGTTATGATATAGGCTTATAGTCTGAGATTTGTTCCCAGGTGCCAGTTATACTATCAAGATATATCTGAGCTGGATTAAAAGTAATTAATTATCATAAGAGGTGACCCTGGGTTACAACTTTCTAACATGCTAGAAATAATTTAACAAAAATTGAGTATTTAATTACCCAGGAGAATTACTAAGAACTAAAAAGTTGTTGTACAGAAAATGACTTTGTAATAATAAATAATAAAACACCAGACTACGTACAGTTTTATAACACTGGGGACTGAACCCAGGGCCTTGGTGGGCAAGTGTCCTACTCGAGCTATATCCCTACATCTCTTTTTACTTTTTATTCAGAGAGCAACTCATCAAGTTACTAAGGTTCGCCTTGGATTTGTAATCTTCCTGCCTCAGCTTCCCAAATACCTGGAATTACATGTCTGTTCCATCAGCCCTGGGTAAGTATTATACATTAAAACACACTCAGGGGGGGCTAAAGAGATGGCTCAGAGGTTAAGGCACTGGCTGTTCTTCCAGAGGTTCTAGGTTCAATTCCCAGCAACCACATGGTGGCTTATATCCATCTAGGTGGGATCTGATGCCATCTTCTGGCATAAAGGAATACATGCAGATAGAGCACTCGTACATAAATCTAAAAAAAGAAAACCCACACAAAGGTGTGTGCACACACATATGCAGGGCAGAGGGCTACCACATTCTATAGATATCCCTACAGAATATGTGTAAAATAAATAACCCGGGGTTGGAGAGATGGCTCAGATGTTAGGAGCACTTGCTATCATTGTAGAGGACCTAGGTTCAGTTTCCAGCACCCACACTGGTGGCTCACAATCACCATTCCAATTCCAGAGATACTCCTGTCCTCTTTAGGCCTCCATGTATACCTACATACATGTGGTGCACATACACACATGCAAGAACAAACACACACACATACATACACATACATAAATAAAACTTTTTTAATGCTAGGTCAAAAACTAGGTATGAGCATAGTGGCACATACCTTTAAGCCCAGTACTTGGGAGGCAGAAGCAAGTAGACCTATGTGATTTCAAGGCCAGACTAGTTATATATCAAGTTCCAGACAAGCCAGGGCTACATAGTGAGACTCTATCTCAAAAATAAAAAACTGTGACCCCTGTGAAAGCTGTAACTTAGTGACTAGCAATGATGATTAAAACTTGGTCCAAACACTTAATAACACTTTATATAGTTCAGGGTCTGACTGTAAATCTGAATTTTACAAAAAAGTATAAAGGTTCTTTCTGACTTTGCACCTGCTATAACAGTACTTACAGATCTAGGCTGCCCTGAGAATCTCCGGTTATAATCATTAACATCTTGATGCAATCTTACAACATCCTGAGACTGATCGTCTTCACCAAAGACGGTGAGCAGTAGAGTTACCTGTGTATTACAGGAAAAAGCTGTTACACCTTTTGCACCATTATTATTACTTTCTCACTCTGTGTTGTTCAAGAGACTGAGAAAAGCTTCTGAATGTGTATTTCATTCATTCCTTAGAATAAAGGCAACATGGGGAGCAAGTAAATAATTACTTGTTATTTACCTGCCTTACAGTAAAATGTCATGTAAAATGTAAATTTTAATTCCTCCAAGATAAAATGGGTTCCATATCTAAACACTTACTCTAATATTTTCTTGCCTGTATCAGAGGCTAAAACTCAGTTCTTTGGGAAAACATACTTGGAGATAAAAGGATGATAAGAAAACCTTCAGTAACAGTGATAAAAATATTTTCAAAAACATTAAAAATACAAACCTTATGTTAGCCGGGTGGTGGTGGCGCACGCCTTTAATCCCAGCACTTGGGAGGCAGAGGCAGGCAGATCTCTGTGAGTTTGAGGCCAGCCTGGTCTACAAGAGCTAGTTCCAGGACAAGCTCCAAAAGCTACAGAGAAACCCTGTATTGAAAAAACAAAACACCCCCCCCAAAAAATAAACCTTATGTTATCAAAGAAAAGACTGAGCATTTCTGAATGATTCATTTCTACTCAGATTCAACATCTTTGAGTGATATGTAATACAGAAATTACAGTACTGTATGGCCTGACTCTCTGAAACACCAATTCCTTTTGTAATAAGCAGATATAAGTCTTGGTACTGTTGCTAACAAAGACTGGTTTTGCTACTTTCATGGCCATGATAAAGACAGCACACAGTTGCCTCAGGACAGTACAGAGACCTTGAAAAATTATAGCTAAAAATGTAACAATATGTAAAGAATAATCACTGATAAATATGAGATAAAATGGAAGGGACTCAAAACAGGTTTAGTGGGCCAGAGAGACGGCTCATTGAGTAAGAGCTCATTGCTGTTCCAGAAGTCCTCAGTTCAATTCCCAGCAACTACATGGTGACTCATGACCATCTGTAATGGGGTCCAATGCCCACTTCTCACTTACAGATGTACATGAAGACAGAGCACTCATATGCATAGTCTATAAACATATAAATCTTTAAAAAAAGAACAGGTTTAGTTTTGAACCATTCTAGATGTTTTTTATCCTTTCTTGGCTTAAGAAAACCACTAATCAGTATCTCTCTTTCCTGCTGCATTTGAATGTGGATGTAGAATTCTCAGCTCCTTCTCCAGCACCATGTCTACCTGCATGCTACCATGCTTCTGGCCATGATGATAATGGACTAAATCTTCCAAACTGTAAGCAAGTCCTAGTTAAATGTTTTCCTTTATAAGAGTTGCCATGGTCGTGGTGTCTCTTCACAGCAATAGAACACTGGGTAAGACATGGTGGAACTTATTTTTAGTTCAAGATATACTATCTGGCCTCCATGTTTCTGGCAAAAGGTAAGGGCTACTGGCAGTTTGCTTATGGCAATTTGATTGGCTATGTCACACATCAAATTAGCCACAGAAACAGTATAAGGGGGAAAAAAATCAACTTCTAACTATGTGAGAAAAAGTGAAAAGTGAATGATGTAGAGTTTGAAGCTACAGAAATAAAAGGAAACAAAGACAATCTGGCTTTCCCGCTCTCACAGTAACGGGAAAATGGCAGCTAGATCAAAGGATATGCACACTGGAAGAATACCTGTGTAGTTTCATTATAGAAGCTCAAAGAAAATGGCACAAGTTAAAGATTTAAATATTTTTAAAAGAAAGAACATATTTTTCCAAAAGAGAACAGCACGCAGGAAATAACATGCTGCCATATAATTAACTAGTTCATTTATCCCTTTGCTGGTCATAAAACAAAGGCTTAGGAACTGGGATAAACTTATTTATTACTTGCTTTTCACTACAACTGTAGGATTTCAAATATAATTCCCTTTTTAGGATACCTGAATGATTTTTTAAAATGTATTTTTAAAAAACTTAGTGAAGTCATAGACATAGTAAGTAAAAATTGAGTTTGGCTAAACAAGTAGCTCAATTTAAATTTTAAAACTGTTAATCCTGGGCAGGAGAGATGGCCCAATGGCTAAGAAAACTTAGCTCTTGCAGATGACTGGGTTCAGTTCTCAGCACCAATATGGTAGCTCACAGTCACTATAACTTCAGTTCGAGAGGATCCAGGCTCGAGAGGCCTTCTTCAGACCTCTGTGGGTTCTTGCACACACAGGCTGTACATACATTCACTCAGGCACATACACATAAAATAAAACATTTTAAAACAAAAAACTGCTAATATTTATGAAATGAAATAATACTACCGTTTGTCTACAGATTGGACAACTGATTGCACCAAGCCAGGACCCATATCGCCAGTATGCAATTATGCAGGAACCTAGTGGAACAAGAAAATATCAACAATGAAGCTTTAAAGTCTATATATGCTGGTCAAGTTTCAACTATTTAATAGCATTGCCTTTCTTTAAACACTGTTTTATTACATTGTTTATTAAATAGTCCTTGAAAAAAATTTATTTCATTCAACCAAACCCTCAGGTAAATTAAAATCTAACAATCATTTTCAACCATTAAAAAACATTTTTATTGCTCTGATGTGAATGTGGGTCTCTGTCTCTATCTCCATCCATCGGACGAAATTTCTACAGTGGTGATCAAGATATTCATCAGTGTGGCTATGGGACAAGGCTAGTTCAGGCACCCTCTCCTCTGCTGCCCAAGGCCCTAGCAGGGGACATCCCGTGGCCACCTGGGATCCTCTCTAGAGCCAAGTATCTTGCCAGTCCCAAAATGACTCCCTTAATGTAGATATCTTCAGAGCAATGGACTGAGCTCCCAAGGTTCAGTCGAAGAGCAGAAGGTGGGAGAAGATGAGCAAGGAAGTTAGGACCGCGAGGGGCTGGTCCACCCACTGAGACAGTGTGCCTGATCTAATGGGAGCTCACCAAATCCAGCTGGACCAGAACTGAATGAGCACATTATCAAACCAGACTCTCTGAATGTGGCTGCCAATGGCGGCAGACTGAGAAGCCATCAACAATGACACTGGGACCTATCTCTTCTGCATGTATTATCTTTTTGGGAACCTAGTCTATTTGGATGCACACCTTCCTAGGCCAGGATGGAGCGGGGAGGGCCTCGGACTTCCCACAGGGCAGAGTACCATACCCTCTTTTAAGGAGGCAGGGGGAGGGAGGAGGAGTGGGGGGGAGCGGGTGGGGACTGGGAGAAGGGGAGGAAATGTAAATTTTTTTTTGAATAAAAAAAAATATGGGAAAAAAAAGAAAAAGAAAAAAAATTTTATTTCAGCTACTAATTATCAGACATTTTATACAATAAAAAACAATTATTAACCACCTCACTTACTGAGGCCTCATAGAAAATAGTTTCCTATGTAAAATAAACATGGTGTTAAATACTTTTTGTTCCAAATTTGGTGTATTTGAAAAATACTTTTTTTTAGTTCACTGAGCCAACAGGCTGTGTTGACACATAGCTATAGTCCCAGCACTTGGGAAGCATGGAGCTGGATTTCAAGTAAGAGACCACCTTGGGCTACCCAGTGAAACCCTGCTTCAACAATAACAATGGTTTAGAAAGTCAAATTAAATGAGGTGTGGTGGTTATAATCCCTTCACTTAGAAGGTTTAGGTGAGAGGTCAGGAGTTTAAGATCAACTTCAACCTCACAGCAAGTTCAAGACCAGCTTTTCCTCCCTGCCATTCCAAACATTGAAAACAAATCACTGAACTACTAGGCTCCCTTGATAAAGTGTCTATCCTAGTTTAACATCTGAAGTACTTACTCTCCTAGATGATATTCATGAGGAAGGGGAAGCTGGTGCAGTCAGTAAAGTCTCCACTGTACAAACATGAGGACCTCAGTTAGTTCCCACAAACCTGGTGTAGGAGGTCCTTCTGACTTTGTGTTGCTTTCATTGGTTAATAAAGAAACTGCTTTGGGCCTGTTGATAGGACAGAACTTAGGTAGGCAGGGAAAACAGAACTGAATGCTGGGAGAAAGAAGGGTGGAGTCAGAGATACACCATAGATCCGCCAAGACAGATGCTGGGAATTTTACCCAATAAGTCGCTGCCAGATGGCAATATACAGATTAATAGAGATGGGTTAAATTAATTTAAGAGTTAGCCAATAAGAAGTTAGAGCTAATGGGCCAAGCAGTGTTTTAATGAATACAATTTCTGTGTGGTTATTTAGGGGCTAAGCTAACCAGTTTGCTGGGACAAACAAGCAGCCCCTCCTTGCAACACAAACCAATGTAAAATAGTTGGACACTGTGGCACATACATGGGATCCCAGTACTGAGGAGGCAAAGACAGGCCTATCTGTGGGGCTCACTGGCAACCAGCCCAGTCTAACTAGCAAGCTCCATGACAGTAAGAGGGCCACCTCCCAATTCAGAAAAGAGAAAAGGTCAGGCCTGGGTAGTTGGCTGTATATGTAAAGTCAGAGTCAGTATAAGAATGTTTATCACTGTACTCGTGTTCATTTTTTGCTATTGTTTAAATCCAGGTTCTGCGATTTGTGCCTGTGATGCCAAGGCAGAAAAGGTGGCAACACAAACATTCCTGGGCCTTGCTGGACAGCCAGTCTAGCCAAATGAGCAAGCTCCAGGTTGAGTGAGAGTCTCTATCTCAGAAATATGGTAGAGAGTGACTGTGGAAGTCACCACCACATGCACGCACACCCATCCCATCCCCCAACACACACACAAATGAGAAAGAAGAAAGAAGGTATTCTGAGGACCAACACCTGAGGTTTATATGGGCCTCCACAAGCACCCCCCCATACACACATGTAGCCACATAAACATACATTCACACACAAAGATATTCATGGGCAACAAAACAACCAAAGATGACAATGCTGCCTGAAAGAATACCTCAAAAGTGGGTAGGGGCACTCAGCAGATAAACACTTAGCTTCAATCCATTAACATGAAGGAACATTTTAATGCCTGATGATTTTAAAGGGCCAGAGAGCTTCACGTATGCTAGGCAAGTACTCTACTAACTAGCTACATTACCAGCACCCATGTTCCTTACTCTGACCTCTCTGGGCCAGAATTTGGAAGAAGCAATAGCAAACCAATTGTGGAAAACAAAGTGACATGCTCAAATCAGCTAGAAGATAGCTAAGTCTTAAATTGTGCAATGTTAAGCGAAAAGGAGATATATACAGATGGCAGCCTAAATACAGAACTTGAACTGAACTTTGTAGGATAGCTAAGGTTCAGACAGGTTGAAAACAGGAGACAAGACACTTGTATTCTTTATGAACAAGAGTTCAAGCAGAAAGGAATGGTTTGTGAGAATACCAGTGAGCAACCACTTGGATTAGCAGAAGCTGACCAAGTTAGGGAACAGTCAATTCACCAGCTTCAAGATGAGTTTAAAAGCGAAACTATTATTACTGGGTTAATTACAAAGTTTATTAAGTACTTTGGGTATTCTAATTTCACACAAAATCTGTATGAAAGCAAAACTTGGGGCTATAGAAATAGCTCAGTTGCTGAAGTGCTTGTCCCCAGAGTCCATGTGAAACAAACAAAAGCCAGGAGGTTAGGGAGCTGCATGAGTACCTGAGTTTGGCTTTGCAGCACTGATGTAAAAGCCAGGTACTGTGGCATGTATTTGTAACCCCAGCATGAGGGGTAAATCATTGGGGATTGTTGGCCAGCTAGTCTAACCTAACCACTGAGTTCCAGGTTGGGGGAGAGAATGCTGACAAACAAAGATAAACCAGGTGTAGTGACATACACCTTTAATCTTAGCACTAGGGTGGTTGAGACAGGTGGATCTCTATGAATCTGAGGCCAGCCTGGTCTACATAGTGAGTTCCAGAAGAGTCAGGGTTACATTAATAGAGAAACCCTGTTTCAAAAAAAAAAAAAAAAACCAAACAAACAAGAAAACAAAAAGCCACCACTACTACCAACAACAACAAAAAACAAACTGGCAGCAATACCAGCACCAATCTCTAACCTCAACATATACGTATGTGAAAATGGGTATGCATACACACATGCACACATACATGCATGCCCACACAAATACATGAGCCTGTACACATACAAATATATACACAGGTGCATACACACACACACATACACACAAAAAGAAAACAGAAATTAATTTATTAGTGATATTTTCACCTGATACCATGTCTTAGCTTTATCTATGACCTTTTCACCCAAAAATTCAACCTACTTTAATAGACATCACACTCATTTAACCTTGAGTATCTTTTCCTCAAACTAGGGTGTGGGTTCCCTTATTATGCCAGTTATGTAACACCATTTGGTTTCACTGAAAAACTATGACTCAGCAGATTAAATGCTTCAATTCATCTGCTATTAGACACTTGACGTTTTTTTATTCAATTTTCTCCCTCCATAGAAAAGATACTTAAGTATCATCTGGTACAAGAGATGACTGAACTTTCATCTGGGTCACAATCTCTCTGAATCTATTTAATTGCAAAATAAGAACAAAATTTCACAGGCCTGACAGTTAAATAATGCAGATCATAGATGCAAATAAGATGATTTTATTGCTGTTATTATTCTAATTTACCGTAGTGGAGCAGAGGGGTTATGCTACATAAAAGAACTACTGTCCAGAGAATTTATTTGAGAAATTGCATAACAAGTTCTTTACTTTTGAATTTACTAAATAAATAAATAAATGTATGTAGCATGGCTCTGTTGGTGGAGTGGTAGCTTAGCATACACAAGGCCTCGGGTTATCAATCCCCCTCAGCACATAAAAGAGGCATGGTAATGCATGCCTAAATCTCAGCACCTGGGAGGTAATGTGGATCATAAATTCAAGGTCATCCTGGGCTACACAGCACATTTGAGACCAATCTAGGATACACGAGACCCATCTCAAAAGAAAAACGTAGCTAACAAGTAGAGCAGGATATCAGACGCAATCTATCCTATTACCTCAGACTCAGAGGTAACAGCAAGAACACAATACAGCCATCTTTCATCCCACAGGATTATCCAGTCAGTGAATCAGCTATGCCTGAGTTGGCAAACAAGTTCATTTTGTCTGCTAAGCCTCACAGACTGCTAACACCTGCCAGGAGGATGATCAAGGCCCTGTCTAGATTCAGGAGGTGGGTCAGATGGATCAGGAGTACCTACCACAGGTCTGAGAGCAGCAAGATGTCTGTCTCTCCTGATGGCCATTAGCTGCCCTCCCCCACTTGATCCTTATTATCCTGCTATTCTTCAGCATTCCCCACAGACAATTAAAAGACTGAAACCAGGCAGGTGGATGCATCAGTGAGCAAAGCACTTGCTATTCAAGCCTGAGGACCTGAGTTCAGATCCCTAGAACCCATGTAAGGCTGCATGCAGTGGCACAGTCTGTAATCTCGGTGCTCTGGAGATGGGATGTGAAGACAGGAGAAGATGCAGAAGCTTGTAGGCCAGCCAGCATGGCCTATGCAGAAGTGAACAGGAGACCCTATCTCAAGGTGGAAGCAAGGCCTCACCCGGATTTATCCTTTAATGTCTCTACACAACCATGACACTTGGACTAAGGCATACAAACACAAAGAGTCTTGAACCAAAACAAAAACTGAAAGACCATCAGTAGAGCTCAGAGAAGGGCTCGACAGAGTTCCTGAGAGAAGAACTGTCCTCCCTTGGCCAAGGTGAATGATAAATTCCATAGATAATCCAGTGTTCTATCATATGTTAGAGAACTGGGCAAAATACCTTAGTGAGGTTGGGCATGGTGGTGCATGCCTGTATCCCAAAGTTTTGGAGGTGAGGTAGCAGAATTGTCAGTTAGTTTAGTGTCTGACTGTTGTACAAAGCAATATATTGTCTCCAAAAAAAAAAAAAAAATCCAAACTAAAACCATAGCTGAGTCTGGTGGGATATGCTTTTAGTGTCAGCATTTGGAAGGCAGAGGGAAGTGAATCTCTGGGTTTGAAGAAGTTCGACCACACAGCAAATTTTAGGCCAGCCAGGGCTACAAGGTGAGACCCAGTATTTAAGAACAAAATCTTGGGAAGTCTGAAATTAATGGCTGAAGGAACATAGAACTAGATTCAGTATAACAATCACAATGTATGGAAAACTCTGCACTGCAAGGTAGGGATTTCAAATATTCCTATCAAACAGCAATATCAATAATATCAATATATTAATAATAAAACTGTAAAGATTCTATGATAAAGTCAAACAAAAGACACAAAAGAGAGGACACTAATAAAGGATCATGGTATGTCACATTTTAAATTAGTCTTTAAGTAAAAATTCAGAGCAGACTGGGAATAATTAAGAATTATCTTATTGTATATACTAATGGGTTAGAATGCTTCTAATATCCTACTCATTAGCCATGTTTATGTAGTATCTGTAGGTTCAAAGGGTAAAACATTAAAAGAAAAACACTTTGTTATTCAACTTGAGACTAACAGAAAGGAATACCATCACTGAAAATTAGGCCTAGTGACTGGACATAGCCAACTTAAGAGCAGTATTTAAGAGTGCTCATCTTCCTGTAAGCTACCGATCAAAGCAGAATTAAGCACAGAGCTTAAAGACAGATCTAGATTTGTTTGAAATCTAGGTTACCCATTACAAAGTTTCTTGCCTTCTCTGAACCTCAGTTTCTGATCTGTGAGGTTGGATGAGATTAAGTGTATTATTCTTCCAGTACACAGTGGGCACATCCCAATCTTGTATGGACATAATAAGAAATAATGGTATCTTGATATTCTCTATGAAGTCTTTTAGGGAACTAAGAAAGCCAATGTGGGCTAGAAGGCACCTCTCATCTATACTGAATGTGAAAATACTCCCTCGTTATGCTGGCATGTGTTCTAGGTGTCTCATTCTCTGTCCCCATCTCCTTAAGGTCACACAGAAAGAGTAAAGACAGGTAGTAGAGGTTTGTTGCTTAGTTCTTTTTTTTTAAAAAAATATTTATTTATTTATTATGTATACAATATTCTGTCTGTGTGTAGGCCTGCAGGCCAAAAGAGGGCACCAGACCCCATTACAAATGGTTGTGAGCCACCATGTGGTTGCTGGGAATTGAACTCAGGACCTTTGGAAGAGCAGGCAATGCTCTTAACCTCTGAGCCATCTCTCCAGCCCTGTTGCTTAGTTCTTGAGAGAACACTCTTGCTATGGAAAATCTGAATAACAAATAAATTGACAAAAGTTGAAGGAGGACTAAGTGGACCCATAGTGTTACTAGTAAACTTGAACTCTTCTTCCAAGAAACACATTGCTAATGATTTAGAAGGTTAATGAGCTTTGGTTTTCTTTCTAAACCTTAGAACCCACAAATGCTACTACACTAAATAGAAAATAAATTATGTTTAATACCTGTCTGTGTGTGTATATACTATTACACAGGCAAAGATATATGTGTGTATGTATGTATATATATATATATATATATATACATACACACACACACACACATACACACACATATTTTTTTTGAGACTGGCTCTCATGTAAACCACGGTGGTCTTAAACTTGCTTTCTAGCTGAGGATGACTTTGAACTTCTGATTCCTGCCTCCACTGAGTACCAGGATTCAGGCATGCACCACCAAGCCTGATTATTACAGCCCTGGAGATCAAGTGCATGAAGGCAGGAACTCTACCAACTGATCGACATCCTCAGACTTTACTATATTTACCATCTAAATAACATACTACTGTTTGGATAGCAACTAGAACAGGACATCAGAAGCAACCTACTTTTCTCAAGAAATAGAAGATGTGATTAAAAAAAATTATCAATCCAACCTATGTACACACATAGGTCCTGAGCTAGTCATTTTAACCAAGTATGATATTGTTTGCTTACCACAAAAAAGATGTCCACAGTTCGTTTCAACAGGAAAGGAGGCCTGATGTAAGCAGATTGGACAGTACATTTCAGTGTAGAACTGCTGTCGAGGAGGAGCAGGGACATCCTGGTGAGAGGACACAGACACACCTCTCAGAAATTACACAGACATAATGGCTTAAGGTCTTCCAAGACTGAGAAGCTTACAAAGTTATACAGTTTTATTTAAACTACTTGGCCTCTACCTTCCTTCCTAAACACAATTTGAAACCAAAATATAAATTAACTCAAAGTTTGTCTTTTACTTAATTATAATGCATATGTTATTTTGAGTTCCACAACCTAATATATAAGCTAGAGAATAAGAAACACCAGGCTTTATAGCAGAATCATCTCAAGAGACCAGAGAGACTTCATCCAGCAACTGATGGGAGTAGATGGAGAGTCCCACAGCCAAATATTAGATGGAGTTTGGAGAGTCCTGCAGAGGAAGGGGAGGGAAGACAAAGGAACTGGAGGGGTCAGGGACACTGTAAGAACATGGCCCACAGAATCAACTGACTAGGACTCGTGGGGACTCACAGAGATGAGGGGACCTGTAGGGCTCTGATGTAGGTCCTCTGCATAAATGTTATGGCTGAGTATCTTGGTGTTTTTGTGGGATGCCTAACAGTGAGAGCAGGGGGCTGTCTCTGTTATGCCATGTTTGGTTGATATCCCTGGGAGGCCTGCCCTTCTCTGAGGGGAGGTGGAGGTAGGGTGGGGATAGATCTGGGGGAGAGACTTGGGGGAGAGAAGGTAGGCGAAATTGTGGTTGAGATGTAATATATGAGAGAAGAATAAGAAAGAAAAATAAATTTAAAAAAGAAAAAGAAAAAAGAAAGAAACACCAGGCTTCAGTGTAACTGTGTGGGAGAGTATCCACTTAGCATGCAAGAAGCCCTGGGTTTGATCCTTAATACCATCAAAAGAGAAAAAGTAATAATAAAACTATTATTCTTAGCATTCATTTTAAAACTTTTTAACATTTTCAACTTTTTTGGGGTTTTTTTTTTGAGACAGGCTCTTGCTATGTAGTCCTGGAAGACCTGGAATTTATAGCAGTTCTGCCCCAGTTTCTCAAATGCTAGGATTGCAGGTAGGTGTCTGGCTTCGTTTCTTACAGCCTTTTATTTAACAGCTGTCCTCAGAAAAGTGTTGCATATCTGCTCTACCTTCCACAAGAACAGAACTAAACTTCAGCGAAGACCTGCTAATGCTAGAAGTAGAAAAAAATTGAACACTATTGGTAACTTGAACTTTCGTCCTCACAAAGTCATGCGAGTAAATGTTAATATGCTTTTCGGTGAACATGCCTACAATCCCAACAGTAAGGCTGTGGAGGCAGGAAGATATGAAGTCCACGTTACCCTTGGCTACCTAATAAGTTCCAGGCTTGGGCTACATAAGACCTTGTCTCAGAACCCCAAACCAATTGAATGCATACATCTATGCATATTATGCATATTCCTTGTTTTTTTTTTGTTTTTTTCGAGACAGGGTTTCTCTGTGGCTTTGGAGCCTGTCCTAGAACTAGCTCTGTAGACCAGGCTGGTCTCGAACTCACAGAGATCTGCCTGCTTCTGCCTCCCGAGTGCTGGGATTAAAGGCGTGCACCACCACCACCTGGCCATATTCCTTGTTATGATCAAAGAGCCATGTTGACTGAAATTACAGTACAAGATGCACACATCAAATATCATTCTGAAATATAAGTGCCATGAGGGCCAAAACTCCACTTGTAGGACTCACTGTAGCACCTAGGGACCTGGACAACTATCTAGCACTAACACAAAATGTACAGCTTCAGTGGGGACTGGAAAGCTGGCTCAGCAGTTTGTATGTTCAGTTCCCAGAATGATGGTTCACAACCATCTGGAATCAAGTTCCAGGGGATCTAACATCCTCTTCTGAATTCCATGGCATCAGGTACACACATGGTGCACATACATACATACATGAGGCAAAACATTCATATACATAGAATAAATAGGTATTAAATTTTTTAAATAAAATAATTATCACAAAAATCAAATTTAGTAGATACAAACATAACTATAAATTGAATTAAAGAACTTTGATGCAATGTCAAGAAATTAGAATTAGAATTTTATATTTCTTAAGACAGCACCAAATTACTAAAATAACCCAAGGTGGTAAAGTCACAGCAGTCTTAATATTACAAAAAGAAAATGGTTAAATACTAAAATAAAATAATTCCACCTTCATTTTTTAAAAAGAATGTCCTACTTCTTTCTGAGTGGAAACAAAGAAGGAATGGAGGGGAGACAGAGTGGACACTGGGGGAAGGAGATGAGGGAGGGGAAACTGCAATCGAGATATAAAATAAATGAAAAAATTTAATTAATAAAAAATATTTTGTCATAAAAAACAAGAATATAACAACAAAAGTCTAATATGGTAGCTCACACCTGTAATCTCAGCATAAGGGAGGCAGAGGCAAGTATGTCTATGAGTTTGCGGCCAGCTTGGTCTACATAACAAGTTCTAGGCCAGCCAGGAATACATGATTCTGTCTCAATAAAACAAACAAAAAGAAAGAAAAGAAAAGAAAGGAAAAGAAAGGAAGGAAGGACAGAAGGAAGGAAGGAAGGAAGGAAGGAAGGAAGGAAGGAAGGAAGGAAGGCAGGCAAAGAAAAGTTTCTACTTCATTTCAGCCAAGGCCAATATTATTTCTATACAAGTAACAAATACAAAAAATATTATTCTCCTTTTAGAGCAAATTAATAAAAATCATGTATGTATCAGTATAGATTAAGACTAGTCAATTTGCTGCTGGGTTTGGTGGCTCTTGCCAGTAGTCCAAGCACTTGGGAGGTTCTGGTGGTTTTAATGAGAATGGTTGCCATAGGCTCATATAAAATTTGAATGCTAGGTCTCTAGGTGGCAAACTGTTCTGGGAAAGATTAGGAGGTTTGGTGTAAATGGAGACTGCTCATTCGGTTCCCAACTGTTCAGACCCAAATAATCACACAGGAACTACATTAATTACAACACTGCTTGGCCAATAACTTAGGGATATTCCTAGCTAGCTAAATTAACCCATTTCTATTATTCTGTGTCTTACTGAGTAAGGTTCCAGTGTCTGTCTCCTTCAGCAGCTACATGGCATCTCTCTGACTCTGCCTACTCTCTTTCTCTCTATCTCTGTTCTGATTTCCCACCTGGCTTTACTCTGATAAGCCATTGGCCCAAACAGTTTTATTCATCAGCCAATAAAAGGAACACATATACAGGACATCCAAAATAAGTTTGGCCTTGTCAGATGAGGTATGTCATTGAGGGTGGGCTTTGAGGTTTCAAAAACCTACCCAGGCCTAGCCTCTCTTACTCTGCCTCCAATTTATGGATAAGATGTAAGCTCTCAGCTACTGCTTCATAGATATGCCTGTCTGCTGCCATGCTCCCCACCATGATGACAATGAAGTAATTAACCCTCTGAAACAGTAAGCAAGTCCCCAATTAAATGCTTTTTTTTTGTAAGTTGCCTTATTTTCTACACAGCAGAAGAAAATAACGAAGACAGAGGTGAAGACAGGAAGATTAGGAGTTTAAGATCATCCTCAGCTACCCAGCAAGTTCCAGGCCAGACAGGAGTGCGTGAGTCTGCCTTAATGTCCCTCCAACCCCCACAAATAAAGAAAATGTTAGCTGGGCAGTGGTGGTGCACGCCTTTAACCCCCAGCACTCGGAAGGCAGAGGCAGGCAGGTTTCTGTGAGTGTGAGGCCAGCCTGGTCTACAGAGTGAGTTCCAGGACAGCCAGGGCTACACAGAGAAACCCTGTCTCAAAAAACAAAAACAAAACAAAGTGCTTAATCTGAAAATGTATAATCTGAAGAGCAGTATCATGTAATGTAAGGAGTAAAGAAGTTGATGTTTCTCAAAAGTTATTTTCTAACGTCTCATCACCACTGCATGTAAAAGAAGGTTAAAACATCCCCTTACACAAATATACATACTACATAACCATACCTGCTCTGTTTGAAGTTGTTCTCGAAGCACCCTGACTAGTTCTTGGTTTTCTGGATGAATGTTCTGCTGTACATTTCTGTTGGAGAGAACGCAGTGAATTTTGAAAAAACTAACCCATCTGCATTGTTAGACTAATTTTTGACCACAAGCTGATGAGATGGCTCAGCTGGATACAGGCGCTTGCTGTGTGAGCCTAATGACCCATAGGATCTCCAGAACCTATGTCAAGGGGAAAGCAGAGAACTAGCTCTACACAGTTGTCCTCTGACTTCCACATGCAAGTATTCCTCCAACCCCATTAATAATAATTAACAATTTAGAACTCATTTATTTGGTGTGCACCTACATCTATGTGTATGGGTATGTGTGCTATGGTACACATTGGCAGGCCAGAGTATAACTTAAAGGAGTTGCTTCTCTTTTACTGTGTGTGTTCTGGGACTGAACTCAAGTCACCAGGCATAGCAAATGTATTTGCCCACTGATACATCATCCTAGCCCAATAAATATTTTTTTTAACTTTAGAAAAAAAAAAATAATATGGGGGTTGGAGAAATGGTTCAGTGGTTAAGAGCACTGGTTCCTCTTTCAGAGGTCCTGAGTTCAGTTCCCAGCAATCACATGGTGGCTCACAAATATCTATAATGGATCTGATGCCCTCTTCTGACATGCAGATTGAGCATTCATATACATAAAATACACAAATAATTTTTCTTAAAAATCTTAAAAAAAAAACTACTGGTAACTTAATATAACAAGTGTAACTGATGTTAGACAACTGTACTCCAATTCCAGGATTGTGCATTCTAGGTTACTCTGTGACGACTTCCTCCCAAGTCTAAGATCATCGCTGATATCAGGTTTAAATGATAAATGATAAAATCCAGATGCCCAATATCTTGGGAATTTATTATAACCTAACACTTAATGTATAGAACAATTAACACATTTCTTTTGTGAATTTTCTTTAAAATAAGCAGTTAGATAGTTCTACATATTATGCATGTGGATACTTTTCCACATCTAACTAGGTCTTTCTCCTAATTTTTCATGTTTAAGGAGAAAGGAAGACCGCAGAAATTAAAATTATATATTGCAAAATGCCAAAACTAACTGTGCCGGTTGGTTTTTTGTTAACTTGACACAAATCTAGATATATCTGGGAAGAGAGAACCTTAAATAACTGAGAAAATAAATGATTGATGTTCAACCCACTGAAGGTTGAGTCACCCCTGAGCAGGTGGTCCCCGGGTGGTAAAGAAAGCCAGTTAAGCAAGCCATGAGGAGCAAGCCAGTAAGCAGCATCCTCCATGGTCTCTGCTTCAGTTCCTGCCATTCCTACCCTGATTTCTCTCAGTAATGGAGTGTGACCTGAGAGCTCCAAAAGGAGACCCTTTCTTCCCCAACCTGCTTTTGGTCATGGTCTTTATCACAGCAACTTTCTTGGTAATGATCTTTATCAGCACAAACTAAGACATGAGCACACCACCAACATGGTAACAAGTACAATGGAAAATCAGAAGCAAGAAGTCAGCAGCTAATGTAATAGAACGGGATTAGACCAGGAGAGCACTGGCAGCAGTAATGAGGTTTTTTTTGCTTTGTTTTGTTTTGGTTCACTTTCTCTGACTATTCTGCATGTATTATCCGTACCACCAACTAGCTGGTGGATTTAATTATAAATTTTTTTAAAGATTTATTTATTTATTATGTATACAGTATTCTACCTGCATGTGTACCTGCAACCCTGAAGAGGGCACCAGATCTCATTATGGATGGTTGTGAGCCACCATGTGGTTGCTGGGAATTGAACTCAGGACCTCTGGAAGAAGAGTCAGTGCTCTTAACTGCTGAGCCATCTCTCCAGCCCCAAATTATAAAATTTTTAAAACTAGAATACTCTCATAGGAAATACTGATTTTTTAATCAGAATGGAAACTATGAATTTAAATAACCCAGGTAAATCAGTAAAAAGTACGGTAGCATTCAAAGCTTAATAGCAAACAAAATGCTTTAGTACTAATGCGGAGTCACTGAGACCAGCAATTCCAAGCCGACTCAAAGAGTCATTGGCCTCTAGAAAGACACAGGACCTCAGGTCATGCACCGTTTAATCTCACCTGAAAAGAGCAAATAGGAGAGTAGCGACCAAAGCAAAGCTGACCACCAAGGCCACAAGCACTTGATCGCTCACTCCCTCTATAACCGAGTCATCCTGTCGCAGACTTGGGACTTCACTGTAGTGTTTGGCCATTACAGGTCTAAAATAAGAAGACAGATGTGAAAATGAAATATATCAATAAAAGCAATATAAGTATGGCTTACTTCTAACATATCTAATACTTACAGCATGCTTTTTAACATAGGTACCATTAAGTACAACTCCAGTTAAGGTTCCTCTACTAATGATTTTTTTTTAAACTTGCCAGAATCATTATTTGGTGGAGACAATGCTATTTTTTTTAAGAAATTACCTTTTTTAATCACCCATATACATATTTTTTTAAGTAAAATTTTTTAAAAATACTTTTCCTGGAGGGCTAGAGAGGTAGCTCAGTTGGTAGAATATTTGCCTACCATACACAAAGTTCTGGGTTTGATCTCCAGGTCTTTATAAAATGGAGTGTAGTATTGCATGGAGGCCAAGGTAGGAGGATCACTTCAGGTTCAAAGCCAGTTTGGATTACATGATGAATCCCAAGCCAGCCTGGGATACAAGGTAAACCTCAGTCTTGAAGGCGGAAAAAAAAAATTGAAACAAAACCTAAAAATAAATTAAAATTAAAACATTTTCTCAGTTTAGGCTTAGTTTCTTTAAGGAAAAGATATTCTCCTACCCTAGTTGCTTTTTTCTAACTCCTGAATATCAAATAAAGTCTCTAAGTATATGTCATCCCTCTGTCGTAGCACACGAGGAGGAAACACAGTCCTCTACAGCTTATTACCCAACATATGCTCTGCACACAGAGCTTAGTAAAACGGACTTACCAAGTGTATATGGAGTAAAGAAGGAGGAAAGAAAACTCCTTCCAAAATTCTAGAGAAAAATGGTAGCACCCAACACTACAAGTATGATAGGAGACAACCCAACTGCACTATGGGTCAATTGCAGGCAATTCTCCCCAACACCCCAGTGAACAAAACTGTAATGCTCAAAGTCTTATCTGATAACTAAAGGGAAATGATGGGAATATTCACTAAATAAAGTTCTGCACTGTGTACAATATTGCACTGAAAAGTTTTATCCAAGACTGAGGATGGCGTGCTTGCCTAGCATCCATAAACCTGCTTCAATCCCTACCACAAAATAAACTTGCCCTCACCCGGAGAAGCACATTTGAAATATTGTAAGGACAGGTCAGCTAGCCAGTTAAGACCTTTTTTTTTAATAGGTATTCTCATTTTTAAATTAGAAACGCTACGGCTGTGATTAAAGTACTGAGGACAGGGCTGGGAATGCAGGTTGGCAGAGTGCTTGCTGTGAACGCATAAGGTTCTGGGCTCCTTCCTAGCACCTCGTAAACATACTGGGGAGGAACAGACAAGAGGTTCAGGAGTTCAAGACTATCCTTCGCTGTGCAGGAAGTTGGAGACCAGCTTGAGCTACATGAGAACTGTCTCAAAAAGTATGTATTTGTAGGTCAGGTGTGATCGCGCACGCCTTTAATCCCTGCGCTGGGGAGGTGGAGGCAGGTGAATCTCTTTGATTTGGGGGCCAGCTGGGTCTAAATAGTGAGTGCCAGGACAGCCATGGTATGTAGAGAAACCCTATTTAAGAAAGAAAAACCAGAGAAAACAGTGCTTGGCAAGCCAAGCACATCAGCTGAGGCATCCCAGCTATCACCAGTATTCACATTTCTCCTATGCTATATCTTCAGCAGGGCATTTGAGAAAACTGGATAACTGAAGCCGTTGGGGGGACCCACAAACAGCACCATCTGTCAGGTACCATCCACCTAGCACGGGCTAATAAATGCCTTATTCCTGGAAGTACAAAGGGAGACATACTACTAGTGTATTGGAAAAAAGTTAAAATGTAAGGGCGCACGGGCATATTAAAATCATATCAGGGAAACCAGGAACAAGGACTTATCCAACATGGCAGACCATGGAAAGTGTAACTCTCTCACCTGGACCCAATAAAAGTAATAGACTCCTTAGGGTTTCTATTGCCAAGACAAAAAAACATGACCGAAAAGCAATTTGGGCAGTGAAGGGTTTATTTGACTTACACTTCAACAACGCTGTTCATCACTGAGTGAAGTCAGGACAGGTTATTACACAGGGCAGAATCCAGGAGGCAGGAGCTGATGCAGAGGCCGTGGAGGGAAGCTGCTTACTGGCTTGCTCAGCCCACCTTCTCATAGCACACAGGACCAGCAGCCGAGGATGGTACCACCCAATATGGGCTGGGCCCTCCCACACTGAACACTAATAGAGAAAATGCCTTATAGCTGGATCTCATCGAGACATTTCCTCAACTGAGGCTCCTTTTTCTGATGACTCTACCTTGTTCCAAGTTGATATACAAAACCAGTCAGTACAACACCTAACACTGGGATGACACAGCTCTACAACCACCTATGGTCTGACACTTGATGTATGCATCAAAGACCAGCAAGCAGAGGACTCCCTAATTGTCCCTGGGGTTTCAGCTTGGCTTGGTCCCGTTATCACCACATCCTATTCAACTGCTGAGCCTGCTCACCCACCTGACCCTCAGTTTGGCTTTTTACCTTGTAACTGGACAGACTCTAGCTTCACTCTCAAAGCCTGACTCCAGCAGCTCCCTCCTGGCACTGGTCTGGTTCGTTACCTATCAATGCAATTTCTCTCAGCCCTGAAATCTTTTGAACTCTGCTGTAGCCTCTTTAACTGTAAAACGTATATATACACATATAGATACAGTTACTTGCACCCTGTGATATGTGATATGAGAGTTAATGTTACTAATTAAGACTGGAATAAAAGGACCTACTATTGCCTCAGTCAGATTACCAAGGCAGGTGGGATTATATGACAAACTGATGTCACTGATCCTTATGTATTTATTGTTATTCCATAGTCTAATTGTGGAAAGTCACAAACATGTTCATCTGTTTCTGACATGCGTGCTCACAACCAAATCCAAACTTTGCTGAGTTCACGGACTGCTGTGGTTGAGAACGAGCCTCCACCTGAGGAAGGCCTAGAAAGACCACTCAGAAAAATCCCCAACACGCCTATCTTAGGTCTTTTCCCAATGCTGTCAGGGAAACGAGTAGAAGTGATAGGTCAACAGAGAAAAAAACAAGCAAACAACAACAAAAGAGCTAGGAAAAGAAATTCTAGAATTTCTCATAACAAAGTAAATTTCATCATTCCCCAACCCCCAAGTTCATGTAGCAACTTGATGGTCACGTGGCTTCTGTAATGACTTTAAAGGAGCTTTTAATGTAATTTCTGTTCTGGAAAGTAATTAGAAGCACAAAATAAACCAGAAACAATACATCAGGCATAAAAACACCTTGGACTCAAAAGACTTGAAAAGACATATTTTAAATCAATTGTATCAATGTTCTGACAGCCTGAGCAGATGGAGTAGAGGCGGCTGCTGTATGGCTACCACATCCCTTCAGCAAGCCATGGCCAATGCCCAAGTCAATGTAACATGTACTTACCAACATGTACTTACCCAACAAGACGTGGTCACTGAAGGGTGACACAGGTGCTACAGAAACAGTTTAGTACGGAATGCGGGAACTCTAGTCTGACAAAGATCCAGGGGCACCCACACAGAAGTCATAAGCAGGGGAGATTCAAAGTTAGGATTGCTAAAGGTATTTCTGGTCCTGTAAGAAGAATGTTTGCAAGAAGAACCTCTGAGACGGCTTCAGCTAAGATTTATTATCTGTTTAATTTTGGTACCAGGGATTGAACTAGAGCACCGATGTTTGCTAGGGTAATGAACTAGCACAACATCCTCAGCCCACGATTTTTCCCATCTATAAAATGATCGATTACATGTGCTCATTAAGCGGCAGTGGATAAAAGTATCATTAAAAACTCAATGCTGCTTGGAAGGGTCTTAAGTGCTCAGGGAGAAAACCAACTTCTAATGGGAACGGGGAAGGCTCTGCAAAACAAAGCGAAAGTGTGTCCTGGGAAGTTAACTTCTGAAGCATTCCAAATCAAAATTGACATGACCCGGTAGGTAGGCGTACCTTTTGAATCCACAATTCTCCTAGGACTCCAAAGCATATATCTTGTTTCTTGGTGTCTTGCAAACGCCAATACCTTTGCATTAACATCCAGGTAGAAGAATGTTTATCATAGCATTGTTCTGAGACGCCCTACACTGGAACAAAGTGCACGTCAACAGCAGAATGGATATAAGGCTGTATCCACACAATGGAATACTAGACAATCATGGGAATTTGCAGATAATATAATAGTATTTAAAGGCCAAAACCCACAATATGGGTCCATTCATAAAAGTTCAAGTTCAAAGGAAAACTACACTGCATGCATACTCATTCGGTAAAGCTAAAAGGGAAAGCAATACAGTGGCTGTCACAAAAATCAGGCTAGAGATGGTAGGGGCGGAGGAACTCTTGAGAACCTGGAAATTCATTTTATTAAGATTCCCTCAAACATGTACGTCCTACGCACTGTTCTGCACACGACCTAAAAACGTCTATGAAACCCTACAATGCCTGCCTAAAAAACAAAAGTCGGACAAGGATGCACCTCAATGGAGTCAATTCCCAACACGACAAGAAAACAGGCCTTAGGAACAGTCGGGATCCTTACGCACTGTGAACTGGCGTCCACCCTCTCTCACTTCAAGTAAAGTTTTTTGGGGAGAGGGGGCTCCGGGGAGGAACCGCCGGCTCTCCTCAGGCCGGCCAAACCCGCCCCCAGCCACCGAGACGCGCTCACGTCAGCGGCTCCACCTTCGCCCTGCGACTCGGGGCCAGCTCGGGCGATTCAGAGCTGAGCGCAGGCTTCCGGGGGAAGGCGGGGCGCGAAGCCCACCCTCGCGCCGAGCCGCGCGGCCCCGCAGCCCCCACCGCGCCGAGTCCCCGCCGTGCGCGCCCCCGGCGGGCCTCTGCGGGGGCGTGGCCTCGGCACACGCTCGCGGCCGGGGGAGGAGTGGGGGGTGCGCGTACCTCTTCGCGGCGGAGGAACTACAGCGCCAGTCCGTGTGACCGAACAGAGTTCATTTCCGGGGACTGCCTAGCTACTCCTCTCGGGCAACCACCAGCCGCTCCTGAAGCCAGAGCGCCGGCGTCGGCGCACGCGCAGTGCGGAGCTCCCGGGAGAGAGTCGTCCCAGGCGGCAGGAGAGCAACGCCACCGGCCGCCGTCGCAGAGCCCGGCTGGGGCGCGCGCCCACGCGCAGGGGGGGGGAGACGGTGTCGGGAGCGCGCCCCTGCGAGCGTGCGCAGTGGCGCTCGGGCTTCGGTTCGCGCGAGGCGGCGCTGGCGCAGGAGGGCGTGGGCGGGCAGCGCCGGGGGCGCGCAGGAAGCGCGCGCGCGCGGCCCCGAGCACGGGAAGGAGGGGCCGGTGACAGTGCGGAGCTCCTGCCAGCGTCCGCGCCTCGGGAGCGGCCAGACGGAAGGGAAGGTTCGCCAGACGCCGGTAGGCTGCCCGACCCTTCGGACTCAAAGCCGAGCTGAACGGCCGCGGCTTCTGGTTGGTCGGGAGGCGCTGCGGCCACCTCAGGAAGATGTTTAACGTGGAGTCCGTGGAGCGGGTGGAGCTGTGCGAGAGCCTGCTCACTTGGGTACGTGCTGGGGCAGCGGGCCGGTGGGAAAACTCCGCAACCTTTCCCTCCCGGACACCGGTGCTCGTCCCGAGGGGCGAGCGCCCGGGGCGACCTGCCGTCACATCCGGGGCTTGGGACGGGCGGAGCTGAGGAGCGGGTGCGGGCCGCGTCTACACCCGCGGCCGGGTCAGGGTCAGCAGGGAGCGGCCGGGCTCGGGCAGGCTGGGCCCAGGGTCCAGGAGGAACTTGTCCGGCCCGAGCTGTTGGCTGCTGTCCGAGAGGAAACCTGCCCGGTGGGGGCTAATGATGGGGTGCAGGCGGCACTGTAATTAGGACTGTTTGCCGTGATGAGACGCTGGCGCTTCGCTCTCGAGCTCCCAGTGATCCAAAGCGTCGGTTCTGCCTGGGCGCCCGGTAGAGGCACTCGGGACCCCTAGTTAAGATGCTGCTCGCCTTTGTTGTAGCGTTCAGCCAGGATGGAGCGCAGCCCCTTGGGGATGAAGCCCTGCCCATTGGAAAATAGTACATTAGAGGGTGGGTAGACAGAACATGAAGAATCACCCAGAGGCAGAACGTTTGAAATGCGAGATGCGTTTTTGACTGTTAGAAAGTAAACGATGTGATGCTACTTATAAAAGGAATCGAGGATAAACAATTTTAAGCGGGGGGAGGGGATTTAGGGATTAGTAATGGGACCGGAACACATTTTTTAAAAGCAACGTGAGATTCTAATTGGAATTGATAAGGGTTAAGGTTATCGAATCTTAAAGTAAATACTTTGGATTTTAATGTCAATAGTCATGGCTTAAGCGGCCCTTTTCAATAGCTGGGCGGTTAACCCGTGTTTGTTTCTGTTTTCCGTATGCTGGTTGGAAGTGGGTACAGGCATATGCAGAGCCATGGGATAAACCAAGTATCCCACTGAGAACATTCGTGTTACTTATGGCTAAAAATGATTAACTGTCCTTTTTAGAAGAACACAGATCTATTGGCAGAGGTTACGATGGCGAGTGTTAATTTTGTTCGCTTATTGGGGGAGCTGGTGGTGATAGGCCCTCCTGTGTGCTAGTGAAGGCTCTAGTACTGAGCTCTTCACCTCCGCATTTATTCATTTTAAAGGTAAAGTGCAAATATCGAAAGAAATTCTATTGAACACTGTCTTGGTTAGAGGGTCCGATCTCTGGAAGTCAGCTATCCCGTTTTGTGCAGTGACACTGCTGAGGAGTTTGAGAACTGTTGACTTAGGTTGGTTGTCATAAATGTAATTAAGGTAGAGCCTAAAAATGTGCGTGCGTTTGAGGTAGGATCTTGTTGTGTAGCCTATTTTGGCCTCGAACTTTATTATCTTGAATTTGCAGCAATCTTGCTGCCTCAGCTTCCTGAGTACTATGATTATAAGCCTGCATCACTACACCCAGTTTGAAGGTATTTTTATTTATTATGTATACAATATTCTGTCTGCGTGTATGCCTGCAGGTCAGAAGAGGGCACAAAACCTCATTACAGATGGTTGTGAGCCACCATGTGGTTGCTGGGAATTGAACTCAGGACCTTTGGAAGAGCAAGCAGTGCTCTTAACCGCTGAGCCATCTCTCCAGCCCCCAGCTTGAAGTTTTTCATAGTCTAGGTATGTCGTGAATCCAGTTTTGTCCTTTGAAACATAGACTATACAATGCAGAGCTCTACAGTTTAGTTTGGTGTTAGAGCATTCTTGCAATTTCAGGATGTTTGAAATAGTTCATAGTTAACATGCTCTAAGTTCTAACTTCAAACAGGAAGATAAGTGTCACTGCTGTGCTCCAGGTAGAGGATGGTGATAGGTTGTACACTCACCTAAGCCTCAGCCAACTTTCAGGTTACTATTTAAACCAGGAAGACTTGAAAAGATAGAAAGTGTTTGGTTTTGGTTTGGTTTGGTGTAAGGCAGGGTTTCATTTTGTAGCCCTGGCTGTCCTAGAACTTGCACTGTGGACCAGGCTGTCCTCAAACTCACAAAGATCTGCCTGCCTCTGCCTCTCAAGTGCTGAGATTAAAGGTGTATGCCACCACCTCCTGGCATGAAAAAGATGGAAAATGTTTTATATACAGTCAATATATAACTTACCCTTTATCTCCTTTTCCTACCCCCTGAACCTGAAGCAAAATGTATCCCTACCTGATAGAATGAATATATATATATATGTATGTGCTATTACGTCTGTCAGTCTCTTTTTAAAAGTTATTATCATGTGTGTGATTGTGATGCGTGCATATCGGCACAATTGCCACCACATGCATATGGAGATCAAGAGTCAACTTTTGGAGTTGGTCCCCTTCCATGTTTTTCCAAGCAACAAACTCAGGTTGCAAGTCACCAGACTGCTGTGGTAAGCGCCCTCACCCACTGAACCATTTCAATAGCCTTTGCTTGCTTTTACCAATAATAATTTTACGTTTTAAATTTTTAGTATTTCTGTGGGCGGGGGTATGCACACAGATGTATCATATCCCTCTCATGGAAGGCATTGAATAGTTTAGAGGAGTCCTTATTATTTGGGCTTGATCAGATTTACTCCTCCCCTCCAGCTCTGTATTGCACCACCACTTGTCCCTCCCATACTCATATACTTTTTTTTTTCTTTTTTAACCTATTGAATCCATTTAGTGTTATATATGTGATATAGATAGGACCATCTACTAGAGCGTGGACAGCCTAGGGACTGCACCCTGAGGACTGACCCTTCCTCCTCCAGCAGCTGTGCACGGCCAGTACCTTCTCAGAGGCATGACCTCTTCTCCGTTCATTTAGAATTTTGGCCAACTTGATCTTGTGCATGTCTTGGGCATACAGCCACAACATAGCCATTGTAGATTCTTAAGTGCGCCATCCCTGTCATATCCAGAAAACATTTTTTTTTTGCAGCTGTTCTCCACAAATTCTGATCTTAAAGTCTTCCCCCCCACCCCCTGTAATGATCTCTTGAGTCTTAGAAGAGGGACTGTGATACAGATGTGTCATTTAGGGTTGAACACTCCAGTTTCTATTCTCTGTACTCTGATCAGTTGTGAGTCTCCATATTAATTGCCCTCTACCATAGAAGTAAGCTTCTCCGATGTGGGTTAAGAGCTGCACTATTCAATGGGTATAAAGATAAGTGTTTAGAGGGCAGATACTATGTCCATTTGGCAAAATAATAGTAAGTTCTTTCCTAGCGTCTGTGACCTACCCAACCATGTGTTCTTGTCCCAGTTAACAACACAAAGCATGAATTCTGGTTTGTGGAGTGACCCTTGTGTCCAACCAGTAAGCGATTGCTTACTCCCTTAACACTGATGCCACTGTTGCACCAGGGGCATATTTTGCCAGTCTATTTGTCATTGTAACTTGCAGGGTTCACAACTGGGTAAGACTGTTGACTGTTTTTCTCTCCCAGCAGCCCATATAGCACCATCCAGCACTCTGAAAACTAGCCAGTAGGGATTAGCTTCAAGATCAATACCAGTTTGATTTCTCCACATCCTGTGGCTCAAGAATGTAGTGTCTTTAGCAATAGGGTCTTACTTCCAAGTTCTGGTGGGTAACCAAGGGCAGTGACAGTAACCTGTGTTGTTTTATGGACCCATGGGATTCCCTATGACTAGCAGCTTAAAGAGGGGAACCAAATCTGGTACTGCCCAAGCCCAGCTTCTTGAACTCCGCATGAATCAGGATGAAAAGATTGCATTCTCCCTGGTCTTAGTTAATTAATTTGTTTGTTTTATGGTGCTGAGGATTAAAGCTGGGGCCTTGTGCATGTACTGTACAACTGAGTTATATAATTCCAGTCAGTTACCCAAGAAACCTGAACGTAAGAAAGAATCTGGAGGGACTGGAGAGAGAGCTCCACAGTTACGAGCATTTGTTGTGCTGGCAGAGGACCCTGATTTGTTTTCCTAGAACCCACACAGTGGGTTCACAGCCACCCACAGCCCTGGTTCAGGGGCCTCCACAGGCACCAGGCATGCTTATGGTGCACATACATACATTCAGGCAAAACAGTCACAGACTTATACTTAGTCTTAAAACATATTTAAAAAGAAAGAATCTAGAATACAGTCAGATAATGACATCAGACTAATGGGAAAAGAATCATAGTTGTGGTTCACTTCTGTGACATGCCTCAATCTTTATATGTCCTTATTTTCTTTTTTTAAAAATATTTTTATGGTTTATTTAACTTTATTTTATGTGCATTGGTGTGAAGGTGTCAGATCCCCTGCAACTGGATCTTCAGACAGTTGTGAGCTGCCATGTGGGTGCTGGGAATTGAACCCGGGTCCTCTGGAAGAGCAGTCAGTGCTCTTAACCATTGAGCCATCTCTCCGGCCCCCTTATTTTCATATTACTTGTTGGGGAGCCTATGAAATGCAGCTAACATTTAGAATCCCTCCCATTCTGTTTTCCTACCTTTGTCTGACTCCATCCTACCAACAAATTTGATCCTCTAATGGGAGAATAAAGACATTTCTGGTGTACAAAGGTGTAAAGCCCTTAGGGAAAAGTCTGAGTAGCATGGTATTGCAGGCTCCTGTGGTGGTTCTTCTACATTAGCATTGATCAACAGCACCTGGAACCTTTATCAAACCAGTTTACTAGGCCCTGGGGCCAGAGTTTCTAGGTCTGAGACTGGATCTGAAATTTGCATTTCTGTTACAGTCCCAGGTGATGTGTAGTTAGGAACTTCAAGACAACATTTGAGAACCATTGCGCTAGAGCAGGTTTTAACCTCACCGCTGTTTAGGACTAATTTTTAGGAGCACTGTTGTGTGCAATTTAGGGTATTTAGTAGAGGCATTGCTGATTATGAAATAACAGTACTTACGTCACTATTCCAGACTCTCTTAGGGAGCAAAAAAATCCCCCCTGGAGAGAACCACTGCCTAAAGTTGCTGATTCCACATGATCTCATGCTTTACTCCTCTGATGCTTTTGCGGGAGGAGGGGTGGAATGTGTTCTTGGAGCTTCTTGAAATTGCAAGAAAGGTTGTGGCCCTTCAGATAGAATTTGTGCTTTAACACAGTTCAGTGCAATTATCTTTCTGTTTTTCTGTATTACTATCCTGAAATGTCTCAACTTAGACTTGATAGGATGGTAAGTTTCTTAGTTGAGATCTCTGTCGGTTCTAAAAGCAGAGGGGAACATTCTCAAGCTCTCCTAAGTACCTATGTACCTGAAGGGCTAAAACAGAAAACAATACCTATGTACCTGAAGGGCTAAAACAGAAAACAATTATTTAGAAGCTCCATCTTAAAAAATCAAAGTGAAAATTTAGCTCTGAGTCCTGGGGTGGGTACACATAGTCTGTTAAATTACTCTTTCTTTAGAATTCCTTCCTTTGGACTGAGCATGTAGCCCAGTTTGTGGAGTTAAAGCTTGGGTTAGCAGTGTGTAACCAGATATGGCAGTGGTGCATGCCCTTAATCTCTGCAGTCCACTTCTAATTCTCCCTTTCAGGAAGCAGAGGCAGGAGGATTGGAGAGTTTAAGGTCATTATTGTCTTCGATAGTGAGTTCCAGGCCAGCCTCAGATACAGCCTTGAAACTCTGTCTCAAATAAAAAAATAAAAATTAAAAAAAAGAAAACTATTTGCTTTATTGAATTGTTTCTTCTGATTGACCAGGAGCAATTTTGTAACCCTGAGTAGGAATGTTAACTCAGTACTAGAACACTTTCCTTGCATGAACAAGGCTCTGAGTTCCATTCCCAGCCTGGGGTAGGACAGATAAGAGCTTACATTCCTTAACCTTGGTAGTACTTTAGAGGGTTCCAGATGCTAAAACTAGTGCCCAGGTACATAAGGATTATTTGATGCATTTGTTAAAATAGATTAACAGAGATTAACTCGTTTGCACAGAGCTGTAATCTCAGCTACTCAGGAGGCTGAGGCAGGAGGATTACAAATTGACAGTTTGTAGAAACTACAGAGTTAGTTCAAGGCTATTGGCAAGATTCTGTTTCAGACATTTAAAAGAGGGTAGGAGAGATGGTTCAGCAGTTAGGAGCACTGGCTGCTCTTCCAGAGGACCTAGGTTCAATTTCCAGCACCTACATGGCAGTTTACAGTTGTCTGTAATTCCAGTTCTAGGAGATATGATGGCCTCTGAGGGCACTGCATGCACACAGTACACATACAAGTGTGCAAAACACTCCTAGAGAGAGGTGGGGGTAGAGAAGGAAAGAGAGAGACAGAGGAAGAGAAAGAAAGAGAGAGAAATCTCAGGATTTGAAAAGATGTAGAGATATAGCTCAGTAGTAGAGTGTATGCCTAGCATTTGCAAGGTCTGGGTTCAATCCTCCAGCAACATTTGTGTGTGCGTGTATGTGTGCGCGCACGCATACACACACACACACACACACACACACACACACGGTGGGGGAATGACAGAAAAAGAGAGAAGAAATTCTAGCTTTCTAAACACATCATACAGTATTCATTTGGTAGAGCTAAGAAATGTGTTTCCAAAATGAAAACTTCCCAGGTGTGTAGCACGAATTCTAGTTAATTTTAATAATAAAAACAGAGAGTAAGATAGAGATCAGAGAAGCAGAGAGGCCAGCACTAGAGAGTTCTTTTATCTCTACCAGTGCTCAGACCGAAGGAGTGATCCTGTCCTCAGAGTGCATCTCCAGACTCCATCTTTCTCACCAAACCTCAGACTGCACTGAGCTCTTGTCTCCTGCCCCCCCTCACCTTATATTCCTCTCTCTGCCCAGCCATATCACTCCTGTCTCCACCTCCTTAGTTCTGGGATTAAAAGCATGGGATTACCAAGTGCTTGGATCACCTTTGTGTGAACTCTGTTTCTCTTAGACAGATTGAATCTTTTGTAGCTCAGGGTGGCCTTAAACTAACAGAGATCCCTCTGTCTCCCAAGTCCTGGGATTAAATGTATGTGTATCCACTCCCTGGCCTCTAGTGGCTTAGCTCTGCACTCTGATCATCAGGCAAGCTTTATTTGTTAAAACATAAATAAAATATTACTACACAGATGACTATCATGTACACCTAGACTTGGAAACTGCTAATATAAATACCCCCCGATCTTTATATGGAAAAAACTGATATTAAAAGAGATCAGGTAAAATATCCCAGGTTATATGATAATTAGTAGTAAAATTAAGGATTAGAATTCATTCATGACATCCCAAGCAGTGTTCACTGAACTTAATCAGTAAGCCCCTTATTTTGAGATGTTGTACCAAGCGATTAAGATGTAGTATGTGATTGTCACTGTTCATCTTTTTTCTATGTATAAACCTACTAAAGAGATAGCTTTTAAATGGACCATTAATTTAGCACCTAGAAAATTAAAATGGGTACTATTTTTTTAACTTACCAGTGTGGAAGCAGCTGCAGGTGGAATAAAGTTTAAAATCAGACCTGAGATGTTGCATTTGTGCCTGTCATTCATTTTCTGGTCCTCACCCTCTCCCATGGAGTCTCACTATATTTCAGGGCTGGCATTGAACTTAGAATCAATCCTCTTGCGTCACCCTCCTCAGTAACTGGAACTAAAAGTGTATGCTACCATGCTTGGCTTATTTGCTAATTTTTTTTTTTTTTTTTGGTTTTTTGAGACAGGGTTTCTCTGTGGCTTTGGAGCCTGTCCTGGAGCTAGCTCTTGTAGACCAGGCTGTCTTTGAACTCACAGAGATCTGCCTATCTCTGCCTCCCGAGTGCTGGGATTAATGGTGTGCGCCACTACCACCTGGCAATTTGCTAACTTTTTTAAAATCCAAACTCTATATGTATTTAAGTTAGGACCTTCTTATCTCCCAAAATTTTGTCTGACTAAAAACTACTTCCTATAAGTAGTGACAAATCCCTCAGCTTCTGTTGCCATAACCATCTTTATCTGAATGACTCCTGCCCTATATAAAATAGGAAGCTATTACTGCACTGTTAATAGTTCTCTCAGCACTGGGGAGTAGAGGTAAGAGAATCAGGAGCTCAAGGTCATCATGACCTCTGATACATAATGAATTGAAGGCTAGCCTGGGCTACATGAGACCCTGACATTATGGATAGTATGGTACAGAGAAGCAGATAGATATACCCATTTTTAGTTGCAGTTTACTGCTTCATGGCTTATTTAGCAATGTGTATTTTAAAAAATTTAAAAATGAATATTCATTTAACCTGGCAATTTTTTTCCTAACCCAATAAATAAAAAGAAGGGTGCTCACCTGGGTGTCATCTCAGTATCTCTGTTGTTGCTATCTAGTTTAGTGTTACCGACTGCCACAGCAGGCTTTCCTGCCTCTCTCCCTCCAGCATCTCCTTCACATTGCGTCAGTTTGCTTTGTACAGTTCGGATCTCACTTTCTTGCTTCAAATCCTTTTCTTACAAACCACCATTACTCTTAAGATAATTACAGATGTGGCTTATCAAGTCTTACCTAGTAACCCTTCTTTCTTTAGTTCTTTCACGTGTTTTATATTCCCTTCTGTTCTTTTCTTCCTATAATTTCCACCTATCTATACCAGGCTTCTTTTTGTTCCTACAACATATCTTCTCAGTTGAAATCTGTGTCCATACATCCCACAATATTTCCACCAAATTAAAAGATCTGTATCAAGATGTCCTTCATCTGTTCTTCCTCAATGACTTATTTCCTTTTAAACCCAGGTTGGACTGCCGTTTCTCAGTTGACTGATAACTGTTCGGTGTTTTTCTTTTTGGGTCTCAGGTGGCCTTGATCCCCTGAATTTCTGCCTCCACTTTCCAAGTCCTAGAATTATAGGTGTGTGTCCTTAGGCCCTTCTTGGGTTCATTTCTTAAATTTCTCTTAATCAGTACAAAGTTAGTTGTGATATATTTGAAATTGGAATGAATTGAGTATCCAACCTAATGATGATAAATATGAGTTCTGTATCCATATAAAAATATTTTTGCCTTTGAGTACCAGAAGTTTCAACCTGATTAGGCTTAAAAAATAAATTATTCTTTATAATAGGAGATCTCACATTTTTAAGTTCTGTGGTTAAAATTTATCTCAAATACTTAGTTCTTTGAATCCTTCCTCTCTGTCTTTATTGTCCATTACATAACCCTGAGACTTATTTCTGGGTGATGAGATGGCTCAGTCAATAAAGGTGTCTGTTACCAAGCCTCATGATCTGCATTCAGTCTGTTGGACCTACCTGGTAGAAGGAGAAAACCAGCTCCCACAAGTTGTCCTCTGACTGCCACATGTATACTGTGACACATACCTGCACTCACACATGCACATTGGTCCATACTGTTTCGGCCCTTATTAGGCTTGAGTCAGTCATCACTGTTAGAGGGGCCGAAGTCACCATCATCTTCTTAGACTGTCATCTGTGAGTAGTGTGATGAGAAGTTGGGCCAATATCTACTACAATTTCTCTTTTGCTTATGTGGGAAAAATTATGGTTATTAAAGTTTTTATCTCACTATGAAACAATCATACGCACATGTGTATGCACAACACAGACAAACTCACACACACACACACACACACACACACACACCCTAAGAAATCTTAATATAGTTAACCATTGGATCTTTTCTTCCTTCAGATCCAGACCTTTAATGTGGATACACCATGCCAGACCGTGGAAGATTTAACGAATGGGGTGGTGATGTCCCAGGTTCTTCAAAAGATGTAAGAATAAATTGCTTGTCTTTTTTTATGGTCTTACATATAAACCTTTCTTGAGTTGAAAAGGATTAAAAAAGTTAAAAAGTATGAGATTTGGTTTTCTTTCTTTCTTTTGGTTTTCTATTATTGACAGATATTTAAGATAATCTATTCATATGAAAGGTTTATTTTTGGTTTATAGTTTTGGGTATTTCAGCTCTTGATCATTGTTCTATTGCTCTTGGGCCTCTGACAAAGCAATACCATGTTGCGAGCATTGGCAGAAGAATCAGCTTCCCACGGGCTGGAGAGATGGCTCAGTGGTTAAGAGCACTGGCTGCTCTTCCAGAGGTCCTGAGTTCAATTCCCAGCAACCACATGGTGGCTCACAACCATCTGTAATGAGATCTGGTGTCTTCTTCTGGTGTGCGGGCATACAGAGAGGCAGAATGTTATATACATAATAAATAAATAAATCTTTAAAAAAAAAAAAAGAATCAGCTTCCCTCACAGAAGTCAAGAAGCAAATCAGGCTGGAGCGATGGGCTTAGTGCTTAAAAGCACTTGTTCCTGCCGAGGACTCAGCTTTGGTTCCCAGCTCCCACGTGGTGACTCCCAGCCATTGGTAACTCCAGGTCCAGGGGATCCAGTGCCCCTCTGGCCTCTGGGCACCAGGCATGCATATAGTACACATACATAAATTCAAACAAAACGTATAATGATAAAGTACATTTTAAAAGAAGAGGAAGCAAGACAGGATGTCGTAGAGGCCCTACGAAGCTCCTTCAAGGGTGAGCCTTCAGTAATCTAGCTTCGCTTACAGAGGCCCTACTTCATAAAGGATCCACCATCTTAACAGTTACAAGTCACAAACCACTATGCACCTTTGGGGATCATTTCAGATCTGAACTATAACAAAAAGTTTATGTAAACTTGAGTTGCATGTAGTTCATTCTTTTCAGTTTCAAAGAATCAGATATCAGTAACTTTATCGTATTCAATCTGTTATTGTGGGTGCTTGTCACTGAAAGAATGAAATGTTTATTTGAGGTATGTGCAACTTATCTGTTTCTTTTTACCTGTTTACTTTGAGAGCATAATGACATAAAAATCACTATCAACTTTTGACCTAGGATTTTTTTTTTTTCTTTTTAAAGACAAGGTCTTGCTATGTAACCCTGGCTGACCTGGAACTTGCTATATAGACCAGGTTGCCTGGAATCGTGGAGATCTGCCTTGTCTCTGCTTCCTGAATGCTAGGAATAAAGATATGCCCATCATTCCTGGTGCAGGGATTTTTTTTTTATTTAGAATATTATGTGTGAATTGGGTTTGGCATGAATTTTAGATGGTTTTATACTTTGAAGCCCTGAGTACTTGTCTGCTTATAACAAAAGATTTATGTATGACTGTAGGATTTTTCTCTAGTTCTGTTGAAACTCAATATCATCTTTAAATAAATGCTTGATATTTCTACCTTCCTGTAATTGAAATGATTTGTACATGTGAGAAATAGCTAAAATGTTTCAGAAAACCTTCTTTGTGTGTTTAGAATGGGTACATATGTTTGAAAAATACAGTTTTTACTTTCTTCCATAATTTAGAATGCATACATCTTTTTTCATGCCATATACAACAGACAACACTTTTTTTTCTCTTGTTTTTTTAGTGGAACTCAGAATGGTTCATTTGAAATCTGGACAGCCCTGCTTCTAGTTCTTAAAAAATATAGCATTCCTTATGAGACAGTAAGAATTAGAATTGAGCCAGGCGGTGGTGGCACACACCTTTAATCCCAGCAGTTGGGAGGCAGAGACATGCGGATCTCTGTGAGTTCGAGGCCAGCCTGGTCTACAGGAGCTAGTTCCAGGACAGGTCCCAATGGCACAAAGAAACCCTGTCTCGAAAAACCAAAAAAAAAAAAAAAAAAAAATAGAATTTGATGGTTTCTTCTGTGAAACTTGTGATTTGTTTACTTGTTTGTTTTGTTTGAAACAGGATTTCTTTTCTTTACATAGCCCCAGCAGTCCTGGAATTTGTATACAGGTCAGGCTGGCCTGGAACTCCAGAGATCTGCCAGCCTCTGCTTCCTGAGTGCTGGAATTAAAAACCGTGCCACCACACCTGGCAAAACCTGTGGTTCTTGATGTGCCTACATGAAATGATTAGGAACAGTTAATACTTTGCCCTTATCTGAATTTAAATTCCTTTTGTCTTTTATTTATTTTTATTTTCATTGTGCATATTCCTTGTGTGTAGTGCAATGTTACATGCATACTAAATGTGTTCCTGCCCTCATACCTTTTGTCCTGTTCTCACTACTCTCCTCCATTATTCCATAGACACTTTTACTTGTACTTTCACGTCGCTATGTACATGATTTTATTATGTGTCAATATAAAGTTTAGGAACCAAAGAAAGAAAGATATTTGTCTTTCTGATGTTGACTTAATTCATTTTCTCTAGTTGCATCCATTTTGCTATAAAGGATATGACTTCATTATCGTTTATGCTATAAAATAATTCCATTGTGTAAATGCACCACACTTTCTTTTTTGTAGATATTGCAAGTGTAATTTTTTCTTTTTTTTTTTTTTAGATATAATTACATCCTTTTCTCTTTCAAATCCTCCCTCCAAACCTTCCCATAAATGCCTCCTTGTTCTTTTTCAAATAAATAGCCTTTTTCATTAATGTTGTTACATTTACACACACAGATACACACATATACACACACATCTATATTCATCTTGCTCTGGCTGTATAATGGTACTTGTATATATGTTTTCAGGACTGTCCATTTGCGATTGAATAACCATTTTATGTATAGCACATTTTCTTTACCAAGGTTGGTTCTATAACTTAGCTATTTTGAGTAATGTTGTAATAAGCATTGACTTAGAATTATCTCTGTGGTGTATTGATATGAGTTCTTTGGGTAAATCCCTAGGGTACTATGTCTGGGTCATATGGGAGATCTATTTTTAGGTCTTTGAGAAACCTGTGTGCTGATTTTAATAGTGACTATACTAGTTTACCCACCAGCAATGTGTAAAGGTTCCCTTTTGATATCTTTGCCAGCATGTGTGTGCATGCGTGTGTGCGTGCGTGCGTGTGTGTGTGTGTGTGTGTGTGTGTGTGTGTGTGTGTATACGGATACCTAGAAGCAGGCATCAGGTTCTTTGAAGCTGGAGTAATAGGTTTAACTCCACATCTGCCTGATAGGGATGCTGGAATGCAAACCCTGATAAAGCAGTAAGTATTCTGAACTGCTGAATCATATCACCAGCTCAGTTTTCTTTTTAAATTTTTTTCAACAAAATTTTATCCTAATTTAAATTAATCTGCTAGATTTTTTAATAAATTCATTTTTCCTCATGAGAATTAAGATACTTCTATGACATTAATAAATTAACAACTGTATACTTCTCTCACCTTTTTAAGAATTCATTTTGCGTGTGTATGTGTGTGTACATATGCAGTGTGCCACATATATAGCATAGTGCACATGTAGAGGTCAGAGGGCAGCTTTGAGGAGTCTGTTCTCTCCTATCTTGGGGTCTGGAGATTGAACTCTGGTTGTCAGACTTCTATAGCAAACACTTTACTCACTGAGCCTGCTTATTGGCCCTCGCACATTTTTTATTTTTAAGGTGTTTAAAAAAATCAGGTAACTGTTTTAAGTAAAATTCAGCCTTTATAAAACAAGAAGAAACTACTTCCAGTGTAACCATTTGAGTGTGTTAAATGATCATACTTAAAATGCAATTGTTGAACTTGGTGTTTACATTGGTTTGTTTAAAGACAAACCAGAAAGTCTGACCTGCCTTCGGCTCTCATACGTTAGTAACATGCAGTGCTTTCTTTGGCACACCACACGCCCACATCTTCCTTATGATCGCCTTTAATGCTACCCTGTGATTGCCAAGGTGGAAGCTGTTTGTTGTTTGACATTCTAAGAACCAGCTTGGCAAGGAGACGTTCCTTCCATTTCGTTGTAATAACTGTTTTCACACTAAATCCAAACACACAACACTAGACCACAAACTCCAGAATGCTTAGCTCTGCCTAGCCTACCTAAGGGATTATTTCAAGATCAGAGTAATTTTTCTATTTCTATTAGAATCATGAGTTATTTTACACAGGTTCTAGTAAAGACAGCCTCACAAAAAGTTTTAGGCTTCATTTAAAGTAAACAAAATGAAATATGTCTGTGTTTTCTAGAGTAGGTTTTCTGACTTGTGCTCCTTGAAGGAGTCCTCAAGTCTTGCTAAACCATCTGTTGGAAGGCTTGTTTTACTGACCAATGAGTATTCAGTTATACAATATAGCAAAAATAATTATATAGATGTCTTCATTGCTATGTTTAATTGACACTGGCATACTCTGATGAGTCATTACTTGTGGTCTGCACGTCACCAAAATAGTCAAGATATCATTCTAATAACTTTATATACATAACATGTAACACAAATTCTAATTGTTCTTAATAATAAAAACCTAGAATCAGATATTAGGGGTGAAAACTGAGAGTTCAGAGAAGCAGTGCAGCCAGCCACTAGAGAGACCTTTTACCTCTACCGAATCCTCAGACCAAAAGGGCAATCCTGTCCTCAGACAGCCTCCTCTGACTGCTCCTCACACTGACTGCTTCAGACTGCACTGAGCTCTTGTCTCCTCCCGCCTTATATTTCTCTCTCCACCCAACCATGTCACTCCTGTCTCCACCTCCTTAGTGCAGGGATTAAAGGTATGGGATCCCAAGTGCTAGGATCACCTTTGTGTGAGCTCTGTTTCTCTTTTAGACTGGATCAAATTTATGTAGCCCAGGGTGGCCTTGAACTAACAGACATCCATCTACCTGTGTCCCCGAAGTCCTGGGAGTGTGTGTGCCACCACTGTCTGGCCTCTAGTGGCTTAGCTCTGCATTCTGATCTTCAGGCAAGCTTTATTTGCTAAAATACAAACAAAATATCACTACAGATACAGTCTTAGAAACATTGCTTGTTGAGGTGAGCAGAAAAAAAAGTGGTAAAAATTGGTTACCTTTGAAAAATATTTTTAAGTTATTTATTACAATTTGTATGTGTTTGTGTGGGTGCGTACATACCACAGTGTGCATGTGAAGTCAGGACAATTTCAGAAGTCAGTTCTTTTCTTCTGCAGTGGATTCTTAGGGTCAAGTTTAGGTCATCGGGTGTTCACAGCAGTCATCTTTCCCCTTTGAGCCATCCCACCAGCTCAGTTATGTTTGTATACTCATAACTTGTAGAGGACGACCTTAGTTATTTTTCTTTTGCTGTGAGACATACTGTGGTCAAAGCAATTTATTAAAGAAAGCATTTAATTGGGAGTTTGCTACAATTTCAGAGGGTGAACCCGTTAGCATCATGGTGGGGACCATAGCAGCAGGCACACATGGCTCTGGAGCAGTAGCTGAGAGCTTATTACACCTTATCTGCAAGTTGGAGGCACAGATTGGACCTGATGTAGGCTTTTTTGTTTGTTTGTTTTTCTTTTGGGTTTGGGTTTTTTGAGACAGGGTTTGTCTGTAGCTTTGGAGCCTATCCTGGAACTTATTCTATAGACCAGGCTGGCCTTGAATTCACAGAGATCCACTTGCCTCTGCCTCCTAAATGCTGGAATTAAAGGCATGTACCACTACCACCCGGCTGAGAAGTACATATGCTTACCCACTGAGCCATTGCTCCATTCCATATTATTTAATTATTCCATTTCACACTATTGTACTGGATTACTTAAGAAACAATCCCTACAAAGCCCCTTCCACAAATATTCAACATGAATTTAGCATAATACATATCATTCATAGATCTGCAAAACCTGAGTCATTTTTAATGAATATGATCAGTATTATGCAAGAAAACATAAAAAGGCAAAGCTCCAGTAATTCTATCTCCCAGTGGCACCCTATTAGGTAATTGAATACAAAGGAGTGGTTTCTATTAATTCTGGTCTTTAAATGGTAATCCCAACATTTTCATGTAATCTGAAACATTTTAATTACAAGTAAGTGTTTTTTATTTGTTTATTTGATTTTTTTTATTTATTAGTTGTAACATGAAGGCTGGCTTGTCAGGGTTTCTGTCCTGCCCAGTTCCCACAGCCGGCAAGTCCCAAAGAAAATCATACGGAGTCTATATTAATGCTATAGATTATCATTAATTGATTGGCCCATTAGCTCAGGCTTCGTATTAGCTCTTATAACTTATATTAACCCATTATTCTTAATCTATGTTAGCCACATGGCTCAGTACCTTTTTCAGCAGGGCAGGTGACATCCTGCTTCTTCGGTGGTCTGGGCAGGACTGGGGAGGAATGGCCTTCCTCCTTCCCAGCATTCTCCTATTCTCATTGCCCCACCTTTACTTCCTGTCTGGTTGTCCCACCTATATTTCCTGCCTGGCCAATCAGCGTTTATTTAAAACATGATTGCCAGAATACAGACAGTTCTCCTGCACCACTTCCCCCTCTTTTTTTTGTTTTTTTTAAACAAAGGAAAATATCCATAGTCCATTTTTTGGGAATGTGGGCTACTTCAAACTGGTTGGGGATGTTGATAATCTTATGGGGACCTAAAGAAAATTTAGAGTTATGATCAAGTCCTGACTGGAGTGTCCTGTGAGTCTTCATCATCTCAGGCAGCATCTTGAATCTGTTCTGGATGTAGAACTCAGACATCTGGGCCATCTGTTCCTACCGGAGATTTCTCAGGTAGTCTTCCTTGATCAAACCTGAGTTTTCTTAACTCGGAATGAATCCACAGCCTCTCATTTCCTGTGGAAACAAAAGCAAAATCTCTTCTCCAAAGTAACATACCTTTTGACTTCAATTTTGAAGTCAGAGTATTTTCAAAATACCTATCTTGGATTAATTCAACAGCATTTATAAATAAATATCTTTTAGCAGCTGTTGCTCTTTCCTCAGCATTCAAACAATTTAAAGAGAACATAATAACATACAGTATCCAGATTCTCTGTGTGTTTTCCATCTTTATGCGGCTTCATTTTAAACTCTATTTCTTTTATTTTTACTTTTAACTTTTGGCTTTGAGACAGGTTCTCTGTGTATCTTTGTCCTGGAACTCCTCTGTAGATCAGGCTATCCTTAAACTCACAGAGATCCACTTGTCTCTGCCTCCCCAGTGCTGGGATTAAAGGTGTGTACCACCACACCTTGAATTCGCAGAGGTCTGTCTGCCTCTGCCTCCCAAGCTTTGGTATTAAAGGTGTGTGCCACCACACCTTGAAGTCGCAGAGGTCTCTCTGTCTCTGCCTCCCAAGCATTGGGATTAAAGGTGTGTACCACCACACCCAACTACTCTCTTTTTATTTTAAGGACTTTTAACCTTTAGCCTGCATATATTTTTAACACACTGTAAACCATTTAGAGGTTTTCTTTGTCTTTGAATCTATCTTTACTGTATATCTCTCTCTTTTTCTGACCATATGAGTCTTTAATTTACCAAGCAATATGGGTAGGATTAAAGCCGTGGCTTTGATGACTGGATCCAGCCCATTCCTTAGCTTTATGAGATTCCAGCCTCATGGCTGAGGTACTGGCTGTAGCCATGTTTATTGCCACAACTCTATGGCATTTCAAGGTCCCTGCCAGCAAGCAAGCTGCAGCAGTGTGCTCGCAAACCACACTCAAATGATCCGTAGTCGGACCGCCTGCCTGAAAGAGTCAGAGTTTGCCCTGGCAGGATGGCCGAGAAAGCCAGCATTTTAAAACGGTACAGCTTTTTTCCTGCTAGGGCTGAAAACCAAAAAGCATGCAGTCAGCTTTTTATCAACAGTATTTAAGTGTTTCTTGGCAGGATCTCTTAAAAGAGCTGCAAGGTTTTGCAGCTAAAGCTCAGTCAGGAAGCTTCTCTTAAATGAGATCGCTTACCTCTAGCAATCAGAGCAGACCCGAAAGATTGCTGCTACCAAGAAAACATGCTTTACTCTATTCTTTCCCAAGCTTTCTCAGGGTTTTTGTGGATGCAGTTATCCACACGTTGGGCAGCCATTTGTAGCATGAAGGGAGATTTTTCTGTATTGTGTTGCTTTCATTGATGAATAAAGAAACTGCCTTGGCCTTTTGATAGGGCAGAAATCAGGTAGGCGGAGTAGACAGAACAGAATGCTGGAGGAAGAAGGGCAGTGTGGCAGACGCCATGGTTCTCCTGCCTGAGACTGGTGCTGGTTAGACTCTTTTTCTGGTAAGCCACAACCTTGTGATAAACACAGATTATTAGAAATGGGTTGAATCAAGATGTGAGGGTTAGCCAATAAGAGGCTAGAGCTTATGGGCCAAGCAGTAATTTAATTAATATAATTTCTGGTGATTATTTTGGGTGTAAGCTACCCGGGCGACGGGACATAGCCTGCTCACCTCTTACTACAATTAGTTTGTTTTTAAAATTTAGTATTAGGTAATTGTTCCAGACTACTACAGTAACATTCCTCTTTTGTATGCACTAAACCATTAGAAAGAAATGAATATTCTGAGATTTTGGAAAGAAAACCTGTAACTAGAGTTAAAACAAAAGGCAAAGTATCACTGTTCTGCTGTTTTACAGTATCTTCAAAAAGTAAAATTACCCAGGCAATGGTGATACACACCTTTAATCCCAGCACTCAGGAGGCAGAGGCAGGAGGTTCTCTGTGAGTTCAAGGCCAGCCTAACCTGTAGAGCAAGTTCCAGGACAGCCAGGACTTCAATAGAAACCCTGTCTTGAAAAAAGTAAAATTAACAAATACCGTTCAACATATAGTTTCACAAATCTCAAGAAAATCACATGTCAAAAAGTTCTAGAAAGCTGTGAAAAGCAAATACATATTTTCTTTAGGATCTTGTGAAACTACATTTTGATGAAGTTGCTAAGTTTCGGTATCAAATTAATTTTCACATCAGTTTTATCTGCTCTGAAAGCTCACACTGTTGACAGAATTTCCCTCAGATCTCCAGCAGAGCTCCATACACACCATTTCCTTCAGCCAACTCAGGCAGTGTCCCTTTAAGATGTTAGGTGTATGCTGCATGCCATATTGTGTGGTGTCTTCACCAAAGAGGGCCACATGTATCTAGGTATTGCCTGCTATGATCAATACCCTCTTCTGTACATTACTCTCATCCATCCCTTGGCCTTCAGGAATGCAGTTATATTCAGAATTCCTGAAACTAATAGAGTCTTTGGATTCTGAAATGATGCAAAGAGCAGGGAAAGCCCACAAGGAGTGCTCTAGTGTGCAAGCAGCAACACCTGAGGTCTGACCTGGACTGGAAAACCACTGGCTCAGCAGCTCAGCAGATCAGCAATGATGTCCTTCAGGAAACAGATTACCTGCTGTTAAATAACTATCAGTAAGGCTGAGTTTGGATCAAGGCTTGTAGATATTCATTGTATATGGGCATTTTGTTGCACTGGTCTCACCAATCCCTGATCCGTTTAAGTAGGTCTTTTTCTTCCACCCTGTTGAACTACTTGTCCATGGTCCTGTTCTAAAATTTACCAACGAATTAGGTGAGAGGTTTGGGTCTTGAGGATGTCCAAGATAGATTGTATCTTTTTGAGGTTGGCCATGAATACTTTGAAAATACAAAATGTCTCAAGCTAGATAGTACAACTTTTGTGTTATAGTGTTGTCATTGACTTGAGGTGCTCAGATTTATTACTAAATGTCATCCAGTTATGAAATTGTCTTATGTCCACCAAGAAGCTTCAGTGACTCTTGCTTTGTCACATTTTATAAATGAAATAATTTCTCATAGTCACTGAAAACTCTTATCATAACGCTCTCCCCAAAACACTAAGAAATGTGTCTTAAGTAAATCTTTGAATATAGCAAATACATCCAAATTTATGTCAGGTGTTGGCATTTCAGCATATCTGAAGAAATCAGAACTGTTCTAAACACTGAAAATATATATATATATATATACTTGCATTTTTCTTACCCCACAATTTAGAGCTTTTGTGGAGATTATTTACTCTTCCAGTACCATGAACAAAGTACTCTGATGGGGACAGATTATTTAGCAGTAGGATTTATTTTACCATTTTATCTTCTGAAAAAAATTGACCGTTGTCTTTCTGCCTGCTAAGTTCATGAGCTGTGGGTCAGCTGCCAGGCTGCTGAGCAGGCTGCTGTTCCATAGCTCCTAAGCAAGTTGAGCTGCTGCTTCTGCTGTGGTTCTTACTATTTCTTTCTTCTTCTCGAACAGAGCAAATGTGTATAAAAACAAGCTAGAAAGACTCCTGGAGTGGGAGGAGTTCCAAGAGGGGTGCTCCTAGGTTTTGTTTTTTTTAAATACCATACAAAATTTCTTACATGGAAACTTGTGTAGCCTTTTTTGTGTACCAGCCCCCAATGTCTCTTTTAAAACAACCTTGATTTCCTTCTAGTTTCTTATGATATCTGTTGGAGATTCGTTTCTTTTTTTTCTCACCATGTTTGCTGTGTCAAATAGGAAGGCTACTGATTTTTGTGTTGATTTTATTGTCTACCACTTTGCTGAACGTGTTAATCGGATCACTTTTCTCTCTTAGAATCTTTAGTGTTTTGTGTATAGAATCACATCATGTACCAAAAAAGGATACTTCACCACTTTTTCTATTTTATTGAAAACATTCTCTGTGCCTTGTGTGCAGTTCTACTGTGCCCATGACTTATGGATTTGATATGTTCACAGTGCCCTATAGATTACAAATGTTCTGTTTGTGCTTTCTTTTGTCTCTGTCAATGTCTCCATATGCTGAATAATTCCTCTACCTTGTCTTCAGATCCTGATACTCTGTCCTTTTCTTTTGTATATCCTGTTGATGGGGCTCTCCATGGAGCCTTTTCTTTGACTTACTGAATTTTTTATCTAGCATGTCAGTGTGTTTGTTGCAGTGTTTCTCTTTTTCATAGCTAACATGAAGGGAGAATTCTCATAAGGTCCAATCCCTAGACAAAGAACTACAGCCAACTAAAGAATGCTGCAAGCAGGAGAAATAGTCTTGATGAGTCCCCTGACTGGTTATCTATTATCAGAGTAGTCAGTCCTGAAATCATAGACACACAAGTACTCAAGGCTACCCTGGAACGTGCTCCAAACAAACAACAACAAAACCCATCTTTTAAAGAAGTAGAATCAAAATATATTTCTGTTGGGGTCATATTAATGTGTATGGGTTTGTAAAGAATATTACATTATTTAAATATTTCTAGTAGTAGAAATAAAATTTAATTTCTTTTGTTGTTGTTAGTTGAAAACATTTGGCTATAAGAAAACAATATATTTCTTGAATTATGTTAAGAATTAAAACTAATGTTCTTTTCCTTCATCTGACCTGTTACAAGTACAGGCAAATAAATCCACTGCTGGTTAAGGAGATAGTTTTAACAGATGTCAAGGCAGAGGTGGATAAATTTGTTATTTGTGAAAAACATTCCCAGTGAGATTATTTAGTTATTTACATGAAATATAAACCCATAATCCTTAAAGAGTTGTGAGAAAATTGCCTTTTTGCTGATTGTTCCTACCCAAGACCATTAATTAGGGAATACTTAGAAATTTTTTGGAATTACACACTGCTTAAGCAAAAGTCACAGCTAGAGGTGTTAATCCCACCAATCGAAAATAAGACCACTACCACAGTTTAAAGCCAAATTTGAAGTAGGGTTTAATTAAATACTGTCCAGGTAGCTGGGCTCTGGCCAGGTCTATACCCAGGTTCCCTGGAAATGGCCCTGAATCAGTGTTTACAACAGCTTAAATATTTCCTATCAGGCTCAGTCGCAAGAAAGCACGCATCCTGATGTACTTCCAACCTACACCAAATTTGGGCAAGCACATCCTGATGTATGTCCTGCCTGTGAGCCTCCTGCCCACATGTGATCAAGCACATCCAGTGCAGATGGGTCAAGCAGACTTGTTTAGGGGAGTGAAAGACATGTGGCCTATTATCTTCCATAAACAATAGCATTTCCTTTAGCATTTCAGGGACTGTCTGTCCTTGGGCAAGGGGCTTGTAGATCAGAGGCATTTTTTAAATGGATTTCTATGACATAGTAATTAAAACTTAAAATAACTCTGGCTCTCACAGAGGCCTGCATTTAGAGTCAAAGTTTATTGCTATTTGTAAACCCCATTGAGGTGAAAAAGAGTAGAAAAGAAAGTTGCAGGTGAGTATTCTGTTTTCGGACAGGGTCTTGCTACATGGCTCAGATTTACCTGGAATTTACTATGTAGCCCAGATTGGCCTCAAACTCACCTTCCTTCTGCCCCAGCCCCTGCCTCCTAAATGCTAGTATTATAGCTTTGTGCCACCATGCCTGGTGTTCAGACTACTATTCCTGGTTTGTTCTGCTGAGGTAGTAGATTAGAAGCTTACTTTACATATGTGCTAACTACTTTGCTAAAATGTATTGAGAAGTTCCTTATGGCAGATGTGCGTGAGGTGTCGGGTGGAATACAGTGAATAACAGGTACCAGGATCTGCTTAAATAGAGGGACCATGGATGGTGCTTTTCTTTTTTCCCCTTCTAACAGTTTACTGAGATGACTAGCCACTGAACTTTAGTGTTTGCTAGAATCATTTGTGTTGAGTTCTGCTTATTTGTTTTAACAAAAAGTTCGTTTTGTTTTAACAAAAGTTCTCAACTCTGCTACTTAACAGCTTCTGAACTTGGGGAAATTGTTTCTGAGTCTGATAGTTCTTACCTGTAACACTTTCAAGTTAGGTTTCTGTTGGTTGCTGTGAGAAACAATTTTAATGGAGGAGGGGTTGAGATATAATAGAGTTCAGTGGTAAAGTACTTGCCTGGCATGCACAAGGTCCTGGGTTTGACTTCCAGCATGGGTCAGAGGTTGGGCATTTAAACCCAGCACAGTTGCAGTATGTAGGAGGCAGAAATGGGAGGATCAGAAGTTCAAGGCTGGGCTCAAAGCTCCAAAATAAATGAGTTTGAAGCCATCCTGAGCTACATGAGACCTTGTCTCAAGAAGAAAACCTGAATCAATCAGTGAATGAATAAGTAAAATAAAAAGAAGAAGACTTTATTTTGGCTCACATTTTCAGAGGTTTTAGTCATGGTCTGCTCATCCCTACTATAAACCTGCAGTAAGGAAAACACTGTGGCTGTAGGAGGATATGGGTGATCTTATGTTGATGTCACAGTGAGCATGCCAGGAAACAGAAAGCCCAAAGAGGAAGTGTACCCTTCAAAAACTTGCCTCCACTGATCTGCATTCTTTAATCAGTCCCTCCTCATACCCCATAATTCATTGATGAACTCAGCACCCTGATGATATAATTATCTATTTATAGTACCACAAACTGGGGGCCAAGCCATCCCACAAACCTTTTTGGAGACTACTTTAAACCAGACAGTGTTTTAAAGCATTTTTAGAGGGACTTTCTGGTTCAGTGCCTGTGACTTTTAGCAGTCAACCATATAGTACCAGGCTATGAAAGATTAATACTTTTTTTTTAATTTTTACTGCCAATAATCATACCTTTCAGGTGATTTAACTGTCAAAAATGATGTTTAAATTTTTTCTAGCATCTGAATTGATCTTTATAATAATTTTTTGCTGTTATAGTAGAATCCCCATTGTTTTCTTTACATTGTCTGTTTTCTAAGATATTTTAAGCAAGGAGAATGCTTTCAGGAGGGACATGCCCACCCAGTTCTTGGAAGTCCACTTCTCTGACAGGTGCTTTCTCCAGCGATGCTAGTGTCCTACTTGCGGCCATTCTCTTTTTAACCACATGTAATAGGATCAAGGATGAAAATAGACTTTGGCTGCAGCTTGCTGGGCTTTTATGAGTCAGTAACAGCCAGTCTTAATTAGAAATTGTAGACTTAGAACATACCTATAGTCTTTTCCAGCTTTGTATTGGGAGAAACAGGAAGAGGCTGGTCCACAGAGATAAAATAGTGTAGATGGAAAAAAATGTAGAAGAAAACAGTCTAGATTGTTATCCCAGTATTTGTGAGGCTCAGTCATCCTTTAAGTACTAATGCACACCTTTATTTTTTTTTTTACATCAGATTACCTAAACTGTTTTCTCTTGGTGTAGAAAACTTTGCCTAGAAACCTAAACTTAAAAGAAGAATAGAGGAGTATCAATGTCCACATTCCAATTAATGAAGTTAGCTCTCTTCTATTTTATATAAGTGGATCAGAGACCCAAGTATAAGAGCTGAAACTACAAAAGGGAAAATTTTTTTAAAGGAATAAGACTTGTGACCTTGGCAGAAATGTCCTAGATAAAAATGCCATAAGTACAAGCTAGATAAATTGAACTTCATCATCAAACTTAAAACCCTTTGTATATACAATATGCCATCAAGAAAGTGAAAAGAAAGGGCTGGAGAAGTGACTTAAGGGTTAAGAGCATTCACTGCTTTTGCAGAGTACGTGGGGGGGTTTCAGTTCCCAGAACCTACATGATGGCTCAGAGCCGTCTGGAACCCCAGTTCCAGGGGATTTAATATCCTCTTCTAGCTTCTCAGGGCACCAGTTATCCACAGGGTACAGTTATATAATCGAGGCAAATGTTCATATCCATAAAATGCTGGAAGATTTTTGCTGACTAGTGGAGGCTGCAGTCTCCCCTTGGCCTGGCAGCTTATCTCAATAGCTTGGCAGCATAGGGCTCCCTCCCTCCAGCAGACCTTCCTGCCTCTACCTGCCCTTATCTCTGGACCTGAAGGACTGACCTTATCTAAACCAGATGCCTGTCTCTACACCAGATTCCTGACTTATCTTTAGCTTGAACCCTGACATAGATCTCAGCTAGAAGGCTCCCTTGGTGCACATATGATAACTAAGACTTGTGCTAGGAGCCTTATGATAGGAGCTTGCCATTTAATGCAAACTACTTTTTGTCCCCAGGCTCCCGAATCATAGATATTTCCTATACTCTGGAATAAAGTTGAGCTGATTCACTAAATTCTATCTCCTGAAGGCCTCTCTCTGTTCATGCTCATGGGCTGCCTACAGAGCTTTCTGTTGCCACTAGTGGCCAACAGGCCAAGAAGGAAAGAGGACCCCCCCATAATAAAAAATAAAAATTTAAAAAGCTCCTGGCTTTTATGTGGGAACTGGGGATCCAAACACAGGCCATCACTGCTATACAACAGACACTTTTACCCACTGAGCCATCTCCATCACTAAGCTTCCTTTTCTATGACGACACTGAAGCTTTAACATATGGTGATATTGTGCAACTCTGTCAGTATTGCATTCTGAAGTGATTCATGTAATCTAAATGAATAAATATATAGTATGTGAACTGTATCTTTTTTTATATTTATTTCTTTATTGTGTATACAGTGTTCTGCCTGCATATATGCCTGCAGAAGAGGGCACCAGCTCTTAATACGGGTGGTTGTGAGCCATCATGTGGTTGCTGGGAATTGAACTCAGGACCTCTGGAAGAGCAGTCAGTGCTCTTAACCGCTGAGCCATCTCTCCAGCCCCCGTGAACTGTATCTTAACTAGTTTTTAAAAGTGGATAAATGGCCGGGTGTCGTGGTGCATGCCTTTAATCCTAGCACTCAAGAGGCAGAGGCAGGTGGATCTAAGTTAGAGGATAGCCTGGCCTGCATAGAGAGTTCCAGACCAGCCAAGGCTACAGTGAGACCCTGTTTAAAAAAGAAAAAGCAGATGAATTAGGAGCCTGGAGAGATGACTCAGCAGTTAAGTATGCTTCCTGCTCTTCCAGAGGACCAACTACAATTCCCAGCACCATATCAGATGGTTCACAGTTGCCTATAACTCTAGCTTGAGGTGATCTACTGCCCTCTTCTTAACCTCTTTGTGCACACTCATTCACATGCACATACCCATTATCAAATAAGAAAAATAAATTTTAAAAAGATAAATAGACAAGCTAATTTAAATATAAATTCAAAATGATTTTGATAGATCTAATTTATAACTTTTATTTATAATTATTGCCTAAATAAGTACATTTATTTTTGTGACAAAAAAATTTAATCCTAAGTAGCAAGTTGCTTGTTTTAAAATTAACTGGAATAAAATTTATTACTGATTGAATTTTAATTACAGTAAAAATTGAAATGTAGATTACTCCCTTCCCCCACTAACATTTCTGTCCCAGTGCTCTTCTGTGTTTTGGTTGAATAGATGCAGTTGTGTTATGGAAAGATCTCGGACTTAACAGTTGCTAGACCAGGACAGATATTCCATTGTGGTCTTAGACAAATCATTTCTTAGAGCTTCAATCAGAGAAACTTAAAGTGGTACTCATGCTGAGTTTGAGAAGTTTGGGTAGTTTTTTGTTTGTTGCTTGGTTGGTTTTTCTTCGAAATATAAGTGTAGGAGGATTTCCAAGTAAAAGTAAGGGCGTGTATATTTAGGATCTGCCCTTGTTTGACTATATTTGCCTATATGAATTCATTTTGACTTTCTTGAGATAGTGTGTCTTTTTAAAAGGATGTCATTCCTCAACATAAATCCAGCCACACTGAACCTCACTGAAGAGAAAGTGGGAAGTAGCCTTGAACGCATGGGCACAGGAGACCACCTCCTAAATATATATAACACCAGTAGCACAGACACTGAGAGCAACAGTTAATAAATGGGACCTCCTGAAACTGAGATGCTTCTGTAAGAGAAAAAACATGGTCAGTAAGACAAAATGGCAGTTTACAGAATGGGAAAAGATCTTCACCAACCCCACATCAGACAGAGGACTGATCTCCAAAATATATAAAGAACTCAAACTAGACATCAAATTACCAAATAATTCAACCAAAAAATGGGGTACAGATCTAAATAGAGAATTCTCAACAGAAGAATTGCAAATGGCTGAAAGATACTTAAGGAACTGCTCAACATCCTTAGCCATCAGGGAAATGCAGATCAAAACGACACCAGTCAGAATGGCTAAGATCAAAAACACCAAAGATAGTTTATGCTGGAGAAGATGCAGACAGAGTAAGGGGAACACTCCTCCACTGCTGGTGGGAGTGTAAACCTGTATAGCCACTTTAGAAATCAGTGTGGCAGTTTCTTAGAAAATTGGAAATCAATCTACCGTAAGACCCAGCAATACTACTCTTGGGCATATACCCAAAGAATGCACACTCATACCACAAGGACATTTGCTCAGCTATGTTCATAGCAGCATTATTCATGATAGTGAGAACGGGGAAACAACCTAGGTGCTCCTCAACTGAAGATAAAGAAAATGTGGTACATTTACACAATGGAATACTTCTCAGTGGTGAAAAAAAATGACATCTTGAAATTTGCTTGCAAATGGCTCGAACTAGGTAGAAAAAAAGCATCCTGAGTGAGGTAACCCAGACCCAGATAGACAAACATGGTGTGTACTCACTCATAAGTGGATACTAGATGTAAAGCAAAGGATACCCAGCCCATAGTCCACAACCCCAGAGAAACCCTAGGAGAAACATAAGCATACATGGATCCCTCTGGGAAGGGGAAACAGACAAGATCTCCTGAGAAAAATTGGGAATATGGTGGGGCAGAGAAGATGGGGAGGGGCAAGGAGAACATGAGGAAACCAGTATGCTCAAGAAGGAGGAAGGACAGAGGGAGAGCCAGGAAAGGGATATCTTGATTGAGGGTACCATCAAAGGGCTAATGAGAAACATGGTAGTAGGGTAATTCCCAGAAATCCACAAGGATGACCCCAGCTAAGACTAAGCAGTGGTGGAGAGGGTGCCTAAACTGGCCTTGCCCTGTAATCGGATTGATGACTTCGTTAATTGTCCTCATAGAACCTTCATCTAGCAACTGATGAAAGCAGATACAGAGCTCCACTGGGCCAGACTGCTAGAGACCAGTCCAAGAGAGGAAAGAGTGATAATATGAGCAAAGGGGCCAAGACCATGATGGCGATACATAGAAACAGCTGACCTGAGCTAGTGAGAGCTCACTGACTCTGAACTGATAGAGAGGGAACCTGCATAGAACCAAACTAGGCCCACTGAATGTGGAGGACAGTTGTGAGGCTTGGGCAGTCTGTGGGGCTACTGGCAGTTGGACCAGGATTTATCCCGAATGCTTGCACTGGCATCTTGGAGCACATTCTCTTTGGAGGGATTCCTTGTTCAGCCTAGGTATGGGGGGGTGGGGCCTTGGTCTTGCCTCAAAGTGAAGTGTCAGACTTTGTTGACTCCCCATAAGAAGTCTTACCCTTTCTGAGGAGTGGAGGGGAGTGGGGTCTTTGGAGGGATTCCTTGTTCAGCCTAGGTATGGGGGGGTGGGGCCTTGGTCTTGCCTCAAAGTGAAGTGTCAGACTTTGTTGACTCCCCATAAGAAGTTTTACCCTTTCTGAGGAGTGGAGGGGAGTGGGGTGGGGGGAAGATTGAGGTGGGAGGAGTGGGAACGGGGATAGCTATGAAAAATGAGAAAAGATTGTATTTAAAAGATTCTTAATTTAAAAAAGAAAAAAAGCATGTTACTGGTTTTGACTGGCTTTGGATAGTTTTATGCTATTAACAATTCTAGTTCTGTTTACTCAGCTATAACTCACTTTTAGAACATATGAACTATATATTAACAATGTATATTTTAGTTTTTAAAATATCCATGTTGTAATATATCTTATATACCTAATTTATTACCAAAACTAATTAAACTGATTTTAGAAAATGTGTTACATCTGGTCTCATGGATTATTTAATGCTGGCATGTGGCATTTACATATATACATACTTTATGGCTCACTTAAATGATGACATGAGATGGGATTGGGTGTTTTGTAAGCGTGACAGCTACATGATCTTAATCCAGCTTTTCTTTATTTGCAGAGATCCTGCATATTTCGATGATAATTGGCTAAACAGAATCAAAACTGAAGTGGGAGACAATTGGAGGTTGAAGGTATTTCTTTTTGTTGTTAACACCTGTTAAATCTTTAAATATTTGTGTTAGTGTTTACTATTGCTTACTTAGGGTTTCTATTGCTGTAAAAAGACATCAAGACCAGAGCAACTCTTATAAAGGAAAACGTTCAATTGGTGCTGGCTTTCAGTTTCAGAGGTATAGTCCATGTTGGGAAGCAAGACATTATGCAGGTGGACATGGTGCTGGAGAGGTAGCTGAGAGTTATTCATCTTGATCAACAGGAAGCAACTGTGTGCTACTCTAAGCATAGCTTGAGCAAAGGAGACCTCAGTATCTACCACCACAGTGACACATTTCTTCCAACAAGGTTACAACTAATCAAACAAAGCCACACCTCCTAATCGTGCTACTCCCTAGGGTCGTTTCTTTCAAACCATCACATTTATAATACTTGGTTTTTATATCTGATATTTCCAGTAAGATTAGAAGACTATTTAGGAAGCCTATAGCAAAATAATATGGAATTGAAGATTAGTAGTAACTTGACACACTGCCTGCCAGGATATGCCGTACTGTAAGTTAGTAAAGCCTATTAGTGGATGGATTTTGGAGTCAGGGAGCCTGTGTTCACACTGCAGCTCTACCAGTTGCTCTCAATGACAAGTGCAAGAACCTTTCTATGAATCACTTCTTCAACTGTATATGCCGTTGGATAAAATAAAATAATGTAACCTTTTGCAGTGGGGAAAACCACTATCTTAAATGACTGTATCAGTTTTAAGGTGTTCACTTTGAGGTGTTGGAAGTATGACAAATTAATAGCTTAGAAGAGCAAATAGGAAATAAATGATATATTTTCCAAATACAGTTTTTTTCAGAAATACAAAATGTTTGTTTATGATACTTTTTTTTTGGCTTTGTTTTGATTTTTAGATAGTTTGCTGTACAGCCTAAATCTGCCTTGAGTTCACAGTTTCCTGCCTTTACCTCTTGGGTTAGCAGGCATATAAGCAAGCACACCATGCTTGTTTTATTGTTTTTAAAAAATAAGCAACTTTTAAGTTTATTTCTCTCTTAAAAATAAATGTTTTCAGGGGCTGGAGAAATTGCTTAGCAGTTAGGAGCAGAGCTCTTGTTAAACTTATTAGTCTTGCAAGGACCTAGGCTACAGAACCAGCAGTTCCCATGTGGCTCAGAGCCATCTGTAACTCCCGTTCTGACTTTGGAGAACACCAGGCACATACATGGTGCTGTTACATATATACATGTAAGCAAAACACTCATACACATAAATCTTTGTAAAAATGTTTTAAACCAGAAGGTTGCAACTAAGTAATTCAGCTTCTTTCATTTGTTAGCCTCAAACTGTATTGTCTTTTTGTTCTAGGACGCACCCAGCTACGGGTTGAACATCATCCACCCTAAATCCAAAACAGTTCATATAAGGAAGAGATGTAACTAATATACTAAGTACTAACATTGAACAAATTCAACCAGATCACAAGGATGATTGGCAGGATATGGCACATTTAATCCAATGGAAATTTAACTGTATGAGAAGGGTCAAAAGCAACTGAGAACTTAAGAGTTTTAATCAAATAATGCAGTTAATCTGCCTGTCATTTCATTCAGATAAAAATAGCTCGTGAACTTAAGTTCTAGAGTGAGTTAATACCCTAAGACACAGTAAAATTCCTCCTCTTATCTTATCTATGGTTCTCCTTAAAACACTAGCGTTTTTGCAATGCTTAATATTAGTCTGTTTTAGTATTTCAGGATACAATAGTAATTTTTTGTGGGAGGGGGTTGAGACAGGGTTTCTATGTTTATCCCTGGCTGTCTTGGAACTCACTTTGTAGGCTGACCTTGAGCTCAGCGATTCGCCTGCCTCTGCCTCCATAGTACTGCCAGGGTCATAATTCTTTACTCTGTTTGGTATTCAGCTAAAAAAAAAAACAAAAAAAAAACAGCGTTTTCTTGATGATGGAGGAATTTGGAGATTATTTCCTGGATTAAGACCACAAGGGGCTGGAGAGATGGTTCAGCAGTTAAGAGCACTGCTGTCCTTCCAGAGGACTCAGGTTCAATTCCCCACACTTCCACAGCAGATCACAACTCTATGTAGCTCCAGTTCCAGGGGAGCCAACATGCATGCAAGCAAAACACCTATATGTGTAAATTAATTTTTAATTTTTAAAAAAGAATTCCAAGGATAATTTTGGCAGTAGTTTCTGTTTAATACTATTAAGTTAGAGAAAATAGCACAAATTTAAGTTCATGTCTTTAAGAATAATACATTTATTTCCTTTGTTTATCAAAAGTCTGTATAATCTGTTAGGTTGTTCTTTATTTCCCCATAGTGTTATCACTAAGCAATAGTCTTTCTGACGTTGTTACTTCAAATATCCTATTAAGTTTTATTTTTCATACAGTTTAAATATCCATTATGGGAATTGGGCCAGAAGTGTTTCAGATTTCTGAAGAAATTTTGGGGGGGAATTTAGAGCTTGTTTGTTTGTTTGTTTGTTTAGAGAAGTTGCATAAATTTGACCAGTTGAACATTCCTAATCTCAAGATCTGAAATCTGAAATGCTCCAAAGTCCAAATGGTTTAAAGTACCAACACTCTGTTGAAAAGTTTTTGGAGTTTGGCCCACTTCAGACTTCAGAGTTGTTGTCTGGGAATACTTAGCTTGTACTTGCTCTGTGATTCACTTGAGTTTTTACGTTACTCTGTACTTTGATCTGTGCTTGCCTTTCACCCACTTTTTTCTCTCTCTCTCTAAACAGATAAGTAATTTAAAGAAAATTTTAAAAGGAATCTTGGATTACAATCATGAGGTAAGATCTTTTTTTCTCATTCTACTTGGAAATATTACAGTGATTTAAATTTTTCATAGTTTCAAGCTTAAGAAAAAAACATGTCAAAAATACTATTATTCTCTCTCCCCATTTGCAGCTTTGAGGATGCTGGTTCAAATAACCAGTCATCCCTTAGGTGGTAAACAGTTTTCATTGTTATGAGTAGCTTGTATATGGTTAGTAAAATTTGTTAAATTTTGTTTTATACTGCACCATCTTTTCTTTCTGTACTTGTCAAGGTAGTTTAGAGCTCATTTGGAGCATTGATTGGGATTGGCCCTGCTGCTTGTCTTTTATTCAGCAGCCACCTCTTGAACCCTAGTTGACCTCACCTCATCCTTCAGATGTATCAGAACACAGGCATTGCTGAGGAAGGCCTCACACAGCAGAACTAATTCATTTCATAATCACAGATGTCGATAGGACATAACATTCCCCAGAAATATGTATTATTTTTTTTTGGCATTTTTTCCTGCAAGCAAGATACCCATATTTATATCTGTAGTATCTATCTTCTCCATCTTTGTGAGGGACTTTATCACAGTGGTTCTCAGCTTGTGAGTCTCAACTCCAGAGGAGTCATGTATCAGATAATCCTGCATTACATTACAGTTCATAACAAAATTAAAGATATGAAGTAGCAATTAAATAATTTTATGGTTGGGGGTCTTCACCACAACATGAGGAACTGTATGTAAGGGTCACAGCATCAGGAAGGCTGAGAATCACCGTTCTATCACGTCCAGCTTAGAATGCAAGTCTCAGACTTTGGATCATTCTGTAGTCCTTTCCATGGGTTTTCAGAAAGGCTTACTCTGTAATACAGGTTGTCCAGAAACTCACTGGACATTATAGCTCAGCATTACTAAAATTCCTTCCAGGGAGAGATATAAGCAATATCTACCCCTTTTCTTAAAGTCCCAATGACAAATGGAGACACAATTCCACCAAAGTTCACTCTTTAGAAACCAATGAGTTTATTGTGCTTCCTTACAGAGAACATAGGTAAAGGATTACTAAAGGGATGTGGGTGCTTCTCTCCCTGCTGCTAAAAAATGCCACACCTGAAAAGCCTTTACGCAGCAGTGAGAGGGCTTCCCCATAGCCACATAGATAAATATAGTCTTCCTTGCCCTATATATGCTACCCCTCTCTGACGTCATGTGCAGTTAAGGTAGAGTTGCATACAATAGGTGGCTACTCAGGTGAGACTCTTGTGCCTTCTCACGCCCCTATTCCGGGGTCTAAGTCATCACCAAGCTCAGCTGGATGATCTTTTTTGCATGAATGTGCAGCCGGATGCTCTTGGCTCAGGGGACACTCCCTCACTTCACCCAGGCTAGCCTCCAACGCATGGACAGTTCTCCTGCCCCACTTTTCTTATGCCAGTATACTAGATATAAGCCATCATGTCCTGCCTGATGATTTGTTTGTTTTCCTATTTGTTTTTAAGACAGAGTTTCATGTAGGCCAGGCTAGCCTCAAGCTCAATATGTAGCTTAAGTTGACCTTGAACTTTTGATAGTTCTGCCTCCATCTTCTGAGTACTGGGATGTCTTTTAATATCATCATCAGTGAAATCAATTAGCCCTTCAAAATGGAGCTTTCTCCAGCTCTTCTGTGACCACACATAACTAAGTTGTCCTTAGTTTGTCCTGAGACTGCTAAAATAGTAACTGGTGAGCAATTTTACTTTTCACTGTTGTGTAGTTCTGTCAAGTCAGGACGATTGTAAAGGAGAAAAGCAGAGGTTACATTAATTTCCATTTTAAGTCTTCCATGTTTCTTTGTTGGGTTGTTTGTGCTGCTCTGCTAGGCAGATGTGCTCACACTGGGCTATACCCCTAGCCCTCTGGTTTTTTGTTTTGGTTTGGTTTTTTAGATGAGAGGGTTTCATTAATTTGTCCCCGGTTGCCTTGACCTTTAGCCCAGGCAAGCTTTGAACTTAATATACTTCTGCACCAATCTCTCAAGCAGCTGGCATTGAAGGCCTGTACCACCAGACTCAACTTGCATGGTTCACTCTTACAGGATCAGTCTACAGTCTTGTCTTCTGCAGATTTATTTGATTGTCTCATCCCTTTATAGTAATAGTTATGAAACAAGGTTGGGGCCAGACCTGACACAGTCATTGTTCAGTTCCAACCACCTGCAATGCTATATTGTAGTGGACAGTTAATTTTGTAATCATCTCAAATAATTTAAAAATCAGTATTAATTTTCAAGAAAATTGTGATATTTAAAATATATAAATGAGCATTTGGGTTATTAGACATCTTGAACAAGTGCGAAAAACACCATAACTGTTTGGGTGACTCTTTTGTTCATTGGCCAGAAGTTACCTGTAAGGATACTAAGAAATAATATTTACTAGATCTTTGGGGATTATGAGAAGTAATCATTTTTGCCCTGAGCATCATATTTGCTTATTTTGAAAATTAAAAATTATAATTTTCTCAAAAAAGTATCACAGTGGAAAGGAAATAGAAAATTTATGTCAGAAAAGATGATAGTGATATTTTAGGAACTATTTCTCTACATGTCACTGTAGTTTGGTGCTGCCCTCTGACCAGGTGGAGTGCTGCCATCAGTACTTCACAGTGAGAAACCCAGGCTCTAATACCTCTGTGTCAGTGCCTCTTCACTTTCTCTGTTGTCCTTTCTCACCTCTTACCCCACCATACTCCACAAAACCTTCCTTGGCAGTGCTTTGGACTTTCAGTCTATGTCCCAGTTAGCATGACCCAGCTATGCTTATTATGCCCAGAGAGGAGGTAAGTCTAGTCCCTGCAGGTGACAGGCACCTTTGGAGCTTTCTTGGTGTGCTTTTATATATACCAAGTGCTGATGAGAAGGGCTGAAGTGTTGAACATTGGTATTTGTTTTGCAGCTTTACTTCATGAGTCTCTACTACATGATTCACTGCCAAGCTCCCCTTTTAGCCTCACCATTCAGTGTTATTTGTAATTATGTAGTTTTTCTAAGTTACTTTATTTGCTTTATATGTCTTTTCCTTGCTCCGTATATTTCATGAAGGTAGAATCCTTGTTTATTTTGAAAGTTTTGTAAAGTATACATCTTTTGAAACAGTATTAAAATAAAAAAAAAAAAACAGGGATCTCCTGTAGTTAGACTGGCCTCTACCTCTGTATGTAGCCGAGGATGACATTGAACTTCTCATCCTCCTGATTCCACCTCCTGAGGCTGAGCCACTCTAACCCTGACACAGTAACTTTATTTTCAGAATTTTTCTAAACTGTGTAGCTTCTCAGGAGGAGGAATTTCTTGATCCTAGGTGTTTGAAGCCAACCTGGGCAACTTAGTGACTCATGTCTCAAAAAAGTAGAATAAAATAAAACTGCATAAGAGCTGTCCACCTCCATGTTATTTTATAGGATGCAAAATTGAAAATTAGCCACATGTCTTAGAACAAGGAAATTTTAAAATATTTATTAGGCAAATAGTATTCAACTATAAAAATGTTTTTATTAGAACTGCATATATAATATGGTAGTAATTCTGTAGACATCTACATAAATGTACCTACAGAAACATTTATGAAGGTTCATAGTCTGACTCAAATCCTTTAGATGAGATCCATTTTAAAATTCAGGGTTTTTTTTTTTTTTTTTTTTTCAAAACTAGAAAAGTAAAGTGTTACCTATATCCTCTATTTTGTGAATGCTCCCAGAAGGAGTATTGAGATTCCTGCAATAAAGCATAAGCGTTTTCATTCGTATTCAGTCTGGGAACTCCTCTTCCTCTTTCTTTCACATTCCCTCCACGGACTCCTATGTTGCAGGGAGAGGCTGCTTATTCGTCCCTGCCGCCCAGCTAGCTTAGCCCAGAAATAACCACACAGAAACTGTATTAATTAAATCACTGCTTGGCCCATTAGCTCTAGCCTCTTATTGGCTAATTCTTACATCTTGATTTAACCCATTTCTATTGATCTGTATATTGCCACGTAGCAGTGGCTTACTGGGAAAGATTCAGCATGTGTGACTCTGGTGGCAGCTCCATATCATCTCTCCAACTCTGCTTTCTTCCTCCCAGAATTCAGTTCCATCTCCCTGCCTACCTAAGTTCCTGCCCTATCAAGGCAGTTTCTTTATTCATTAACCACTGAAAGCAACACACAAACAGAAGGAACTCATACACCACTCATATACTTGCATTTCTGTTTTCTGGTTTACTTTGTTTTTGAGACATTGTGCACTATGTAGACCAGGCTGACCTCAAACTGCCTCTCCTTCTGAATGCTGGTGTTAGACGCATGCCCATCATGTCCAGCTTTTGGGTTACTTTTATATATTTTTGTTTGTTTGTTTTTCAGGACAGTGTTTCTCTGTAGCTTTGGAACTGGTCCTGGAACTAGCTCTTGTAGACCAGGTTGGCCTCGAACTCACAAAGATCTGCCTGCCTCTGCCTCCCGAGTGCTGGGATTAAAGGCATGTGCCACCACCGCTTGGCATGGTTTACTTTTATATTGATAAGCACATTTTAACAGTACCATCTTCAGAAAAGTAAGTGCTAACATTTAGGCTTTGACATTTCTGCTTTGAGAGTTAGGTTGACTGTGACTGGAAGCCATTGCAGCATTGTTCACCAGCTTCTCTAGATTTGCTATTGAAATCTCTCATGTGAATTCCCATTCCCTTTTGGCAACTTATTTATTTAGGATTGATTTGTCTTTATTTATTTCTAAAGGTTCATGAAAATGTGCTTTGAAGCAAGGTGCATTTTGAGCATGGATTTTGCTTTATTATGCTTGGCCAACATTTAGCAAATCCTTAAAAACTGAATAACTTAAATACCTAGTAGTTTTAGTCTTAGGAAATTTTTCTACTTCATTTTTTTTGTTTGTTTGTTTATTCTGTAGAACTCACAGTGAACCGTTAAACTTCTGGGCTGACCCTTTAATTACTCAAATTTCTTTGATTACTCAATCAAATTTTCTTTTTACTGCTTGTGTGTTTTATCTACTCCTGAGATAACTGCATACCTTTCTTGCTTACCCATTGCAACATCCTATTATATTTTTTATTCCCATGAGCACATCTTTATTCATTTCCAGCCCTTCTGTTCAGTTTCTTCCCAGTAGACATTTCCATTACATTTAAAAGATTCATATCTTTTTGAAATGGAGAAAAGCAGGGGAGGGGAGGCCCTTAAATATGAGAGGCCTTTCTCACTCAGGCGACATTACTTTAGGGGACTAGGGTCCCTCACCACTACCAGGTTAGTGGCTTCTGTGTCCTTTGTGTTGTGAACTCGAAGATGAATTTCACAAACAACAGAAGATTAAGTTTATATAAGTTAGCTTAAGAGAAAGGAAACAAGAAAGGGTTGCCACTGACGGTCCCTGTTTAGGAGTTAATCAGGCTTAACTGGGTTGAGCCATGGGAGGTAAGCTTGTCAGGCCAGTTGTCCCCACACAAGTTATTCATTAACACCTTCGCATCCTAGTGGCTAGACTGGAATTTCGGCACAGCTTCAAGGATGTGAGAAGCACCTGATCATGCTTAGCTTCCAGGCAGTGTGCTCATTAGGTTGCTATGTAAACCTAGAAGAATGATAACCAGAAACCAGAACACAAACCAGTCAGTGCCTCTGAACGTTTTTGGTGTTTCAGGCCTCTATTAAGGACAGAATTGTGATGGAACCAAGTACATCTCTGACTCAAGGACAAGAAACAGAGCTGCTGTTTTTGAGGCCTCCAGAACAGTTCCTTTTTCCTGTTTTTAATTACTGTTGGAGAGTAATTTACCTATGCAGGGGAGGAATTAAATTTAATTGAGTTGATGGTATATTTCTGTATAGCTAAGGGTAACCTTGAACTTCTGTTTCTCTGCCCTTCTGATTGCTGGGATTATACCCATGGACCACCGTGCCTGGTTTATGTGGTGCTGAGGATGGAAGTAGGCTGCTCAACCAACAACTGGTCTACCTCCCTAGGGGCTTTCACTGACAAGTTACCCGACAGAGATTCCCATTTCTTTGCATATGTTATTTCATTTGGGACCATATTCTCCATTAAAGGGATCTGCCATTCTCATTCCTGTTAAGAGTATCTTACTACAGACATTTTTAAGAGACAAAATGAAAGTAGCAAAGGGGAATCTCACTATTGGTAGTGTGAATTTTTCTTTAATCCCAATGTTTTGGTGGTTTTTTAGTTTAGACCACTCTGGTTATAATTCATTATAGATCAAACATCCAAGCTTTCTTAGAACAGAAGGAGGATCAATAGTATATGGATTTTTGTTCAGTGTACATACCACGTACCAGATTAGGGACTAATTTGCCAGGATGCGTGATAGTTGTAATTTAGGTGTAGGAAATGAGAATAGAAATTGGGAGTGAGGTTGGCAGAATAAATATTTATTTGGTGCTATAAATATGAGTGTAATTATAATCTCATTGTCTCCATTCAGATTTTAGGACAGCAGATTAATGATTTTACCCTTCCTGATGTGAACCTTATTGGGGAGCATTCTGATGCAGCAGAGCTCGGAAGGATGCTTCAGCTCATTCTTGGCTGTGCTGTGAATTGTGAACAGAAGCAAGGTAACTAATGAAAGTAATATATATTGATACTTTGTATGTAAAGCACCAGGATAAATGGCATCCTTCTATGGCTACCCATCTTCTACAGCTTTGCCTTCATGTTTAAATGAGTTCCAAAAGGTAGTCAATAATTTTGGTTATGGCCAGATTCCATCCCTTTTTCTAAGACTATATAACTATATATAACTGAATAGTTTTTATATTGTTGTTCTTTTTTTTTTTATGTTGGCTGTGGAACCCAATGACTTTGTTCATACTAAGTATGTACTTTACTACTGAGCTATATCCTCAACCTCCATACATTCTTTTTAATGCATTTTAACCACAAATGATGATATTTATTTTATTGATAAAATATTAATTTAGTTTGCAAAATGATAACCTAGGAAATATTTCTGTGCTTCAGAATAAGAACACAGACTGTGATGTTCAATATATAGTTGCACGCTTACAGTCTATGGAGAGATAGTGGGCAAATCTAATCTTTATTTCATATTCTTAGTAAATGAACATTTAGTACCTACCTCACAAGATTATTAGGGAGTATAAGTAACAAAACATGTAAATGATCCCAATATCTTGTACATAATAATGTTTCAGACAATGTTTATTTCATGGAAATGTGATTTTTTTAAAAGATTTTTTTAAATATTATGTAGATATAGATAGTTTTGAAACAGTAATTCCTTTTCACTTATATATTACAAGTTCTTGGGTTTTTTTTTTTCTTTTTTGATTTTTCGAGACAGGATTTCTCTGTAGCTTTGGAACCTAGTTCTTGTAGACCAGGTTGGCCTTGAACTCACAGAGATCCACGTGCCTCTGCCTCCCGAGTGCTGGGATTAAAGGCGTGTGCCACCACCGCACAGCTCATATTACAAGTTCTTATAGCCACAATTTTATTTTTTTGAGAGAGTGTCTCACTATGTAGCCCTGGCTGGCCTGGAACTGGCTCTGTAAGCCATGTTGGCCTCATATCCATAGAGATCTGCCTGCCTCTGTATCCTGGCATTGTAGGCATCTGCCACCACACCTGCCACAGCCACAATTTATTTTATTGAAAACCTTTTTCATACAATATATTCTGATCATGATTTCCCCTCCACCAACTCCTCTCATACCTTTCCCGTCTCCCTACTCACGCAACTCCTCCTTTTTCTCTCTCTTTAAAAGAATAAAAACACAAGATGATCAACCATAATGTACAGTCAAAAGATGAGTGAGAAAAAGTATTTTGTCCAATCAAACAAAGCAATAAGAGGCAAATAGTCTACAACAATATCATTGAGTTATCAATTGTGGTGGCCACATGGTGCTGGGCACGGAACCTATCCTTCAGTGTGGTTAATATACCTAGTGAGACCCGTTGGAGAAAACTAATTTTCCATTGCTAGCGAATTTTAAAAATGTCACTTGTTAGGTGGCATTTATGGGATAAGTCATACTCAATTTATAATTTACCATGTATGGACGGTAAATTAGTAAAACCACTAATTAGACTTAGAAAAGTTAGTAAGTTCTTAGTAAGTTAAATTCAGATTGCAGATATTAGAAAAAGTGCAGTGTTTTTATGTGTATAGCAACTCCAATTTGTGGCATTGTTAAAATTACTTGAAGACCACCTTTGATACATGAGTAATTTTTATTTTTAGAGTTTTTTTAATCCCTTTGTAAAATGTGACTTATTTGTATGGGGATCACTTATTTAAAATACATTCAAATTTACTGTATGTAAAATAAAAGCATTACTTTTGCCATTTGGGAGGTGTGTTTCTGTCAATTGTATGTGTTCTGCTGCATGCTCATGGTGGGTGCCTCTCATACGTTTCCATGCAGAGGCCAGAGAAGGACATTGGATTTCATCTTCTATCATTTTCCACCTTATTCTTTATGACAGGGTGTCCTACAAACTTGAAGTTCTCTGTTTTGGCCAGGCTGGCTGGCTAGAGCATTCCTAAACTCTGCTTGTCTGCTCTCAGCTTTGGGGTCACTGGCGTGCACCGCTGTCCCCATCTTTTATTTGGGTATTAGAGATTTTAACTTGGGTCCTAATGCTGGCACAACACTCCTACTCACTGGGCCATCTTCCCAACATAGGTTTGATTATGTCACAAATGCTTCTTGAATTGATATTATGGAAGAGGGCTATAGTACCAACCAAAACAGACACAAAGCCTCAAGCCGGCATAGAGCTTGAGTGGAGGAAAAATAAATCATAGCACAAGTTTTTACAGAGTAGTGGTAAATGCTGTGAAGGTAGAATGTAAAGAGTCTAGACATGGGTCAGAGACATTATTTAAGTAAAGCTCTGAAGGACAGCTGGTTAAGAATAGCTCAAAGTAAGAAATACTCAAGTTATCTTTCAGTGCCTTAAAAATCCCACAAAACTATATTTGTATAGTAAATAAAGAATTCAGAGGGGGGCTGGAGAGATGGCTCAGAGGTTAAGAGCATTGCCTGCTCTTCCAAAGGTCCTGAGTTCAATTCCAGCAACCACATGGTAGCTCACAACCATTTGTAATGGGGTCTGGTGTCCTCTTCTGGCCTACAGGCATACACACAGACAGAATATTGTATACATAATAAAATAAATAAATATTTTTAAAAAAAGAATTCAGAGAAGTATTGCTGGAGAACAGGGGGCTAGGGGCTATTCAAAATTATAAATAGTATTTTGTAATTGTATTAAGTTTTTGAGTTTTTTGTTTTGTTTTGATTTTTGTTTTTTAGTTCAAAGCTTCCCTACCCCATTCACTCTTTTCTCCTTGACACTTGATAATGCAATAACAAGTTTCTATTTACTTGTTTTTTTATACTTTCTTCATATTCTAGTAGTGAGTAAGTTTAATAGTCAGTATAGACTTTGGGGCTTTCCCCTCACCTCACTAACCGACTCCCATTTTTAGAATTGCTTTACTAAAATTGGATTTCTTTTACAAAAAAAATTTTTTTAAGCGATGGCACATTGATAACCCCCATCTAATCCAGATAGCCATTATTGGTGTGGGTTCACCAGCCGTGTTGTGTCCAGAAGACAGCAATTCACAGCATTCTTTCCTGTCCTCTAGTGCTTACTGTTCCTGGAGCCCTAGAGGGATGATACAGAGGTCTCATTTTAGGACTGAGCACTCTCAGCCACTTACCCAGTTGCGAGTCTCTGTATATTAATCACTGACCACTGAAAACAGAAGCTTTTCTGACCAATAGTGAGAACAGCACTAATGTAGATGTATAATCGTAAATATTCAGATTACTGTATGACATCATTTCCATATAGCAAAACAACAGTAGTGAGATCACCCCATCCAGGGATTATAGCCTCCCCAGCCATGGGCTTTTGGCCAGAATTACAATACCAAATATGATTTCCTACTGTGGAGCAGGGCTAAAATTGAGATAAAAAATGGTTGATTACTCTCATAACACTCAGGCCACTATTGCGCTAGTGATCACATCTTGTCTGGCAAGGTGATATTATTAGCAGAGTTCACAGCTGGTTAAAACAGCTCTGTAAAGCACATTCCAGCATTATAAAAGCTAGACAGGAAGGAAGGAAGAAGGTTCCAGTTGAACAGGATTCTTAAATCTCTCACCCAGATTTTTGCAGTATTCTCTGGGTTCAGAAATACAGTAGAGAGCTAAGAATCATGTAAGTGAGCCTCTTAATTGTTAATCATAAATTGTCACTGTGAGTGCATTGTGTAGGTAGATAGAGTAGGGGGCTCTTAGAAGTATGCTTCAGTAATCGACTACCTACTTGTGGATGAGATATCCTCTGCCTTTTCCTTGTCTCCAAAACCTCTTAGTTATGAAGACTGAATGAAACTATGTCCACATTTGCTTTGTATTTAGCCATTGTTTCCAATTGGAAAATTTAAAAGCAGTTGATGAGAGCTTGACTATATGTATTTGTTTGTCTTTTTTGACCTCTAATTGGGGCAAATAAAATAGTGGTAAATTTTAAAAGACAGATTAATAGTAGAAGGCACACTGCAGTGGAACACTGGGCTGAGCTCCTGAAGTCCAGCTGAAGAGTGGGAGGAGTGAGAATATTAGCAAAGAGGTCAGGTCCATGATGGGTCTGGAGCTAATGGGAGTTCCAGCTCCAGCCAGACTGGGAAGGAACCAGCATAGGTCCAAACTAGGCCTCGGAGTGTGAGTGACAGTTGCATGGCTGGGGCAGACAGAGAGGCCACTGGCAGTGGCTCCAGGATTTATCCTTACTGCATGTACTGGCTATTTGGAAACCTATTCTCTTTGGATGATACCTTGCTCGGCTTATATATAGTAGGGAGGGCCTTGGACCTTCCCCACAGAAATGTGCCTTACCCTCTCTGAGGAGTGGATGGGGGGCTGGGGTGAGGGATAGGTAGAGGGAATAGGAGGAAGGGAGGGAGTGGAAACTGCAATTGGTGTGTAAAACGAAAAAAGATAGTTTGTTTTCTTTAAAAAAATAGAAGAAATTATTAAAAATAGTAGAAGGCACACTGATAATAACATCAGTATTTTGGGTTTGTTAGGGGGGTGGTAGGATTTTTCTTTAACATTTTTTTTTTCTTTTTGGTTTTCTGAGACAGGGTTTTTTCTCTGTGAAGCATCAGCTTTGGCTGTCCTAGAACTTGCTCTGTAGACCAGGCTGGCCTTGAACTCACAGATATCCATATGCCTCTGCCTCCTGAGTGCTAGGATTAAAGTCGTGCACCATCACTGCCTGAGTTTTTTTTTTTTTTAACATTTATTTATGGGGAGCACAACCTGTGCCACAGAGTGCATGTGGAGTGCAGTGGGCATTTTGTGAAAGTCAGTTCGTTCTTTCCACTCTGGATCCTGGGATCAAAGTGCAGTCCCCCGACATGCTTGGCAAGCACCTTTACTTACTGAGCCATCTCACCAGCCATGGTGTCTGCCTTCAGTCTGCTACTCTACTAAACAATAACAACAAAAAACACCTTTTATAGATTAGAAGGTTAGGACTTATAAATATTACAGAATTTGCCAAATTTCTTAATTGTAATGAATGGCCTAGATATAGGGTGGGAAAACATATTTCTTCAGCCTTTAAGCCTTCAATTCTTTGTATTAAATCATACTAAAAAAATTTGGAACAGATAAAATTGAGGGTAAGCCTTCCATTGTATGCCTCATTCTCTAGCATTGCCTCATGGGTATGTACCAAATAATCATACATAATTATATTTTTAACTTTAAGGTTTAAAGTAGTGCATATTAATTCAGCTGTCATCACCATTTTATCATTTAGTACTTTACGGTGTTCGCGGGGAAGGGCCTTGACGTGGCAACACCGCTTCTTAACTAACGCTTCCCCTCTCATACCTACTAATGTCCTGACCTCTTTTTACTGTTGCTTACCTCATTTCCAGTAGTTGCCATTAAGCCTCCCTTCCCCATACCAATGCCACTGTGTCTTCTCTTCCATGTTCATTCATAGAATTTTTATTTTGAGGACCTGACAATCATCCTAGATTTGCTAGTTCTTGTGTTTGATGTCATGTATCACAGTGGGGTTGTTAAAATACTTGAAACAAAAACCAGGTTATCTGCTGGGGAGAGGCTTATGTTCAGCATCCCAATAGATAGGTCTAATGGTGATGTTGTACATTTCATAAGTAAGAGCCTCTGTACTATAACTTTAGGGTACCTGTCATGTCCATTTATTTAGTACTTTTGTCATCCATTGTTGAATCTGGAAATAATGAAAACTATTAACAGGGCTGTATCAAAGAAAAAAGTTATTACTTCTAGAGTGACTTTACTGAGACCCTTCTGGTTTGGGCCTGGGTGAAAATGAGAATAATGTGGTTCTTCTTTTCATATAAAGATCTAGGATAGTAGTTTAAAGCCCAGGAGTATATATTAGCTCAATTACAGGTTCAGTGTCTGTCTTAAATTTGTTTTAGTTATTTCTTTCTATAGTAAACAAACTTGAGAATTTATATAACTTAGTGCTTTGATGTCACATAAGACCAGAGTATTTTTACAATGTAACAAAGGATAATCAAAAAGATAACTTTCAGAGTGTAGAAAAAGTGATGTGGTTCTTTTTTACCCTAACTTTGGGTCTCACTATTTCACTGACTTACTCTGATGTGCACTCATGCTGAAGCTCCTTTTCCCTACCTTTGCCTATAGCATCAGCTTTGCAGGAAAAGGTGAGAGGAGCCAAGTGTGATAATAGATACCCATAATCCAAGTGCTCTGAGAGATAAGGCAGGAAGATCACAAGTTCAAGGCCAACCTAGGATTCAGAGTGAGTGGAGGGCAGCTACAAGACATAGTCTCAACCAAATAAACACCTGTAAAGCAAGAACAGAATATCTTTGGGAAACAGTTTGTGCTGTTCAGTGTTCAGACTTTGCTTACCTGTGGCACATATTTGGGGCAGAGTAGCCATGAACATGGGATTCTGAAGAAGAAACAAAACACAGAAAACTGCTTGTAAGGGTTTATAAAGTATTAAACTTCAAGTCTTGACCATCTTTTAACTTGAACAGTGACATTCCAGGTTATTCTTGTTTTCAGAGTACATTCAAGCCATTATGATGATGGAGGAATCTGTTCAGCATGTTGTCATGACAGCCATTCAAGAGGTACGTTGATTAGAGCTATGCACTTACATTCGTGACAAATTAAAGGAGAAAAGAAGAGCTCAGGCAAGAGAGATAATGGTTTTAAGAAATAATTCTATTTTTGTTGGGCAGTGGTGGTGCACAACTTTAATCCCAGCACTTGGAAGGCAGAAGCAGGTGGGTCTCTGTGAGTTCAAGCCTAGCCTGGTCTACAGATTGAGTTCCAGGACAGTCAGGGTTGTTTCAAAGAGAAGCCCTGTTTTGAAAAAATAAAACAAAACAAAAAAATTCTCTTTTTATTGTGTGTACCCTGTATTCTAATTAAGTTTTAAGTACATTGTGTCTGTTGTGTGGATATTGAATTTATTCATTTAGCAAACAGTTCAAACCCAGTGTACACCAGAGACTGTAGCAGCTACTAAGAATACTAAGATATTCTCTCTGATAGTGTGTCTCCCTCTGAGAGTCTCAGAGAGAAAATGGGCACAAAGAATTCATATTGTTTTAAAAGAACCGTGGAGTGGGGGAAGGATATAGAACCGCTTTGGGGGGACATTAAATAAGGCCACTCAGAGGAGTGAGACTGGAATTAGAAGGATGAGGTGCGATAAGAAGAGAGATGAGTCCAACAAGTAAATGGGAAGCAAGACCTGCTGGTCATGCTGGTGAATGTCTATCATTGTAACACTCAGGAGGGAGAAATGAAGGGCCCGCGAATTCAAGGTCAGCCTAAGTGAGACCCTGCAGAGAAGAGAAGAAGTCCAGGGAGAGGAAAAAGACCTACATGATGTTGTAGCAGCAGCCGTGTGCTGCATTTTCTGGAATCTAGCTACTTAGTCATAAAGGTTAGAAATATTCAAGAGTGTGGCATGTTGCGAATCTGTTTATCCAGTAGGTTAGATGTGTTCAATGCGTTTTTAACTTAGGAAACTAGGGGTTGGGTATATTACCCCATTGTGATCTGAAAGAGCCTCAGTATCCAGAAATGGAATTATGGGATTGCTTTCCTGGTAAGTATAAATAGTACTTTGTATTTACTGTGTTTGTTTGTTTGTTTTGTATTTGCATAGTGACTGGTAATAATGAGCATCCTTTTATGCCTTTGTTGGCCATTGCTGTTTTATGTTTTAGAGAAGTATCACTTGAAGTTTAGTGATTTGGGGGCCTGGGGGTAGCAGATGATACTAGAGATCAAACCCAGGTCCTCAAGTATGCTCTCCTAGGGAGCTATGTCTCAGCCCCAAGAATAGCTATTCAAGGAGTCTTTTTTACTAATTAGATGTTGATAGGAAGAGCACACAAGAAAAAGAGATCAAGTTTAATGGTTTTGGGTTTTGTTTTTTTGTTCTTTTATGAGCCTGGGTTTCTTTGTGTAGCACTGGCTGTCCTGGAACTCACTCTGTAGACCAGGCTAGCCTACCTCTCCCATGTGCTGGGATTAAAGGTGTGCACCATCACCACCTGACTGAGGGTTTTATAAGCAAGAAGACTGGTAATACATTGAACAGGGCTTTGCGGGAGCTTATAAGAGACTACGTGAAGAGCATAGGTAGCCATAGTGGCTTTGGATAGGAAGAATTTCGTATGGTGAAGAAGGGGAAGAAGTGCTACTGGTTTTGTAGATTGGGCCATAGAAAAAAATCTTACCTGGGAGTGGGATTTTATGGAATCAAGGAGTTAAGCAGGATGAGACTTAGAAAAGGATTGAAAGGGGCTGAAGAGATGGCTAAGTGGGTAAGAGCACTGACTGATCTTCTGCAGGACCTAGGTTTGATTCCCAGCACTCTTGTGATGGCTCAAAACTGTCTGAAACTGTAGTCCTAGGGGGATCCAACTGCCTTCTTCTGGCCTCCATAAGTAACAGGGATGCATGTGATGCACAGACATACATGTAGACAAACACTCATATACATCACATAGTAAGTAGTAGGGAAAAAAGCTAAGAGAATCTAACGAAGATCAACAGGTACCTGGCTGGGAAGCATTTATTTACTTTCAAGCATATTTAAAGTTTGGTAGAGATAAGAAACATTTAAAGTAATACCACTTTTGTTGGTTTTGGTTTGGTTGTTTTCTCTTTTGGGTTTTGTTTTTTTTAAAAAATATTGTTTTGTCTCCCCTGAACATTTAACTAGTCAGGATATATGGGCAGAAAAGTAGTTGGACTGACCTTGAATTAAGATTTTTGCTGGTTAAAAATAATGAGGTCAGAAGAATGTTGGTGAAAGTAACTGAAATCTAGTAAGTTATGAAATCTAGGTTAAATAGAGAAGGTAACTGGTTAAATCAATGATAGGACTGGGGATCACTGAGTTGGTGGATTGCTTGTCTTACATGCACAAAACCTTGGAGTTTTTTTGGAGAAGCATACACTTCTCCAAAGTCAGGATGTAGAGACAGAGGATTAGAAGGTAACATGAGTTACTAGAGGACATCATGTTAAGCAAAATAAGCTAAAGGCAAATATCACATAGTTTCTCCTAGGTGAAAACTAAAAAGAAGCCAGGCATGATGGCACATACCTATAATACCTGCACTTAGGAGATAGGGGGAAGGATCAGGAGTCCAAGGTCACCCTGGGCTGCATAGTGAATTTAAGTTTAGCTTGGGCTACATGAAACCCTGTATTAACCAAAACCAAACAACCTGAGAGTAGAAGAGTTACAACAGTCTGAGAAGGGTGTCAAGGAAGGAAGGGAAGAGAGCAAGACAGAAGAAGGAAAGAAATTATCAATGCATAATTCATGCATGTATGGAAAGAGTACAGTGACACCCATCTGTATAACTAATGTGTCAATAATTTTAATGTGTTCTCTTAAAAACATATATTTTAGAAAATGGGTATGTTATTTAGCTTTATTTAACCATCCCACAATATGTGTATACCCAGACATGCCATACACCATAAATAATATAGTCTTATATTTTTTAAATAAACAAAATAATTCTTTTAAAAAAGAAGCTCAAGTCATTCTCAGCTACATGGGGAATTCAAGGCCAGTCTGGTTCATAAGAAACCATGTCTTAACAAAAAGAGGGAGAAACAAGCACATTCACAAAAGCTAGAGCTCTGGAGTCCTAATGTAAGAAGAGAAAGTCCCCAAAGAAGATGTTAGCAGAAGAAAGAGAATTAAACCGTAAACTATAAAGTCTAAGAATAATAAGCAAGATCGCACTGGGAGCTCAGTGAAGCTGAGGAGTAGCTCTACATAAAATCAAATAAAATGCCTCCGAGAAGAGAGAAGGTGCATTTAGAACGGTGTCTAGCTTTCCTGGAGCAGTAGCTGCTGTGTTGTGATAAGGATGAAGACAGAAGAAGAGAAAATTCTGTTTCCTTCTCCCCACCTTTGAGTTAAATATATTCTCTCTGAATACTGTTACAGGTTTTATCATATTACTATATAATTAATCCTTTGATGGTTTTATACATGAATACATTTTGATCCTTTGACACCCCCACCCCCATTACACTCTCTGATTCTTCTCCCACTGAACCCCTTCCCAGCAACTCCCTTTCCTTTTTTCATAACTTTGGGGGGTTTTGTTACCACAGCTGTTTTGTGATCCACTGTGTTAATTAGGATTGCTTGCAGAAATGCAGGTGGAGCATGGCCAGCTTAACAGTGGGCACACCACAGGAGAACATGACTCCCCCTTTCCACATTGATTATTTAGAATGAAAGAAGTACTTGGTGTCACTCTTATTACTGAAAAGGCCTTGTTTTTAAATGTCTAGCCATGCTCCTAACACAGTGTTACGAATAAGTTATGCTTGATTCTTACAGCTAGAGCTCTCAGAGAAAATGAGCACCAGATTTCACATGTTTAAGTGTAGACATCACTTGGAGTGAAAAGCAGTCAGAAAAATTGGTTACAGAAAACAGTTGCTTGCTTATGTGCTTTAATTTCTTGTTGCTTTAGTAGTTTCTGGGTGCTCATTTTGTTGTATTGCCAAGAATGTCTTTTGTCTCATAATGGTTTAAATCTTAATTTCAGCTAATGAGTAAAGAGTCTCCTGTCTCTGCTGGAAATGATGCCTACGCTGACCTGGATCGCCAGGTATATAATTGTCTTTATTTATGAAACAGTTGAGGCAGGTGAATTTCAGGTATTAGTGAGAAGAACGCAGTTGAAATTGCCTATGGAATACATTGATAAAATACTTCATATTTTGCCTAAATTTAAGAACTTAAGCTATTGCTAATTGATATTATACATTATAATTAAGCTTAGACTTTGTAGTAAAAGTAGTACTGCATGGGCTAGTGAGGGGCTCAGCAGGGAAGGACACTTGCTGGCAAATATAATGAACTAAGTTCTTTCCCCAGGAGCCAGTTGGTAAAAGGAGAGAACACAATATGTTACTGTCCTGACTTTGGTATGCACACTCTGGTGAGCATGTGTGTACACACATGCACAAACCCAGAGAAATGAATTAATGTGGTACAGAAAAAATATGGTAGTATTGCATAGCCCACTTTAAAAAAAGTTTAATTTGTGATAGTCCCTCTTTTCTAGTCATTATTTTCTTCTTATATTATTCTTATTCTTGCTGCATAGACCAGGCTGGCCTCAAACTCACAGAGATCAACTTGTCTCTGATTCTTAAGTGTTGGGATTAAAGGAGTGTGCTGCCACAGTTGGCTAGGAACAACTGTATTTGAAAAGAACTTTGCTATGTATTTTTAAGCATGAAATGCTGTTATAGTCAATTTTTAGTTCTGAGTTTGAGGCCATTCTTTCTGGTATATGTAGGGAATTTCAGGCAGTCAGAGCTACATAGTGAGATCTTGTCTTGGCAAAACCCAAAAACAAAAGAAAAGTAAAAGTGACTTATTTTCCATCTTTACCAATAGGTTCTTGATTTCCCTACACTACCTCCCAAGAAATAAAAATGTTTTAATTCTGTGTTATACCTATGTAATGTCTTCACTTTATAGTGAAACTTTGTTTGTTTCTAACTAGTTGAAGAAAACTACAGAGGAACTAAACGAAGCTTTGTCAGCAAAGGAAGAAATTGCTCAAAGGTGCCATGAATTGGATATGCAGGTGAGAAGTTCTGTGTGTGTACCACCACACACTACCAAATGTGCTAGGGATTGTCACATGGTCAGTTTCACTGCAATAACCTAATAAGACAAAAAAGAAAACAAGCAAATAGGGTTCTGATTTAGAAGAGTATGCTGTATAAATATGTTACCACGTCTTTTCTGTACTTTAATTAAACTCATTATAAATGAATATTAAAATTCCAGAAGAAATAAAGAAAAGTGCTTGACTCTTCATATCGTGCCAGTGAACTCGCTTTCACACTTTTTGTGGGGGTGGGAGTCTTTTTGTTTGTGTGTGTTGCAAAGCACTGGGGTATTTTACCTGTGCCTGAGAAAGTAGAGGGAAATTTTGAATGTCCTGCTGTTCTGCTCTCTTATTGCCCACTATATTCACTTGAGACAGGGTCTCTCCACAAACTTGACGCCCACAGTTTTGCTAGGCTGCAAGCTCCAGGATCTACCTGTCACAGTCCCTCAACACTAGAGCTCTAAGCATGCATGGCAACATCTGGCTTTTTCTGTGGGTTCAGAAGATCAATGTCTTCCAAAGTATTTGAAATATCTTGTATTCTTTGTGTAGCACTGGCTATCCTGGAACACACTCCGTAGACCAGGCTGGCCTTGTAGTTTGTACTTACCACAAGTATCTGAGACTTTATTTTCATCTTTTCCAACAATTGGTTCAATCTTTTTAAATTTTATCCATTGTCACGAGAGTTGAATTGATATTTTGTGCCTTCAATTTGCATTTACTTGGCTACTATTGATTATTATCATTCTGTGTGCTTATTTACCATCTGTATATCATTGGTGAAGTAAAGCCAGGTATGATGTTCTAGACCTGTAATCCCAGCCACTTGGGAGGCTGATGCAGGAGGATCACTTGAGCCCAAGAACTGGAAGTTCCTGAACAATGTAGCAAGATTCTATCGCAAAATAAATAGAAATTAATTTTGAAAAATTTTACTCTTATATATTACTTTGTATAAATAACTTTGTAGATGTTTGCAATAGAGATTAATTGTCCAAGTGAGGTGGCACTCAGCAGACAGAGGCCAGCTTGGTCTGCATAGTGAGTTCTAGTCTAGGTCTGCAAGGGCTACATAGTAAGAATCTATCTCAAAAATAAATAATAAGGCAGATACTTTAATTCATAATGGTAATTCACAAGAGTCTGAGTTGAATAACCATTGTTCTTCTAATTCCAACAGGTTGCAGCACTGCAAGAGGAGAAAAGTAGTTTATTGGCAGAAAATCAGATATTAATGGAACGACTCAATCAATCAGATTCTATAGAAGATCCCAACAGTCCAGCAGGAAGAAGACATTTGCAACTTCAGACTCAGTTAGAGCAGCTGCAAGAGGAAACATTCCGGTAAAAGACCACTCATTACAACCTATTTTTTAAATTTTAAACAGTCTTTTAAAGCTAATAGAGGGAGCCAGGATATTTTTTTGTAATCTAACAGATAAAACGGGCCTGAAGATCAGAGTGCAGTGCTTAAGCCACTAGTTAGCCATAGAGGTGTCACACACCTTTAATCCCAGAGGCAAACGACCTCAGTGAGTTCAAGGCCACCTTGGACTACTCTAGATTGATCCAGTCGCAAAGAGAAACAGAACCAGGTGGTGGCGGCTTACACCTTTAATCCCAGTACCTGTGAGTCACATGACAGATGTGACTGGGTGGTTGTGACTGCAGAGGAGAGAGACTAGTCAAGAAGATTGTCCACGTGTTTTGTCTTCTTCTAAGTAGAATTATGAGCCACTGAATAGTGTTTATCTTGTTTTGGTTACAGACTAGAAGCAGCAAAAGATGATTATCGGATACGCTGTGAAGAGTTAGAAAAGGAAATCTCTGAGCTTCGGCAGCAGAATGATGAGCTAACCACCTTGGCAGATGAAGCTCAGTCTCTAAAGGATGAAATAGACGTTCTCAGGTAAATGGTCTCCCTTCAGGAATATCAGATCCACTGCCACCCAGAACAGCTCCATCACAGATATTACAAACTCTGGCATCTCTGAGCACACATGTGTTTAAAGTTTCATAAACACTTCAGTTGGTAGGACAAATATCAGGTAAATGCTATGTACTCGTGGCCATCACTTCACTTCCCTAGCACTAACTTTTACTTCTTGCTACTCTTCTTTGATTCTGGGCCCTCCAAGCCCTTAGTCTTTGTCTTAAATACTGGCTTCATTTCTTTGCTGGCCATTTTCTCCTTCCTGTCAAGTATTCTCTGTAGAGTACCTCACTGTTTGCCATTCTATTTCTTTCATAGCCTCATCCTCTTTGGGATCCCTTTTTTGTTTTTAGAATACTGACGTGTACAGAGAAAATTACCTAGTTCTGTAATGTAGTCCTATTATGTATTAGGGATGTTTTTCTCTTACCCCTTTCCCACTACTCGTATATAGCCTTGTCTTCCATTTCTCTCATAGTTGTTAAATGTTTCTATAACGCTTTCCCGTCTGTCTGCTACCCACCACATCCCATCGCTAGATGGCTTTGAGTCCTACTACCAAGAGGAAAGCACCTGTGCATGGTTAACTCTCCGTGCCTCCTAGCAGTCACACCCAAACACTACATATGTTAAATTTACAGTTTCCTCAACCCCCTAAAATTTGCCATTCTCTATCTCCATTTCTCTACTGAAATCTTAACTGGGGTTCATTGTTGACATAGTAATTGCCAAATCATTTGAAGATTCCACAATTTATTTTACTTTTCTGCTAAGTGTGATTTTGCTGGTTACCCTCCTGATGATTTTCTTTACATTTTAGACATTCTTAATGACATATTTTTCATAATTTAGGTTATAATTGTTTTTCTTAACCTAACAAAACCTAGATTCACTTTAGATTTTATGATTTAATACATGTTAAGTCCTGATATTGTCTCCTATTTTAACTTTGTCTGAAACAGCTTTACAGCTGTGGATTATTTCTGACAAATTTCCCATCTCCTTTCAGACACTCTTCTGATAAAGTAGCTAAACTAGAAGGTCAAGTCGAATCTTATAAGAAGAAGCTGGAAGACCTTGGGGATTTGAGGCGGCAGGTTAAACTCTTAGAAGAAAAGAATACTATATACATGCAGAACACTGTCAGTCTTGAGGAAGAATTAAGAAAGGCAAATGCAGCCCGAGGTCAGCTTGAGACATACAAGAGACAGGTAAGAGAACACAGCAGAATTCTTGCTGCTGTGTGCAAGGGCGACTCCACAACACATAGCTTTTGAAAACTTTGTCACTTCTAGGGTTTTTGGCCAAAATCAAGTGAAAACCAAGTTTTATTTTTGTGATTTGTCTTAGTCACTGTGAAGAGACACTATTACCAGGCAACTCCTACAAAGAAAGCATTTAAATGGGGGCTTGCAGCTCCAGATGTTTAGCCCATTATCATCATGGTGGGGAGCATGGTGGCCTACAGGCAGACATGGTGCTGGAGAAGTAGCTGAGAGTTCTGCATCCAGATCTGCAGGAAGCAGGAACAGATAGGGAGCCACTGGGCCTGTCTTGAGCTTCTGAAACCCCACAGCCTAACACCTCACCCCCACCCCCCACCCCCGTTTGACACACTTTCTCCTACAAGTCCACACCTACTCTGACAAGGCCACCTGCTAATTCCTTCTAATCCGTCCAAGAATTCCACTTCCTGGTGACTAAGCATTCAAATATGTGAGCCTGTAGAGGTCATTCTTATTTAATCACCTCATGATTCTTAACTGTTTTTATATCTATTTTCTTTTTATTACATTTTATTTATTTGATTGCCGGGGGCATAAGTATGCCTTAACATACATATGGAGGTCCTAGGACAACCTGCAGGAATCTGCTCTCTCCTTTTACCATGTGGGTTCTGGGTAACAACTCAGATCATCAGGCTATTCAGCAAATGCCTTAAACCCATACATCTTGAGTGGCTTCCAAATTTCTTTGGTTGATATATTTTCTTCTCAGTACTCTATTATAAAAGTTTCAATTATATGGCAAACTTAAGGAACTTCCTGAAATTTGAATATGGATTAAAATTACTCAAAAGTATAGCCCAAAAAATACTTGTTCTTAAAACATATCCAATATGAAATGAGCAGCAATATATTTAGAGGAGAAAGTAGAAAAAATGTAGAATATTATTTGAAGGGAAAATCACTTAACATTTTTGGAATATCTAATTTAGAATTAAGAGAAAAGTATATCTAGAAATATTATAGCAAACTTCATAGAACGCCAATTCTCTGTGACTATTCACAATCATATTCTTAATACTCTTTTTAATGATATTTTTCTTTCTGCAAGTTCTCTGTGTGTGATTGCTGTGGTCATGGTCTTGTTATGCCCAAATCCGTGGGTCCCCACAAAAGCCAACAAAGGAGACCGAGTCCCATACGTAAAAGCAAAGAGCCTTTAATTTAATCAAGTTTGCAAACTCGTCTCTCCACAAGCCCAACGTATTGGAATATCCGGAGAGCCCCAAGCTCAAATAGAATTGGGTTTTTATAGTAGTAAAGGTGGAGGTGAGGGGTCTCTGAGGTTCAGGACCCCTGATTGGCTGACATTTATCTAGGGGTGTCCTGGTGAATGGCTGGCAGGTGTTTCTATTTACAGTGCTTGGAATGCCAGGAATTTCCTTTGAATGGTCTGCTCTTGGGTGGGGATCAGGTAATCTCATCCTGCCAGGCATTGTCTCAGGGTAAACTATTGAGGCTCTAGACTCCATTTAAATTTATCAATGGCCAGAGTCCCAGGTGATAATGGTTGGAGGAAGTAAAGAACTTCCTTTCTGCCCAGACTTAGATTATCATGGCCGGCCCTCACAGTCTCATGTTCATAAAATGTGTACTTCTTCCCCTGCGTCTCCTGTCTAAGGAAAAACCCCAGGACCATGTGTGTGCTGGGCAAGCGTTCACCTCTGGTATTTTTCAGACAGGGTCTTCCTGTGTACCTTAACTAGACTTGCCATGCAGCACAGCCTGTACTTGAGCTCACAGTCCTGCCACTGCCTAATAAGTGCTGGGATCACAGACCACAGACATCCTCTCCTTTTTTTTTTTTTTTTTTTTTGAAAGTAGTAAATCTAGTGGATGTGTTATATTTGACAATTTCAATCTGAAATCTTTGGTGAACTTATAAAACTGTAATTGTTGGTAATATTCCTTGATTAATTGCAGCTTTTTCTCATCTGCATAATTTCAATCTTGCTTATTCATTAGTTCTTTGAGGAAATTGTGATAGTCCTGAATTGCAGGGTTTTTCTCCAGTCAGTTTTTGTTTCCTCAAGCCATGTTTTCTAGCATTAGCATGCAGAACCACTTCTCTTGCCTTAGTTTTGCATTCCCCAGACAAAACAAGTAGTGAAAATGAAAACACGCATCTAAATATCAACTGGCTAGGGTTACACTTTTCCAAGGTATTTCCTTTTATCCCCAGAGTGCTCATTTTTCTTGCCTGCTGCTGGATCTTCCTTTCTTCTTCCATCTATCCCTCCCTTCCCCTTGAGACAGGGGCATGTCAGGAGTTACAGAGATCTGCCTAATGCTGCCTCTTGAATGCTGGGATTAAAAGTGTGCACCTCCATACCCAGACTGATCATTTTTTTTCTCTTTACTCTTTACAGCCAGGACTATTTAATGACCACTTGATTCCTGTGAAACTCAAAGCTCTAGGTTCCTGTTACTGGCATTGGCACCTCTCATTATCCACAGCTTCTGCATGAACTTTTCACAGGGGATTTAGCCTCTTATAAGATTAGCTGTGTAATTGAGCATTTCCTCCTATCTTTTCTTCCTGCTTCTTTGCTTCTCAGTGTTTTTGCTAGAAATGAAGGCCCTCTGATAATTGATACCATTGTTCTAGATGACGCTAGTTTAGGAGCCTCTCTTACCTATGCAGATTTTAGTTCCTAGTTCTCTCCCTGCTATTAGACTGATGGATTGTATCACGTTTAGTCACATATGGTGGGAATAGAGTTTTCATAAACCTGTAGAAGAAAATGATTTTTTAATTTTGTTTTGTTGGGGGGGGCATGCTGGGAATTGAATTTAAGGCTTTGTGCATGCTAATAAGCATGTGCTCTACCATTGAGCTATATTCTACTACCTTGATGATCATTTCTAATGTTTCAAATTGTAAAAATTAAGATTTTTATATAATTTATGTATCTTGTATCAGGTTGTAGAGCTGCAAAATAGATTATCTGATGAATCAAAGAAAGCAGATAAATTAGATTTTGAATATAAGCGGCTAAAAGAAAAAGTTGATGGTCTTCAGAAAGAAAAAGATGTGAGTATGTAATGGGCATTTTGTTTTTCAGAAGTGCTAACATTAAGACTGAGATTTAATTTTTGACTGTATTAATTCCTTCTTTTAATTGTTCTACTTTTAAGTCACAATTTTTCTTTTTCTCAGAAATAAATTAAAGCTAGGACTAGTTTACTCCAGTTCTCATTTCTTTAATATACATATGTTTGTATCATTGGTCTCTCTTTACTTCTTCTTACTGTTGACTTCCTCTATGTCTAGCCCTTCTGTTTTCTGTGTGACTAGTATGGAGGACACTACTGCACTGCTGTTTAGCATATTTCTGCTTTTCACAGTTTATGAGTATTTAGTCTTCATCCTGACTCTTTATTGAATGAAAAGAATGTTAAGAACATAGAGTGGACTAATTAGCTTTGTGTCTCATGCTTAAACATGAATGCGTATTACCACGTAATAATAGATACTTGGTATTGTAAAAATAGAAGATTAAAAAAGACAATCATTTTCATCTATTTCTACTCCCATGATCTCCATAAAAGATCAAAACTAAAAATAAGCCCATGTTCACTGTTTATCTGCTTCCTGGATAAGGCCTCAATTACTGCTTAGAAAATCTGTAGAGCTGACCTTTGCTTTTATGTTACTTTAGAGGTTAAGAACAGAAAGGGATTCTCTGAAGGAAACCATTGAAGAGCTCCGTTGTGTCCAGGCTCAGGAGGGGCAGCTCACCACTCAAGGTAAAAGCCCCTGTCACTCCAGGAGTCTAGCTCAGAAGTCAGCAAACGTGTTGGCTTCACTTTAAGATGATTGCACCGATAGATGGCCCAACAAAAGAAAAGGAATGAAATTTTTGAACTGTTAACCAAGATCTTGACAGGCTATGGTTGGGGCTTTGGGTTTACTTAGCAACTTTAAAGCAATTTTGTAATCTCTTGAGTTTTACAAGTCAAAATCATTTAATGTGACACTCTTATTCTGAAAAATCTCTCATGACTGCTTTAGAAGTATATCAAACTTTCCAAGTTGGTGATTCCTGCAAAAAGTGGAATGGATTTTAAATCATTAAGAAACTTGTATCTAGCCAGGTGGTGGTGCATCCTTTTAATCCCAGCACTTGGGAGGCAGAAGCAGGCGGATCTCTGTGAGTTCGAGGCCAGTCTGGTCTACAAGAACTAGTTCCAGGACAGGCTGCAAAGCTGCAGAGAAACCCTATCTCAAAAAACTAAAAATTAAATAAGTAAATCAATAACTTGTATTTGGGCTGGAGAACCTCCTCCAGAGCGCTGGCTATTCTTGCAGAGGACCTGGGTTCAGTTCCCAGGACCCACATGGCAGATCATGTAACTCCAGCCCCAGGGAATCCACCATCCTCTTCTGTCTTCTGCAGCACTACAAGCACATGGTACACTGAAAATATGTGAAAACAAACCACTCACACACATAAAATACAAAAATAAATCTTTAAAAACAGATTTAGGAATTCTTAAAAGAAAAGCTTTTAAGAAAAACAAAAGCCACATATATATCTTCTTTCTCAAACAAAGGGATTAATGCTTGGCTCAGGATTTGCCCTCTTCTGTGGAAGGACGCTTAAAAGAAATCCCACACTAGCTCAGAATTGAGAAATAGATGGTTATTTATTTAGGGGTAAACTCACAAATCAGAATCCTCTGCTTGAACGGAGAATAGAAACTGAATCCAGCAACCAGAAAGAGGGCAGACGCATGCTCTATATCAGCTTATATAGTATAAGAGGCCACACCCCAGTGGGTGGGTAACCATTAGCTGTAAAACTTCTACAGTACTCTTCCCCTCTTTACTCACAGTAGGTGACTGGCAATTCCTGCTACAAGCTTCACTCTTAACCAAACCCTGACTTTTTAGTTACTTGAAACAGTTTTCCATGACTATCTCCTTGTTCCCACAAAGAACTTCTCTATCTACTTAATTTTATCTCACTCCTCAGTTGTCTGTCAGTCCCTTCTGCTCTGACTCCACTCATGTAAACATCAGCTACTATGGCCTTGCTGTCATACCTCTCTCTTCTCTCTTCTCTCCTCTCGGCCTGTTTCCAGACCCTAGTTCAGACAGCCACGGTTCTCTCAACATATAGTTCAGATAACCAGTGCTAGCTGAAGGAGAGAGGGAGAAATACATCCAGAAACATGTACGTACGTGCATACATACATACATGCATACATACATTCCTGGTTATCCTCACCAAATATACAGTATTTCTTAATATAATTGGTTCTTCTTTGTACCCCTGCAATTCTTTCACTTTTTTTTTTCTCATCAGCTCTCCATTAAGGTTTTTCAGAATTTTTAGAATCTAACTTGAACCTTATCCTCTTTACTCTCAGTTCCCATGTTGTCAAGAAAAAACAGCCTGTCTCTTTTAAACTCATGTTTATTATTTGCTATATAAAAATCTACATAGTTGAATTTTTTTGTGAGTTTTTTCCTCTAGAACTGTACCCAAATGATTAAAGAATAGTTCCTAAGAATAAAATTGCAGAACTACCTGAATGTTTAGCAATATAATTGTGACATTTTTATTCACCAGTAAACTAAGTTACTAAAGAGTAAGGGAGGAAGTGTAATTTGCTGGGTGTAGTGGGCAGACCTTTTATCCCAGCACTCAGGAGGCAGCCTGACAGCCTGATCTACATAGTGAGTTCCAGACCAGCCAGGACGCCACAGTGAGACCTTTTCTCAAAAAATAAAAATAAAAAATATCTGAATGTTATAATAATGAGTTTCATTATAACATTATGTCCATATATTTTGTATTTTGGTCATTTTCACCCATTACCTTCTCATGGCCACTCATACTCCTGCTGACTATTTACTTTCCTTGTGAGACTCTTACTCCACTATTGACTGTGACAGACCTAATCTTATCCAGGTAATCACAGCTGCTGAGAGGTAGAAAGGACAGACCCCCTCCCTGCAGCTTTGCATTTTTTTCCTTCCCTTTTTCTGTGATATTTTCTGAGCCTTAGGTTGTGTGATGCAGATGACCCAGTTAGGTCTAGGATTCAGTAGTCACTTAATCTCGCAGTTTGACCAGTTAGAAATGCCGAAGTAACTACTACCACTGCAATGAAAAAAATAAAGCAAATCAAAGCAACAAAAGAAAGCACTTTTCTGATCAACACTGAAAATAGTAAGACTAACCTGTGGCACCAATGTTCACATTTCATAGGCATTTTGACAGGCATATCATCTCCCTTTAGCAAAACAATAGCAGTAGCTTCCCCACTAGAACCTATGACCCCTTACCTCCTAAGGCATGGGTTTTGCCTAGGTTTATAATATCAGACCTAATACTCAGGGCCTCAAGTCCAACTGGAAAGCAGTTGTTTACCCCTGTTTTAGCCATGCCACTGTCCTGCCAGTAGCTTATTTTGCTTGTCAGGTCAGACATGTAGCACACAAGGTCCACAGCTGAGTGAGGCTCTTGATGATCATTTTCCCCCACGAGCCTACATGGCACTTTGTTGCTCTGAGTGCAGCTAAGCAGAGAAAACACTTCCAGCTCAGTTATAGCTTGATTGCTGTATGCTCTGCATCCAAAACATACAGTGTGTTCACCAAAAGGATCTTACTATTAATGGAGTTCTGGTGAGCAACCAATAAAAACATGTACTGTTTTAAGGGTCTTGGATCTCCCTGACAAATAGTTTATAGGTAAGCTTTTGTGGTGGGACTTTTTTAAAGTTTCTTACATGTAAGATGTGTGTGTGTGTGTGTGTGTGTGTGTGTGTGTGTGTATGTATTTAAGGATATGCATAATTATGGACACATGAAGGCCAAGAGAGGATGCCAGATCCCTCAGAACTGCAGTTAGAGATATGCATAGGACAACCACCTTGTCACGTTGGTTCTAGCACTCAAACTTTGCAATGAACCATCTCTCCATCCCTTGTTTTATTTATTTTTAATAAACTTATAAAGTAGCAGATTTCCTAGTGGCTTTTTCATGCAAACTTTGTTTTAGCCCCTCTCCCCTAGTCTCACTGCCTGCATCTCTTTACAAGCAGCATTCATTTCACAAGTGTTGTGTTACCCTCTCTCCCTTAAAGCCGTTCAGTTTTCTTTACAGCTGATTTAAAGTCCAATGTAGCATGCTCTCACTGTCCATCAGTTGAGATGCTGTTGTCAACAGAGCAGCTCTAAACAGAGGTGTGCAGGCATCTTTGTGGTAGGATAGAGAGTTCCTTGAGTATATGCCCAGGAGTGATCAAGCTGGACTCACATGTCACTTCTGTTTTTAGTGTTTTGAGGAACCTTCACACTAATTTCCGTAGTGGCTGTACCAGTATGCACTTGTACCAGCAGTGAATAAGGTTTCCCCTCTCCCATGTCCAAGCTTTTGTTGTCATTTCTTTTTCTTTTTATCTTTCTTTCTTTTTTTATGGTTTTTTGAGACAGGGTTTCAGTGTTTTAGCTCTGTCGTGAAACTCACTTTGTACATTAGGCTGGCCTCGAAATTACAGAGATCACCTGCCTCTGCCTCCTGAGTGCTGGATTAAAGGCATGCGCCACCACCCAACTGTCATTTATTTTCTTAATGATAGTCTGATTGGTTTGAGATAGAATATCAAGATAATTTTAATTTGAACTTATTCCCTTCCAATGTGTATCCCTTTTATTTCCTTCTTGAGTCTTACTGCACTAGCTAAGACCTGCCGTAGTGTATTGAGCAAGAATGGGAAAGGTGTGCACCTTTCCTGTTCAGAACTTTAATGTAGAACTCCTTCAGGGGCAGATGCAGAGCTCATTGTTGGCCACATGAACAAAATGAAGGGAAAATAGCATTGTTTCAGTTTGTACAGAAAAGGGCATTTGACAAATTCCAACACCTACTCATAATTTTAAAAAACTCAGTATGCCAGGAATAGAAGATTTCCTCAACATGATAAAGAAACATTTGGAGAAACCCCAGTGGTGAAAGAATGAAAGTTTTTTTCTCTAAGACTAGGAAGAAAACAAAGATATTTGCTATCACCACTTTTCTTCAGGATAGTATTAAAATTTCTAGCCAGAGCAATTAGGGAAAGGGGAGTGGGGAGGAAGGAGAAAATGGATTGTATATTTTGCATCCAAATGCAGAAGAATGAAACAGACTCAAAGACTAAATATAAGAGCTATTGTAGGGGAACATTTTGTTGACATTGAATTTGAAAATAATCTCCTGCAATTGGTGCCAAAGGCATAGGCAACAACAAAAAAAATGAATGAAGAGAGCTCTATCAATATTGACAATGTTAATGCACCAAAACACTAGAGTAGGGTAGAGTAGAGTAGGGTAGAGGATCTACAGAGTGGAAGAAAGTATTTGCATTTGCAGATATCTGAGTGAATTAATATCCAGGGGCTGGGGAGGTGGTTCAATGGGAAAGTGCTTGCTGTGGAAGTAGGAGTTCCTTGAGTTGACTTGCCACTCAGTGAGAAGCCCTGCCTCAAAATATAAACCAGTGGGCTGGAGAGATGACTCAGTGGTTAAAAGCACGGGCTGCTCTTCCAGAGAACCTGGGTTCAGTTTCCATCAACCTTGAGGCTGCTCTTAACCATTTGTAACTCAGTTTCCAGAGGATCCCATGCCCTCTTCTGGCTACTTTGGATGCTCAGAACACACATGATACACAAATATAGAGTGCAGGGTGATTTTCTGTCTTCTGCATATGATCTCATACATGTACATGAATATATGATGTGCACAGAGAGAATATCCAGGCTATCTGAAGAATTTATAAAAATTGAACATTAATAAAAATAAAAACCATTCCACAAATGAACAAAGGATTTGAATTAAAAGAACTATATATCTCCAAGGAAGATAAACAGATGGCCAGTAAACACGTGAAATAGTGATATCATTCAGTGATCACTAGATAAAGGCAAATCAATCAGTGAGATACCGCAAACTAATTAGTGAGGCTAATGTTTTTCCCACAACCACCATGACTCCAAGGAAAGAAAAATAAATGTTGGTTAGAATTGGTTGGGAGTAATTGAACCATTATGCATTACTGGTGGGATGGAGCAATGCTGTGGAAATAAATTTGATAGCTTTTAAAAATGTTTAAACATAAAATAACATGTGATTCATCAGATCCACTTGTAAGTACATCACTAAAGGAACTGAAAGTGGATGCAGCCAGATAATTATACACATACAGTATTACTGTCTATACACATATAATTACATTCACATATCCTTGTTCACAGTTACCACAAAGTAGAAATAATGCACATCTCTCTGAACATAGATACAGTAAATGCACACAATGGAATATTACTGAACAGTAAAAGGAAGAAAGTTCTGCAAAGTGCTGTAATGTGGACAAGTCACCAAAGTATTCTGCTAACTGAATAAAAAAAGATCAATACATGATTGCTTACATGTCTAGGCAGACAACGCATTAACACAGGCAAACTAAAAATAGAACTGAGGTTACCAAGGAATTATGGGCAGGAAGATTGGAATAATCTAGTTGTTATAGAGTTTCTGACTGAGTTATTAAATAGTTGAAAACAGATAATGGTAATGGCTAGACAACATTGAAATGTACTTAATGGTATGTAGTTGGACCGTTAGAGTTGTTTTAATGATAAGTTAATTTTGTAAGTCTACTTTAACTTTTACTTGAGAAAATTGGTGATTTTTGCCTAGCATCCACAGAGCCAGATTCAAGTACTAATACCATAAAATAAACAACAATCTAAATAAGATTTAAAAAACCTTTGAATTCTTTAGCTGTTAAAATTCATAGTCAAGGTTGTGTTTTCCTGCAGAAACTGTATCTCTTAAGCAAAGGAGGTAGCCCTGCTTCCTTAACTGTATACTTCTCTGTGTATTTATAGGGTTAATGCCTCTGGGAAGCCAGGAATCTTCAGACAGCCTTGCAGCAGAGATTATTACACCCGAAATCAGGTAAAGAGGGTGACAGTGACAGTCAGTCCCTCCACACAATGTCTTTGTAGAGAACTTACTTTCCAGTGGAAAAAGAACTAGCTCCTCTTTTTGATGGACATTTCAGTCTGAACTCAGTATTAAATTTCCATGTTTTCAGTACTTTCGAAGCTTTTTAAATTGTCAAGAGAAGGAATTATTTTTACTTGAGTGAGGCAGTCTTTCACACTACAAAAGAAAACTCACATATCCCACTTTGGAACCTCAGCATGAAAGTACTCAAGACAAAGGTTGTATTTAGCTATCACCCTAATAAACAGTTAATTACTAAGATTTATCTATTAGCCACAAGGTACAAATAGAGGAACTCTTTCCCTCTGTAGCTACTTCCCTCAGTATTCCTCACCTGTTATCTAGACGTAGCTTAGAGACTTCATTTCCTTCAATTCATTTCTCAGCATTATGAATATGACTGAAAATGAGAGGAGGGGAACAAGTATGCAAAAGGTAATGATTAATCCTGAACATTGCTTTTACTTTTGGACCGGTTTGTCATTGTCTTTATCATATGTTGTCCTTCAGGTCCCATCTTAATGCTGTGTGTTTTGTGTATTCTGTGTGTGCGCACATGGGTGCTCACTCCAGCCATAGCTCATGTGTAGAGGTTAGAGGACATCTTGGGAGTTGGTTCTCTCTCTCCACCTTGGATTCCTGGAACCAGTCTTGGCTGTCAGCCATCTCCCCAGCCCCTTATGTACCTTTTACTTTTCACCATCTAGGAACAAATGAAATTAGTTGAATGAAGGCATACTTATTCTTTGTAAGTATTTATAAATGAATGGCCATATCCTTTACCCCAAAAGCAGTTAAGGAAGCCTGTTGGTAAAGGTTTGTTAAGTTAAAAAGGAGCAAAGATAACCCACAGCTGTAGTTCTTCTGCATGTGATTGGGAATAACTTAAATCTGCTCTATATCATAAAGAGCTAATAAGAAAATGATATAAACAGTGATGAAAACTTTACAGCATATACCATAGACAGTGAGTTAACATTTGATATTTTTCACTCACGTTAGGGTTTTGGAGGAATTAGAAGTGGGGAAAAATGTCTTTAGAACAAAGTGAAGAATATGTCTTATATGTAGAAATGTCCCCATCTTTTAACTGAAAATTTGCTCTTCTGGTAAATAATCTTAAGGAAATAGTCAACAGTATACAGAAAGGTATTTTATAAGGCCACTCATTATTAAAATATTAAAAGCATGAAATGTATCATCTAAATAAGTAATGGTTTGTAACATGAAGGCCGGGCTTGTCGGGGTTTCCATCCTGCCCAGTTTCCCAGCCAATTAGTCCCAAAGAAAATCACACAGAGAGTCTGCATTAGGTTATAAACTGATTGGCCCATTAGCTCAGGCTTCTTATTAGCTCTTGTAACTTATATTAACCCATTATCCTTATCTGTGTTAGCCACATGGCTCAGTACCTTTTTCAACGGGACAGGTCACATCCTGCTTCTTCAGTGGTCTGGGCAGTAGTGAGGAAAGAGCTTCCTTCTTCCCAGAATGCTCCTGTTCTTCTGGCCCGACCTTTACTTTCTGTCTGGTTTTCCCACCTATACTTCCTGCCTGGCCAAGCAGTGTTTATTTAAAACATGATTGACAGAATACAGACAATTCTCCTGCACCAATGTTTGATTTATATCTTTTAGTGCTGTTATTTAAACTGTCGAGATATAATATTAAAAGATTGTGAAATTCTAAGTGTAACTAGCAAGTGCCAGTACAAAATGTACTTTTGAAAAATAAATTTCTGTCTGTATGTATATATACACAGAATTACAAGGTTGAATTTCAGCAGCAGTCATTTTTTGCACTATATAGAGTCATGTTCATAGTTTAAATATTTAAATAACAAGGGAAATAGGATTTGGAATTTTCTCATCCTTTGTCATGAAACACAGAAACAGTTTCTTCAGGCTGTACATTCTAGAAGGAGTTTAGTTCATTAAAGGTGGTATCTTTTGCACTTATAAAGGCATTGAACTAGTTGCAGGCACTTAGTTTTTCATTTATATCCTGTGTATTGATACTCCAACTTTATATAGCTGGATCATGATTCATATAGTGTCTTAATGAACTAGATAACCAGCTTTTATTTTCCTCATTCAGGGAGAAACTTATTCGTCTTCAGCATGAGAATAAGATGTTAAAAATTAATCAAGAGGGTTCAGACAATGAGAAAATTGCCTTATTGCAGAGCCTTCTAGATGATGCAAACCTACGCAAGAATGAGCTGGAGACAGAGAACAGGTAGAGTCAGTCACAACTTCTCTCTCGGTGCCTTGATTTTGGGATTTCTAAAGAAAGGCTTATGATTCATTTGAAAAAATGATTATATGCTAGTATTTTTCTTGCTTTTGTTTTAATTATAATTAAACATTTTTTCTTTTACATCCCTCTAAATCCTCTCTTCTCCACTCTTCTTCAAATTCATGGCCTCTTCTTTCACTACTTGTTACTGCATGTGTGTATATGTATGTTTGTACATACATATTCCTAAATATAAGCTGCTCAGTATGTATAATGTTACTTGTGTGTTTGTTTTCAGGGCTGAACATGTGTCACTGTACAGCAGCCAGTCTTGTGCTCTTCCCTGAAGGGCCACCTCCCACTCCCAGTTTTACTTGGTTGCCTACAGTTTTTTGTGTAAGGTTGAGGCCCCATGGGCTTTTCCCCATCCACTTTGGCATGTCCATTGGTGTTGTCTTTGTTCAGCTATATTTTTTTTAAGATTATTTAATCTGTTTGACATAGGGTCTCTGTAGCTGGTGACTTTTCTCTGTCCTGCACGGTGCCCCACAGCCACTTACAAAACAGTTATTCAGAATCTTAATGATAATTATAATTGGCCATTGGCTCAGGCTTCTTACTGACTAGCTCTACATATTAATCCATTTCTAATAATTAGTGTATTGCCACGTGCCCTGTGGCTTACAGGTACTGTTCTGGCATCTTACTCTTCCAGGTGGCTGCTAGCGTCTCCCTGACTCCATCCTTTTTCTTCTTGTATCTCTATTTGGATTTCCCACCTGACTCTATTCTGCCTGACTATTTGGACAAATCAACTTCTTTATTAACCAGTGGTAATAAAACATATTCACAGCATACAGAGAGATATCCCACATCAGGTCTCATTATATAGTCCTGGCTGGCCTAGAACTCAGAGAGCTACCTGCCTGTACTAGTATTAAAGCCAATATTACCATTCCTGGCTTTAAAAAAAAAATATGTAGAGGATTAAAAAATATCTGATGCAGGCCTGGAGAGATGGCTCAGTGGTTAAGAGCACTGACTGCTCTTCCAGAGGACCTGAGTTCGGTTCCCATCAGCCATGGCGGCTCAAAGCTGTTTGTAGGTCCAGTTCCAGAGGATCCAGCACAGTCACACAGACATACATGCAGGTCAAACACTTTGCACTTTTTTACAGCAGTTGCAGTTCATGAACTCTTATCTGTTTTCCAAGACAGGGATTCTCTGTGTCACAGTCCTGGCTGTTCTAAAACTCGCTTTTTAGGCGAGGCTGACCTCGAGCTCACAGAGATCTGCCTGCCTCTGCCTCTTTAGTGCTGGGATTAAAGGTGTGCGCCCACCACCCAGCTCAGTTCATGAACTCTTTTCACAAGCTAATTTTGAAAGGATCTGGTGGTGTGGAGTTCAGTTGATAAAGTATTTTTTCCCTCATTTATTTTTTGTCATGACCATAAAAGGAAATTTTTTCCCCAAGTGCAATTCATTTATTTTGAAAATTTAAACTATGTTAGATTAACAAAAAATTGCATTTCTGCTGTAAGTTTTCCATATCTCAGTGTTACACAGTGTTTCAAAGTCAGTTACTATAAAATTAGTATGTTGTTGTTGCTTTTTGTTTGTTTGGTTTTCAAGACAGTATTTCTCTATGTAGCCCTGACTGTCCAGGAACTTGATCTGTAGACCAGGCTGGCCTCAAACCCAGATAACCTCCTGCCTCTGTCTCCCAAGTGCTAGGATTAAAGGTACTTGCCACCACACCCAGCTTGGGAAATGTTTCTTAACTGACAAATGTGTTTTCTGTTTTCTTACTGTTGTGATAAGCTGTGTTTTTCTTACAGTTGAAGTTTTCTCTGTGTTTGGCTGTTGTGCTCTGTGTGCCTATGTGCTGTGGCGTTTCCCTGGCAGAGTCAGATGGTTGGGATAGTTTTACCTCTCCTTACTTCCTTGTAATCCTGAGTTCTATAGCTACTGAGGCAGAGTAGGTATAGCATTGTAGATGAATAGAAATACCACAGTGACTATAAGAACATCATTAGACACAGTGCTCTGGGGGGCATTGTATGTGAGCACTTAGTAGCACACAGTGCTTTTTAAAAAATGAAATTGTAATTTTAAAAATATTTAAAGAGTTATTTTTATTTCGTGTGTGGGTGTTTTGCCTGTATGTGTGTCTGTGCACAGTGGTCATTCATTGCTCACAGAGGCTAAAGAGGGCATCAGATTCCCAGGATCGGAGTTACAGACAGCTGTTAGCTACCATGTTAATTGAACTCAGATCCTCTGGAAAAGCAGCCAGTCCTCTTAACCACTGAACCATCTCTCCAGCACCTTACTATTTTTTTCATTACTGTACATGTCTTGTTTAGGCAGCCATACTGTTAAGAGTTCATGGATATAGTACCTAAAAGATGCTATTTCACAGAAGGCATCCTGTTCTCCTGGCACTTCAGATCTCTCAGTCCCCTCCTTGGCAATTTCCCCTGGACCTAATTGAAGGAGTTGCACTGTAGATGTGACGCTGGGGTTGGGCACTTCCTCTGGACGTTGATCAGCTGTGGGTCACTGTGCTGGTCTCCGTCTGCTGCAGAAACAAAGCCTGATAAGGAGTGAGGGCCACAGCTACCTGTGGGAATAAAGGGCAGCGGGAGGGACCTCTCCAGCTACAGTAGTTGCCTGCTTTTTATTCTGTGATGTTTTACTCTTTTTTATTTCTGGACTCACCTCCCCCAAATTCCCAAATAAATCACACACACGGAGGCTTATTGATAGTTATGAATGCCCGGCCTTAACTTGGCTTCTTTCTTGCCAGCTTTTCTTAACTTAAATTATCCCGACTACCTTTTGCCCCTGGGCTTTTATCTTTTCTTACTTCTGCATGTCTTACCTCCTGATGTCATCTTCCTCCCCTTGTTCTCTCTTTGCTCCTCTTTCTTCCTCCTCCCAGATTTCTCCTTCTTTGCCTGCCAGCCCCACCTATTCTTGCTCCTGCCTCCATACTGGCCATTCATCTCTTTAATAGACCATCAGGTGCTTTAGACAGGCACAGTAACACAGCTTCACAGAGTTAAACAAATGCAATGTAAACAAAAGTCACACATCTGAAAATAATATTCCCCGGTAGCTTTACAGCATGAGCTCCCTCATATTGACTAGACCTTAAATCCAGTTGCACATCCCTTACCACTAAGCTAAAGGTGCCAGTATTGCGTCCTTGGGAATATCTTGCCAGGCCAGCCATGTCATTGTTGAGGTTTACAGGGTCACAGCTGTCCAGAACTACTGGTTGCTTTTCTCACTTAGCAGCTTGCATGGCACCTACTGATACTGAGACCTAGTCTGCAGAGAGGCGCCCTCCAGGTCAGTTCCAGCTTGAGTCCTCCAAGTTCTGTGTCTGAGGTACGTGGTGTCTTTTAGCAATAGGAGCCTAGGAAAAGTAGAAAGTAAAAAGAAACTCACAGAGGACAATGGACGTATCTTGAGTTGTACCCATTGGTCTCTATATTTTAACCATTCTGATCCAGCCTACTGCTTCCTCCTCGAGATTTTACTGCAGTCAAAAACACACCCACAGTTCTTTCCTACTGTTTCCCCTAATTCTTGTTCTTTCCTCTTCGGAAACAGAGCAGGTGGTTTTCACACTGTACCTATATTTTACAAATGACTTAGTTTTCGGTTTATGATTATAATTATTAACACACGTTAATTCACACATTTCACTATGGCATTTTCATACTTAGATATATCATGTTTATGTTTGTACCGTGACTGTTTTCAGATTCTCTACTACCCATCTCACCCCATCCCTGCCACACAATGCCTGTCCCTGGACCTTTCCTAGTCTTTAACAGAAGTCTCTAGTCTCCTTTCTGGTTTGGGTTGGTTTTTTTTGTCTTTTTGGTTTCCTAATATGAGAGAAAACATACTTTTCTTTCTGTGGATACCTTTTTCTCTTAGCATGAAGTCTACCAATTCCATCCTACAAATAACAAAATCTCATTATTTTTCATGACTGAGTAAAATGTGTATTTATTCAACATTTTCTGTATCCATTTATCTATTGATGGGCACCTACGCTATTAGCATTGCTTGGCTCTGTGAATAGTGCTGTGATAGACATAAGTATGCAAGTGCTTCGGCTGTATACTCACTGGCTCGTGTGTGTACACAGGAACGGCATAGAAGGATCGGATCACTTGTTTTAGTTTACCGATTTCCATAGCTGTATTGCTAGTTTACACTCATTGGTTTTTTTATATCTTTGCCAGCATTTGGGCTGGAAAGCTGACTGTTTAAGAGCACTGGCTGCTCTTCCAGAGGACTTGGGTTTGGTTTCAGAACCCACAGGGGGCTCACAATAGTCTGTAACTACGGCCTTAATCCCAAGGGATCTCATACCCTCTTTGGGCCTCTGCAGGTACTGTATACATGTGGTGCACAGGCATACATTCAGGCTGAACACCCATAAAAGTAAAATTAATAAATAGTTAACTTTTAAAAAGCCTATTTGACAGGATTTGTTATTTGGGGACTTCTCTGTTTTTTAATGACTTAGTTACTTGATTTTGGTTAAGTTTTTTATTTCTTTATAAACACTGCACATTTCTTCTTGCCATATGAATAGCTGACAGAGTGTTTCTCCCATTCTGTATGCTCTATTCACGGTTTTTTATTTTATACCCTTGTACTTGTCAGTTCTTTATTTTTGTTTCCTGAACTATTGGGCTCCTGTTGAGGAAATTATTGCCTGCACTAATGATCTTATGTTTTCCTATAATAGCTTCAAAGTTTTAAATTTTGTTTTGTTTTGTTTTTTGGTTTTTCGAGACAGTTTCTCTGTAGCTTTGGAGCCTGTCCTGGAGCTAGCTCTTGTAGACCAGACCGTTCTTGAACTCACAGAGATCCACCTGCCTCTGCCTCCCGAGTGCTGGGATTAAAGGCGTGCGCCACCACTGCCTGGCCTAAATTTTAAATCTTAAGGTGTTTTTAAATTGATTTTTTTTTTTTTGCACAAGGTAAAAGATGTTAGTCATATTTCAGTCTTCCACATGCAGATAGAGTTTTTTGCTGTTATTGTTTTTTCATTTGTGGAGTTTTGTGGCAGTTGTTGGAGTTTCTTCTCTGAGTTCTTACTGAGAAACTTCGCTACTGGTGTATAGATTGGCTATCATTGGCAGGGCTTGGTGGCTCACTGCTTTAATCCCACTTCTGGGGAGCAAGAGGCAGGTAGATGTCTCAGAGTCCAGGCCAGCTTGGTCTACATAGTGAGTTCTAGGCCAGCAGGGCTACATAGTGAGAGCCTGTCTTAGAAAACAAAAGGAAAGCTACTATTTTTTTATATTGACTTTGTATCCTACTACCTGATTTTTTTTTATCAGTTTTACAAGTTTTTTTTTTTTGGTAGAATCTTTAGAATTTTCATTGTATAGTATTTTGTCATCTATAGAAAGAATTTATTTTCCTCCTTTGCTAGCAAAGTTATTTGGAACTCTGAAGTATTATGTAGCAAATAAGTAAGTATGTTAATCAGCTGGACAATATATTAAAACTGCCTTTTGTAACCCTTAACAACAGTAATATTAGCTCCATCTTAACACTGAGGAAGCTGAATATTTAGCAGTTTTCAGTTAGCACATTTAAAATTAAAGCCCAGTTCTTTTAGCTCCAAAAGTCTACAGTGGCATTGTATATTTTTAAAAAGCAGCAAAGAGGAGAGAGAAAGCGAAAGTGAGGTTGTGTTACTTTGCTTTGTTTTGTTTTTTGACACAGGCTCACAATGTATACCAGGCTGGCCTCAAGTTTACTATGTGTCTAACTTATGACTTTCCGGCCTCTACCCCCAAGTGTTGGGAACCACAGGCATGTGCCACTATGCCTGGTTATACAGTTATACAGTACTGAGAATGGAGCCCAGAGCCTTATGCATCTAGGGAAGTCCTCTACCAACTGAGCTACATCTCCAGCCAAAAAATGAAATTTTAAATATAAAAAATAATATGGAAAGTAATCTTTACTTATGAAAATGTGAGTGTCCTTTTGCGGTTATGCAATGATACTACAACTTGAGTTCTGAGTTTGCCAGTGACACTTTCAGTGAAATCATTATGACAGCCCAATGGGAAAAAGTATATGTAGAGAATTAATATGTGTTTGCTTTGCAGGCTGGTGAATCAGAGACTTCTAGAAGTACAGTCACAAGTAGAAGAACTGCAGAAATCTTTGCAGGATCAAGGCTCAAAAGCAGAAGATGTAAGTTTTGATATGTACCAAGCATGCTCTAAAGGTTTCACAGCTAAGAAGACCTATAATTTTGATACTTTCACAAACAAATTTATGGGAGTGAGTAGTGGAGGCATGTGTTTGTGTGCCTATGTACTCCACAGCTCACCTGCGGAGTCCCAGGAACAAACAGGTCATTAAACCTGCTGACAATGGTCTTTACCGTTGAACTATCCCTCAGGCACATCTTCAGTTTTTTATTTGATATCTAATAATTTGGCACTATACTGGTTATAGGGAATAAATACTATGTTCCTTTTCGCTGGTATTCCTTATTTAAAAGTCCTGTTTTAATTGACTCTGCAAAGTTTACTTGTGTTTATCAGGCAAGATATACATCGAAGCTCTACATCTTAAATGTGCTCAATTCATATTGAAATGAAAGGTTCCCCCCTCAGGCAAAAAAAAAAAAATGTAAAGATATGCCCAAGAAGAAAATTTTAATATAAACTTGATATTTAATCATCTCTGAGTTTCTAAATCCACTCTTTATATGTCATATATATGTGTGTGTGTGTATGTGTATATATATATGACCTTTTTATATTCTTTTAGCATTTTCTGCATATCTCTGTCTTAGCTCTCCTGTGCTATTAGCACATTCTCACTGGAATATGGTACCTGTGCTGATAATGACTTACATCATCTCTGTCCACTACCCACCTTTCACAGCACTAGGATGCCTAGTAGACATCTCTAGCAACAGTAAACAAGTTGTAATTGGCAAATTCTTTATATTAAATAAAGCATACACAATAAAAACTAAAGCACAAAAAAGAACAGTGTAAAAAATAGGGAAATTAAATATTACTCAATCAGTCTTGTTTTTCTGTTGTCAGTGCAGTTTCCTATGCTCTCAGACATTTGATTTCATACTTTTTGGGTTGCTTCATTGATGCAGCCAGCTGGAGAAATCTCCAGCCTTATTAACATAGGAACAACTGAAAAGTAAAGAGAGCTAAATGAATTACTTTTAAAGTTTGGGAATATTAAATATAAAAGCCATTGAGACCTCAAACTTAGTTTTCTAAGTTTCTCTACACATATATCTTATTTAGGTTGCCAGTGTGCCTGTATTTTTGGGAGGTCTGGGGTTTTTTTGCTGTTGTGTTATTGTTTGTTTGTTTGGTTTGGTTTGGTTTTTCCACACAAGGTTTCTCTGAGCTTTGGAGCCTGTCCAAGAACTCGCTCTGTAGACCAGGCTGGCCTCAAACTCACATAGATCCACCTGCCTCTGCCTCCTGAGTGCTGGGATTAAAGGTGTGCACCACCACCACTTGGCAATTTAGTTTATTTCTTAATAAGTTGGTAATTGTTTTAGTTGCCTGGATCAGTTCACAACTGCTGTCATTTTTAACAGCCATACACCTTTATGAAAATGGGGCTAGTTAAAAATGCCAAGTATTTCTTTTGTTCTTTTTCCAAGCAGAGTTCCAGAACTGTTTGACAGAGAAACCCTGTCTCGAAATAACAAACAAACAAACAAACAAAATGTGGGTCTGGGATTCAAACAAGTGTTCTACCACTGAACCATACCCCTTACCCAGTGTCATGATTTAAAAACAATCCATCAGACAAACAACATGTTTAAATGATAAATCTCCAAGAACTGGAATTAGTGCACTGAAATAATAAAGCCTACTTAACAGTGTCTTAGAGGTAGCCGTAGGATGTAGGATTTCTTTCTTCATATGGTTTCTAAATTCGTTTAAACAAAATAAATAAAAGTTCATTTGGGTCTTGGAAACTTTAAGGTTACTTTTGTGGATTTGTTTTGGTAGAAAGGGGAAAAGAGGGTGGCACACAGCGTGTAAGCATGGTGAGTGGCTTACCTAAATGTCATAGTGTAATAAGGACCATGTGTGTGGTTCTTTTGCTTAAATTAAAGCATTAAGGAGTTGTTTTTAAAGTGGCTTGGGGCAGCCTAGTTAGTTATCACTGTGATAAATCTACTTAGATATATTATGGGCAGTTGCTGTAGGGGATTATATTTCAGAGGTAAGATGCCTTCCCTATCAGATATTTGCATAAAGTGGTCACCTTTTAACTACCTAAGTAGTCATGAGATGTCTAGCTCTAATCTAAGAAAAATTCCCTTCCATGTTCTTTGCCAACAAGTCTCAGGTGGAAATTGTTCTGTTTTGAAGACTCCAGATTCCTTAGAGAAATGGTTTAGTTCAGGGCATGTAGTTCTTTTACCCCATCAGATTTTTGATGTTTTTCTCTTTATTTTTCTCCTCAATGATCCATAGTGTATCTCAGGAGTGTGATGCATAGAGCAACCTCTAGACCGGATTCATCCCCTCTGAAGAAGAACACATAATTGCTGCCTTTTCTCTTATCAAAATAGTCTTTTCTTAGAACCTTAAGTCAGAGCATGATGGTTTGCACATTTTTATTATTATTTTATGTCATTTGTTTTTAGCATGGAAGCAGAAATGCATTGTTATATCCAGTCATATGGATAATTTGAGCTAGCCACAGTATATAAAACTTCAGAGAACAAGACAGGCTGAGGAGACCAGAGAAGAAAGAAAAATGTACAATTCTGAAAAAAATGCATATCTTTTACTTCTGTTCATGAATTACTAAATCGTTCCTTCTCTTGGCTGCTGTGTTTGCTTCATACTAATATGTGCTCTCTGTCTCTTGGCATGGTTTCTGCTCAAGGCTATTGTAAGTATGGCTTCCTATTCATTTCCATATACTTAGCAGTTTTTAGATTGTATACTTTTATCTGATATTATAGGTAGTGATACTGAAATTTCAAAGTAGGACTTATGTGATAAATAAACATTCTAATACTTGCTTTCTAAGTATATGCTCCTTACAATTAAAATTCTGAAAATATATCCAAACCTTAGTGGAGAAGTCCTCTCCCTTTTTCTCACATCTGCTCTGCCCCTTATAATTAGTTCATTGATAATAATTGACTTTAACACAAGCCTCCTTTTATAATCTAGTCTCCTCCAACCACCCATTTTGAAAGTTATAGTCTTCAATTTGGAGAGGCACTGTAATATAGAACACAAGGAAAGGGAGGCTATTCAGAGGGTTTGGGTCTCTGCTGTACTGGACTTTAATTTCCAGTGTGTTACTTAAGGTACTAAATTGCTGGCCCTAAGCTTCCTCAGTTGTACAACAGGGTTATTATTACTATTGTGAGGTATCTGGCTTATTAGCTTGTATTTAGTTGTTTTACTATATAATATGTAGAGAATTCAAAGTAATTTGTTAAGATCTAATCAAAACAAAATTAAGAATTTCAATATTTATATTTCATCCTCTCAGCACAAAGAGAACAAACAATAATTATTTTAAAACAAAGATTAGAAGGTTATTATCTTTTAATAAGATATCTACTTCTATAAGCCTTACTTTTAATAAGATACCTTATTAGAGGTATCATGTATCTTTTTTTTAAGATTTATTTATTATGTAGACAGCATTCCTTCCATGTATGCCCACACACCAGAAGAAGATGCCAGATCTCATTATAGATGCCTGTGAGCCACCATGTGGTTGCTGGGAATTGAATTCAGAAACTCTGGAAGAGCAGTCAGTGCTCTTAACCACTGAGCCATCTCTCCAGCCCTGGTATCGTGTATCTTATAAGAATAACACATAATTGCTGCCTTTTCTGTTATCAAAGCATTCTTTTCTTATAAGTCAGAGCATGATGGTTTGCACATTTTTATTATTATTTTATGTCATTTGTTTTTTAGCATGGAAGCAGAAATGCATTGTTATATCCAGTCGTATGTATGATTTGAGCTAGCCACAGTATATAAAACTTCAGAGAACAAGACAGGCTGAGGAGACCAGAGAAGAAAGAAAAATGTGTAATTCTGAAAAAAAATATAAATAATATCTTTTTTAGATAGTAAAGACATAAATAATATCTCTGATAAGATATAAAGTAAGGATATTATCTTTCTGTACGTTTGCGAAAAATAGTGGTAGAGGATGTTGGTCTAATTACCATTACCATAATGAGAAAGATGTGAATTTGAAATTTCCAAAGCTGTGTTAGAATTGATTGAATAAACTCAAGGCTGATGATGCACACCTGAAATCTCAGGCCTCCTGCTTTTAGGAGGAAGGTCATGAGTTCAAAGCCAAACTGGGTTCCATATGTGGTGAGTCCCAGGCCATTTCTAAGTGGCAAGAAGTAGGTAGACGTGAGTTAATATATATGGAGAGCATCACTAAACAGGGTAACTAAAAATTTAAGAGGTTTTCTCTCTCCTCGTTGCTATTATTAAACAATCAAGCAATGTGTTTTATAAGCCTACATTAATTGGTTTTGAGTGTCATTTATCACATAATTCAAAACTCATTATTAATATTTACTCTTGTAAGTGTTACACTGTGAGACTTTATTACTTATTTTATGTAAGTTTTAACTTCTTGCTTTTCAAGAAGTTAAAACCTTTTTTTAAAAAAGTTACCCAGTCAAAACTTCATCCTCAGTATCCTAACATCTCCCGTGCCGTGAACTACATTACTTGTCCGCAGCTCAATATGGCAGTGAACCTGAGACTATCGTGATGCCAAGAAAGCGGCGTAAAAAGTGTGTTATGTTAGGGGACTACTTGGATACTGAGTCCAGGAATATCTGGATCTCTATATAAATTGGAAATTTATATCTGTGTGTTTCTTACTGTGGCTGCTCTCACTTCTGGGCTGCTCTCTTCTTGAAGAGGATTGTAAATTGAGGTACATTGGGTTTTGAGCTCTTTGACCAAAGAAATTACTGATAGCTTACTCCAAGTTATTTACTGTATATATTTTCATTTTTACAAAATAATTTGTTAGTTAAAATGTTAAATAATGAGCTAATTTTTTATTTTCCACTTTCAGTCAGTTCTTCTAAAAAAGAAGCTTGAAGAACATCTGTAAGTAGACAACTTGTTGAGGTTCTTCACATTACAGAACTAAAGCACTTTGTGTTGTGGGTACAGACTGTGTAGGCAGTGGCATAAGATTCTTGAAGATACAGGGAAGTACCACTTGTTAGTAGTGTCTACAGTACCATTTCTACCCAAGTCCTGCACATCAATTCAGTGATTGTGAGTCGGGCATGGTGACTAATACCTGCAATCCAGAAACCAAGGCAGGAGAATTACTCCTGGTTTCAGGCCAACTTGGGCAACAGTGTGAGACTCCTTCTTAGAAAAAAAGGAGTATGAGATACTGAATCAAAAACCACAGCCTTTATCTGTGACAGGCCAGATAGTAATTATTTGAGGCTGTATGAGTCCTGGCCTCTGTTACAGCTACTCAGCTCTAAAGCAGCTGTAGACAATATTAAAACTAGTTAGAACTGTGCTGCAGTAGAGCTTCACATACGGGAACAGGTACCTCTCTGACTGCCCCTGATACACTGCAGTTTGCCAGGCATTGATTCTTCTATAAGTAAACTTTTTTAAAAATATAATTTTACTAGTTCTTTGAGAATTTCATACAACGTTTTTTGATCATCTCACACCCCCACACCTTCCCCTAACGCCTTCTCCTCTCCCACTCTACTTCATGTCTTTTTTGTTGGTTTTTGGTTTTTTTGTTTGTTTGCTGGTTAGTTGGTTATCAGATGTCCTGGTCCTCTGGCTCTTACAATGTTTTTTTTTTCTTTTTTCATTTTACATTCCAACCACAGTTTTCCTTCCCACCCCTCCTCCTGCCCCACCTCACTTCCCATTCCCCCACATCCCCCATTCACTCCTCCCAATGGTAAAGACTCCCATGGGGAGTCAACAAAGTCTGATGCACTAAATTAGACCAAGCCCCTCCCCCCTGTATTAATGCTGAGCATGACATCCCGCCATAGGAAATAGGCTCCAACAAGCTAACTCATATACCAGGGATAGATCCTGGTCCCACTACCAGGGGCCCCTCAAATAGGCCAAGCTTCACAACTGTCTCTCATATGGGGGCTCCACAGCTGTCAGTCTAGAGTTCGCTGGTTTTCACGAGCTTGGTTCATCTGTCTCTGGAGATTGCTCCATCATGATCTTGACCTCCCTTGCTCATATATTTCCTCCTCCCTCTCTTCAACTGGATTCCCAGAGCTTGGCCTGGTGCCGACTCTTACAATCTTTCCACCCCCATTTCTCCATGTTCCCTGAGCCTTCGGTATATGTATTATAGCTATATCAAGTTAACATTTTAAAGTAGAGTGCTTGTCAGTACCATATTTTCTAATAAGTTTTTGAATCACAATCATCTTAAGTACAGCTTTTTAACTTAAAAGATGAAATAAAAACTTCAGATACTAACTTTGATTTCTCCTGAAGAAATCTTCATCTTTAGCTGAAGTTAACTGTGTTAGGGATATTTAATAATTTTTCTCATGCCCAGTAACAACCTCAATTTATCATTTTTCAGCAAAACTGCTTGCAGGCATTAAGTGTGGGGTGGCTATGAATTAGTAGCTGCAGAAAGATACTTATGTTTCTCAAAGTTTGATATATGTTATCCAGTTTTTTAATATGTTGGATGGGATAGGCCACTGAGATGTCTAATAATAGACAGATTCACACTAGAACATTGCTACTCTCCAGCCTTTGTAAGGCTACTCGGAGTGAGAACGTAGTACCATTCTTATACTTTCGTATATTCCATTCCTCTCTAACAAAACCAGAATACTTCAGACCATAATTCTACTCTTTAACCATTGTTATATGTTCAGTTGTTTACATGCTAAAAATCTTCATCAGATAGGGTCTTTAGTGAAGATGGCCCTTGTTCTTGTGTCTGTCGTAAAAAATAAAGGGGCTAAGAGAAGAGAACAATTATTTTCTCACAGTTATAGAGTCAAAGAGTTTGAGGTCCAGTTGTCCACAGACTGTCTCTTAGTGGATGAGCAGGAACGTATTCCACACATCTAGTTCTAGTAGTCATTGATGATCCTTGGTGTTCCTTTGGTAGCCTGCTCCAGTTGACACTCTTTCTGTATAGTGCTTCCCTCATGCTCAAGGGATTTCTTCCAAGATGCTCAGTGAATGCCTGAAATCACTCATAGTTCTGAACTCTACATTTGTGGGTTTTTTTTCTATAGATAAATTCCTCTGATAATAGTTTAATAATAAAATAGAGAAATTATAACACTATCTTAAAGTAGTTATTCTGGTAACCAACTGGTTACTAAGTGACAAGTGGTAGATAACCTACACAGTTTAGATATGCAGAATGAGGGATCGTTCACATGTCAGGCAGAACACAACAGGACCACATGAAAGTTTGGTTGTACCAGGTGTTGTTGATTAGATCGGTACGATAAATAACCAGGCTAGCTCAAGAATAACAATTATATTTTAATGATTATAAGGGGAAACTCACGCTACAAGAGTGGGAGGTCTGACTTTGTATCTGGCGGGCGGGCGCCGTGCAGAGAGAGCGCACAGCTGAGTTCTCCAAGTTTTTCCTCCTCAACTGCAGGTACCCATGCCTTAACTAGATGTGATTGGTTGACAGAGTTTCCCCATCAAAGTTTGTCATACAACTTAGTACATTGTATGTCTCAAAACTTAGCTTCTTTTGGGGTTTTAATGTAATGGTTTGATTCCAGTTGAGATAAGAACTGGACCCACGGGAAACAAATCCACCATAGGAGGAATGTGGGCCTCCCTTTGAGGACAGCAGTAGTGGGCTCAGCATGTCCCCTGGTCCAGTAGTATAACCTCCTGCTAACTGTGTCTGTAAACATCCAGTTTCTCAATAGTGTCACCATCCTAGTACTAGAGATTAGACCTTTCCTTTTGGAAAACACTTCAGCTCACACAGGACCTCATCTCAGCCACACACAGATTTAAAAACATATCAAATTGGGTTTAAAAATTAAATCAGTAATGACAGTTATTACTAAATTACTAAATTTTTAAGCAATAATAATTCTCATTGACTGCTGATAGTATTTCTCAGTAACCTCTTCATATCGAAGAAAGTACATACTCTATAATATATTGGTTTTACTGTGTATACCTGAAATTTCCAGAGATAATACTGTCCATGTATAATAGGGAACCTTTAGAAGTCCTGTATTTAATGATTAATGTAGTAAGTAAAATGTTAGACATAAATAATGTATTGCTTAGGAATAAGACAAAAGCAGCAACCATCATATAAATCAGGAGAACACTTAAAAATTTGTACATTGATTACCCCTAGGAAGATGTGTGATTTCTATGGTTTGGGGATGATTTTTGGTTTATTCAATAGATATAGATATAGATATACATACACACACATATGATAGTTAGACCTTCAAAAATAATTTACTGAAAAAGAAAAGGATACAGGAGTAGTCTTTATTCCCAGTACTTGGGAGGCAGAGGTAGGTGAGTCTCTGGGTTCAAGGCCAGTTTAGTCTACAGAGTGAGTTTCAGGTCAGTCAGAGTTACACATAAGACCCTGTGTCCAAAAAGGCAAGGAGGAATTTATTGCAGTATTTATGCTTTGAAAAAAATCAAAAGTAGACATAACAAAATGCTCTTATTATTGGTTATTGTTTTAGCCATCTGTCTTATACATAATACATAATGCCACACTGAATAATTTAATGGAAGAATTATACATCACATTATTATAACACTTTCACAAGAGAAAAAGTTTTCTATTTATTCCTTTTTATATTGGAATATAACTTTATATAGTAATATACATATCCTAAGTTTCTAAACATAGATTGTGAATATTTGCCTCCATGTATAGATAACCTGAGTCAACATTTAATAGAATTCATCCTTCTTCTTCCCAGTTGATTGAGTACATCTCTGTAATCTTCGTCTTTTATTAGTTTCAATGCTGTATTGATAAACTCCTGGCTTCCTTTGTTTTGCATTTAACTTTAGTCTATTTATCTTTGTTTCATAGTATTTGTGTGCAATGCAAGTGTATTCGAAAATAATGAACTTTTAGTTCAGAATGAAAAAAGAATACAGAAACAAGGGTTGAGCATGTACTTAGAGGTGGAGAATTTGCATAGCATGTATTAGGCACTAAATTGGATCTCCAGCACAGGAAAGAAAAACAGAAGTGATGATATGGTCATATATTTTGTTGCAGAGAGAAGCTGCATGAAGCCAACAATGAATTACAGAAAAAGAGAGCTATAATTGAAGATCTCGAGCCAAGATTTAACAACAGCTGTGAGTTTTTCCTAATAGTATCACTAGCCATGCAGCATTCTATAGATAATGAATTTATGTAACTTGTTTCTTTTTTAAACAGGCCTTTTAGTTATTCTAGCAATTAAGAATTTCCCCTAAGGGGCTGGAGAAGATGATGTGGTTAAGAACACTTGCTCTTTCAGAAGATAAAAGTTTGATTCCCAAATCCTACATTCTGGCTCACAAGCCCTGTAACTCAACCTCCAAGGGCTCCAGCACACTCTTCTGTCTCCATGGGCACCTACACACATTTGACATATACTTACACAGGCATATACACATGTGCATAACTAAAAAATATATTAAAATAAAAATAAGTGTTGGTTTGTTTGTTTTTAAGCATTTGTCAGGTGTTGGAAAGATGTCTTGGAGCTCTTGCTGCTCTTGCAGGGGACGAAAGCTTGTTCCTAACACCCACGTCAGTTTGCTCACAGTTGCCTATAATTCTAGCTTTAGGAGATCTTCATGCCTCACGCTCTTTGGGACCAGCACTCAAGAGCACATACACAGAGACAAACAGATACATGCACACACAAATTTAAAAAATAATTATTTTAAAGAATTTGCCAGGCCAGGCAGTGGTGGCGCACACCTTTAATCCCAGCACTCGGGAGGCAGAGGCAGGCGGATCTCTGTGAGTTCGAGACCAGCCTGGTCTACAAGAGCTAGTTCCAGGACAGGCTCCAAAGCTACAGAGAAACCCTGTCTCAAAAAAAAAAAAAAAAAAAAAAAGAATTTGCCATATTTCTTAAAGTACTGGGTTGTCTTCTTTTTTTTTTTTTATGAAATCTTTAACTGTGGATTTGTAATGGACATTATATGAAGTTAGACACTTTCAATGTAATTGTGCATAAGTTAGCCCTAGACATAATTCTATGTCAGTTTGTATATATAGTTAGCTTAACTTTGTTTTTTTGAAAAAAGATTGCAGACTTTAATTTTAAGTCATAGAAAAATACAGCAGTGGGTAACCATTTTAAGAATACAGTACAGTGGAATTAAATACATTATGCAACCTCACCACCTCTCCCCTGTAAAATCTTTCATTCCTCTCAACTGGAATGATTCTTCCCTCTGCTTATCTATTTACCTTCTGTCTCTGAGTTTAACTGTGCTTGGAAACTCATAAAAATAGACTCATGTTTGTACTTTCCTGTCTAATTTATTTCAATAAGCATAGCTTTCTTTCTCAATTAACATTAAGGATCAATACTGTGGTATATATCAGAATTTAGACTTAAAAAGATTATGTGAGTATATGTTTATTTACCCATCAATAGATGCTTTTTACTTTATGTAGTTTAATACCAACATCTTTGTTTACTTACTAAGAAAAACTTTTGGTAAAATAAAAATATGAATTACTTTTAAAGAGAAAATTATATATAAGAATAGACCAAATAGTCACTCAGGACTACTACTTATTATTTCTTTTTTAAAATTTTTGTATTGATTTTATTGAGCTATATATTTTTCTCTGCTCTCCTCCCTTCCTCTCCCTCCTCTTCAACCCTCTCCCATGGTTCCCATGCTCCCAATTTACTCAGGAGATCTTGTCTTTTTGTACTTCCCATGTAGATTAGATCTATTTCTTTTTTAAAATTTTTGTATTGATTTTATTGAGCTATACATTTTTCTCTGCTCCCCTCCCTTCCTCTCCCTCCTCTTCAACCCTCTCCCATGGTCCCCATGCTCCCAATTTATGCAGGAGATCTTATCTTTTTCTACTTCCCATGTAGATTAGATCTATGTATGTCTCTCTTAGGGTCCTCATTGTTGTCTAGGTTCTCTGGGGTTGTGATTTGTAGGCTGGTTTTCTTTGCTTTATGTTTAAAAACCACCTATGAGTGAGTACATGTGATAATTGTCTTTCTGTGTCTGGGTTACTTCACTCAAAATAATCCTTTCTAGTTCCATCCATTTTCCTGCAAAATTTAAGATGTCATTTTTTTTCTGCTGTGTAGTCCATTGTGTAAATGTACCACATCTTCCTTATCCATTCTTTGGTCGAGGGGCATTTAGGTTGTTTCCAGGTTCTGGCTATGACAAACAATGCTGCTATGAACATAGTTGAGCACATGTCCTTGTGGCACGATTGAGCATCCTTTGGATATATACCCAAAAGTGGTATTACTGGGTCTTGCAGAAGGTTGTTTCCTAATTTTCTGAGAAATCGCCACACTGACATCCAAAGGGGCTGTACCAGCTTGCATTCCCACCAGCAATGCAGAAGTGTTTCCTTTACCCCACAACCTCTCCAGCATAAGTTGTCATCAGTGTTTTTGATCTTGGTCATTCTTACAGGTGTAAGATGGAATCTCAGAGTTGTTTTGATTTGCATCTCTCTGATGGCTAAGGATGTTGAGCATTTCCTTAAGTGTCTTTCAGCCATTTTAGATTCCTCTGTTGAGAGTTCTCTTTTTAGGTCTGTACTCTACTTTTTTATTGGATTATTTGTTCTTTTGATGACCAATTTCTTGAGTTCTTTATATATTTTGGAGATCAGACCTCTGTCTGATACGGGGTTGGTGAAGATCTTTTCCCATTCTGTAGGCTGCCATTTTGTTAATAAATAATTAAGTATAATGTTATTAAAATCTAATTTTTTTTATGGACATCTTTTTGCAGCCTTAAGAATTGAAGAATTGCAAGAAGCTTTACGGAAGAAAGAAGAAGAAATGAAGCAAATGGAAGAGCGCTATAAAAAGTACTTGGAGAAAGCCAAAAGTGTGAGTTTATGTCAGGGTCCGTGGCCCCAACATAGATACTATTACTTTTCCTTAAGTGTATTTGTACAGAGGCGCGAGGAATAACGAGACATAGTCACACAGCCATAATGGAAGGGCATCTCAGGCTTCCTCCATCCTGAAAATCTACCCGCGTTTATTATACAAAACACCTCATCCCCTCCCCCCCCACACCAAGGTGGATACTCATTAATATTCTCTTTCTGGGGGACACGGGGCTGCTGAAACAACCTGCAACTTAAGTCACCAGCCTTGGAATCAACACTTCTTCCCAGGCGATCTACATAATAATAAAGGAGAAGAAGCCATACATGGCCTTTGTCAGGAGGCTGGCTTGCAAATTAAGCATGGCCAGAGAGCCTGCCTGTAAATATTTTGTATGAAATATGGGCCCACGAGTATAAACTTGTAACTGTCTCACTGTATTTTCCAGAGAGGGTTTTCTCTAGCCTGGAAGTCTAGTATCCAATTAAAATCATGTCCTCTTACACAAAGAATAATCAAAGAAATCTTGTAAGCAGAAAAAGATCCCAAGTAAGTAATGATGAAAATAGATCACTCCACAGATTGAATAGCAAGAGGACAATGCACCTATGTAAGAAATAGGTGACAGCCACAACTGTAGCCAGTACTTAGAGTTAACACATGAAAGAAGAACAAAGCTGAATGAGATATCTCTATGAGCAGACAGGAACAAATAAGGACAAGGTACAAGAGTCAGTTCTCTCTTTCTGTCGTTTGGGTTCCAGGGGTGGCACTCATCAGGCCTGGCAACAAGCATGTAGCATCTCCCTCAGCCAAGAGCAAAGTCTGATGAATGACATAAATGTGTGAAAATGCCATGATAAAAAAGACCCCACTAAGTTATAGGTTGACTTTAAGAGTTAAGGTTAGAGAGATGACTCAGCAATTGAGAGCATTTGCTACTCATGCAGCAGCCCCAGGTTCAGTTCCCAGCATCCACAAAGCAGATTACAACCAGTTCCAGGGGCTCTGATAGCAGTTCTAGCTCCAGTGGGCACCAGTCATGTAGGTGATACGCATGCATGCTGGAGAAACCCTCAAACTCATAGGAATGAATAAATCTTTAGTTTTACAAAAAATTTTAGGGGCTAGAGAGATGGCTGAGTGGTTCAGAGCACTTGTTATTGCAGGAAGCCCAGGTTTCGTTTCCAGCACCCACATGGTGACTCACAATTGTCTGTAACTCCAGATTCCAGACACCTTCTCTTCATCTCCATAGTCACATGGTACATACAGTCACATGGTACACAGCCATGTATGCCTGCTGGGAATCAAACCCCTCAAAATAAAGAAATTTGTTTTTGTTTTTAAAGACAGGGTTTCTCTGTGTTACAGCTCTGGCTGTCCTGGAACTCACTGTGGAGACCTCCCAGTCTCCTCAGCCTCCCAGAGATCCACCTGCATCAGCTTCCCAAGTGCTGGGATAAAAGGCATACACTACCACACCTGGCTAAAATAAATCATTTTTACAAAAAAAAACTTTAATAGAAAGGGTATTAACAATGTACAGTGCTACAGCCAAGATTTGGTGCTTCCTAATGGAATATCACTATCATCAGTGATTAACCTGAATCAAAGTGTCTTCTAGATCTTTCTTCACACCACAAAGTTGTTTGAACAAGTTAACTAACACCTTTTGGCAGGGCTGGAGAGATGGCTCAGCAGTAACTGTCTATAACTGCAGTCCCATTGAATCCATAGTTCCATTGTATCTCATTTCCTTTTATGATATGTCTACATACATGTAAACAAAATACCTGTATACATAAAATAAATCTTTTTAGGGCTGGAGAGATGGCTCAGAGGTTAAGAGCATTGCCTGCTCTTCCAAAAGTCCTGAGTTCAATTCCCAGCAACCACATGGTGGCTCACAACCATCTGTAATGGGGTCTGGTGCCCTCTTCTGGCCTGTAGGCATACACACAGACAGAATATTGTATACATAATAAATAAATAAATATCTTAAAAAAATAAATCTTTTTAAAAGTAAATTGTAGTAAGGAGGAGAGGGCTGCATTCCCGGTGCCTGGTTAGCTTATACCCGAAATAATTACACAGAAACTGTATTAATTAAATGACTGCCTGGCCCATTAGTTCTAGCCTCTTCTTGGCCAACTCTTACATCTTAAACTAACCCATATCTACTAATCTGTGTATCACCACGAGGATGTGTCTTACCGGCATGAGTCTAACCAGTGTTCATCTTGGGCCAGAAAAACATTGTGTCTGCCACATTGCCTTCTCTCTTACAGTTATTTCATTTTGTCTACTCTGCCCACCTAAGGGCTGCCCTATCAAAAGGCCAAGGCCGTCTCTTTATTTAACCAATGAAAGCAATAGAAATATAGAAGGACCTCCTACACCATTTCCCCTTTTTCTGTTTAAACAAAAAGGAAGGCTTTAACTTTAACATAGTAAAATTACATATAACAAAAGTTATCAAGTAAGAATTACAGTTACAACCTATTTTATCTTTTATTATGACAAAGGAAAACTATAACTATCCATTTTTTAACTCCATCAAAGACTCCAGAAGGATATACTGTTACCTAAGTAAACAAGAAGTAAGCAACTTCCAAAACTCTAGAAGTGACAGAGACATATCGCTGTCTGTATAGCCACCCAAAGTTTCTTTGTACCGTTGGGGCATCCATCTTTAGCCTATAGGCCCATAGTATTTAGTAGACATTTCCATGAAGCAGGAAATTTTAAAGACAGTTTAGTCACTTTTTTTGTGTGTGTCCTGTAGAACATCTCACATACCCTTTTATGAAGCAGGAACCCTGAAGGATCATCTCACCTTTAGGCAAGTTTAGCAGTCCTCTCTCTGCGGGTTCTTTGTGTCCAGTTAAGCAGTCCAGGCAAGAGCAGTTTTTTGCCCAGATGGCTAGCAAACTCCATAAGGAGCCTCTTTGATGCCCATCTTTCTCTTGAAATAGATTGGTGCTGCCAGGAGTAGACATGTCTCATTGTCATGAAAAGCCCTAAGTTATTAAAACATGAAATGCCATATTCTGTTGTCTTTGAAAGATATGAAGAATGCCTATCTAACTAAAATATATCTCTATATATCTAGAAAATCTAAGATGATTACAAACTTGACTATTATCGATGATTATTTATTAACAACCTATATTTTCTAATTATACATTACATTTTTAAATGAACTACATAATCACAATATCTTAATCAAGATCAGAAATATATGTATAACAAAATTGACCTTAAATTTACATCAGTAAAGCAAAATCCATACTAATGTAAATAAGTAACACCTTTAGGAAACTGTCAGATAATCCAAAATTGGGGTTAAAAGTCAGTATTATGAGAGCTTAGCAGATGGCTCAGTGGATCAGGTGCTCAGTGCACAAGCATGGAGATGGAGATGTCATTTCAGATCCCAGGAGACACATAAAGCTGGGCATGGGTGCACACAGCTCTGAGAGGTGAGACACAGGACCATCTCAGACTTACTCGCCAGTCAGTCTAGCCAACATGGTAAACTCCAGATTCAGTAAGAGATACTATCTCAAAAACTAAGGTGGAGCGTGATCAAAGGCCCCCAACAGTGACCCCTGACTGCCACATGTCATTCTGTGCTGAGGTCCTGGAACCCTGTCTAGAGTTGACAAGGGAATCACAGACACACACACACAGCAAAGTTGAGATCAGGTGGGAATTTCTAACTGCTGCAACCCAGGACCTCACCGTTTTTATTACAGCCCAGGAGGAGGGTTAGCTAGTCTTGGAAGGGAGACCTCTATAGTTGTGCAGTTTCAGACTGTAAGTATCTGGAAGGAGGAAGCCATAGTTGCTAGTCTTTGCACACACTGATCAATCATTTATACACACTCATGCTTGGATATCCCCTGGGAAAACTCTTCTATTCCTCTTTCACCTAGTCCATGTGGGCACTAGCTTTGGGCCAATTGGTCTCTGAGTTCTTAAATCAGTATTATACTAACAAAAAATAGGGAGTAGAATAAAGAAGAATGTAAGAAGCTGTACTGCATTAAAAGGAATCCTGCTTGCCAGGTGGGATGCATAAGTCTTTGAGTCCTGAATTGAGGACAGAGAATCAGTTTTAAGAGACGCTTTGGCCAAGTAATTTCAGCTTCTTCTTAAGACCAAAGCAAGTGGGTTGAAAGTTCAAAACCATCCTGAACAATTTACTGAGACCCTTGTCTCAGAATAAAGGTATAATATGAGCTAGGGATATATGCCTCATAGGTAGAGTGCTTTCCTAGCATGCACAAGGCTCAGTCCCCAATTCCTCCTACTTGTAAAGGTGGGGGATGTAGACATAGGCTAAATTCTGGCCATTTACAGAATTATTATTTTCTTTTTTTTTTTTTTTTTTTGGTTTTTCAAGACAGTGTTTCTCTGTAGCTTTGGAGCCTGTCCTGGAACTAGCTCTACTGTAGACCAGGCTGGCCTCAAACTCACAGAGATCCACCTGCCTCTGCCTCCCGAGTGCTGGGATTAAAGGCGTGCGCCACCACCGCCCGGCAAATTATTATTTTCTTATAGGTGGTGGTAGCATTGTGATTAGGAAGTTAAAAAAAAAATAGGCACACTGAAGTACTTAGGGGTTGTATTCACTGGGACTGTGCATTATTTCTAACACCTAAGAGTGTTGGGGGAGAGCAGATATGACAGAGTAGCAACTGTTCAATCCAGGTTAAAAATAATAAATGGGTTTGAACTATTTGGAAGTCTGTGTATTTGAACATTTTGGTAGTAAAACTATTGATAGAGAACAAAACTACCTCTTCCCCAGAAATCCTGTAATAAATGAGATAGAATTACATCAGTGTTCATGCCTCCACCATACTACTGACAGAAGAGACTGGCCTGCTTAGGATTCACCCTTGTGTGTCTTTCTGTTTACATGTCCAGGACTAGCCAAAATAAAACAGAAAAGATATGTGAATAGCATCTTTCTAGCAGTCCTCAGTAATTCAGAATTGATTCTTCCATCTGTATCATTGAAAAGTTAGGCAATTTTATTTCATACACTTACCTTTTGTAAGTGTCCTTAATAGCCTTTGAGTGTTATTTTCCTTTTCTGGTTTGTTTGATTGGGTTGCTAGGAATCAAACACAGAACTTTCATGCATGCTAAGATAGTGATAGCTATAACTCTATGTTTAGTTCAGCCATTAGATTCCCTGACCCCTACCTGCAGTACTGGGGACTGAACCTAGGGACCCGTGCGTGTTAGGTATGTACTGTATCACTGGGTTGTATCCTTAGCCTAATTTTCATTTTTAAGACTGCTGTCTTAGATGCTACATTCTGTAAGTTTGAGGGGTTGAAGCTTGAGTTTTGGAGGGGGTGTTGTTCTTTAAGTTATATATGTGAACTTATATGTGTACTTAAGTTTTTCTTTTATATTTGCAGGTTATTCGTACATTAGACCCTAAACAGAATCAAGGAGCAGCACCAGAAATACAAGCTCTTAAAAACCAACTGCAGGAACGGGATCGACTGTTCCACTCATTAGAGGTCAGTTAGTACACTGTGCAATAAAATACTGAGGTTTTTAGCTTTTTCAGAGACCCTTGCTATATTATATATTATAACCTTGGGTTAGACAGTTAACTGTAAGTATCTTCCTTATGTTGAATTCATTTGTATCTTTACATGTGGTTGTCCTTCAGAAAGAATATGAGAAGACGAAGAGTCAAAGAGACATGGAGGAGAAATACATTGTTAGTGCCTGGTACAATATGGTAAGAAAAGAGTATTCCAGAATATCTAGAATGTAATGCAAAGTTGTATGTCATTATATTGCCTTTACTGTAGAAGTAATTCTACCAAAAGAATCTGATAGTAATTTCTCTCCTAACATGTACTAACAAAGCCTCTATGTTGACCTTTAAACTGAAAAGCACCATACAGGAGGCTAAGGCGTTGTAAAACCATCATCCCCAGGGGATAGAAAAGAACAGTTTAGTTTTATTCCTTGGAGCCATTTGTTGAGGGGAAAGCAGACATGGTCATGCCTAAACAGATGCAGTAACTCTTGGCTTCGTTGGTTGTTTCAGTACATTTGCAAGATGAGATTTTCTTTACAGGTTGCGTAACTGTCTCATGGGATATGGAAATATTCAGTTTCAGACTTTGACCACTGAAGGTTTTGAAATGGAATGTTCTAGTACATGTGCAAAGAAACTAAATATATGTAAGAGAAGGAGATAACTGCTCATTGGCTCATGCCCAGTTGTGAATTTTACAGGATGAGGTGCCTTCTAGGACCTTTGTCTTCCTTTTCTTTGTGTTCTTTCCAATGAAATCATTTCTACTGCTTTGAAGTGTCAGGGTTTTTTAAATTATTTGTTGTGCATGTGTGTGCATGATGGGAGCTGGTGCTATGGAACACCTATGGCAGCTGTGGATTCCAAGGGTTGGACATAAGTCTCTAGACTTGCGTTACTCACAGAGCCATCTCACCAGCCAAATGCTAGTGTTTTGAAACAGGAAGTTAGGCTGTCCTCTCAGTCTTCCCCTTTTGTCCTATCGCTCTCCTGTTGGCATAAGTATTGTTTTTGTTTTAGTATTACTATTGTTGGTACTCGCTCTTAAAGGTTAGCTCTCCAACCTTAAAATGTGATTTGAGCTTTACAAAAAATTTGCTTCATGACATGTGTCTGCAGTACACCAGTGTGTTTAAGATCTTATTGTAATTTTTCTTTTAAAAGGGAAATAATTTTGAACGAGAATATTATTTTGGGGGGGTTGTTGTTGTTGTTTTTGTTTGGTTTGTTTGATTTTTAGTTTTTGGGTTTTCAAGACAGGATTTCTCTTTAGCTTTGGAGCCTGTCCTGAAACTAGCTCTTGTAGACCAGGCTGGCCTCAAACTCACAGAGATCCGCCTGCCTCTGCCCCCTGAGTGCTGGGATTAGAGGCGTGCGCCACCACTGCCCAGCTCGAGAATGTTTTTAACAAATAAAATTTTCTTGAAAATTAAATTTAAAAATAGAGAAAATAAATTTTATTAAGGAATTTTCTGTGGACATTAACCCTAACCACACTGTTCTATCTTCCTGGAAGCTGTGTTCCCAGTCTCACCGACCTGTACCTCAGTCCCTGTTAACAATTTCACATATTGCTTCTTATGGAACCAGATTTATTTATTCTGTGACATGGAACTAAAGGATAGTCTAATTTAACTTTTCAGAATGAAGGGGTAATTTCAAATAGACACATGCAGGTCACTCACAAAAGGTGATCAATAGAGCATCACGCTTACACTCAGAGCGTTTTGCACCTCAGACAACTTAAATAGGAGTCAGAATGGTGACTACTGGGACAAGATATTAAGTTCCTCAACAAATAGCTTTGTATTGGCCACTGACATCTTAAGAGGGTGTGAAAAGTGTAGCACAGTGGTAGAGCTCTGGAATATAGAGCACAGTCAACTGCCTGAAAAAAATAGAAAACATTTCAGTAGATATTTGCTAGTTTTATTCAAACCTTCAGATATATTTGTTAAGTTAAAGCCGAGCTAAAAAGTATATTCTGGGGGTTGGCAGGATGACTTAGCAGGTAATTGTGCTTGCTGCTCAAACCTGGCACCCTGAACTCAATAACTAGAACCTATGTAAAATGGGAGAGCATCAACTCCATGAAGTTGTCCTCTGACCTCCACATAAACTGTGATGCAGACATCCCATCTGTATACATCATGTATACACACACATAATAACTGTATACACACTACCACCCCACCCCCTAGGGACATACCCCTACGGCATGGTGACACAAGACAGTAATCCCAGTTCAAGGTCTGCTGGGAAGACCTAGTCCTAGGCTAACATGGCTACATCATAAGACTCTGCCTTAAAATACAACAGTGAGGCGGTGGTGGTGCGCACCTTTAATCCCAGCACAGGAGGCAGAGGCCAGCAGATCTCTGTGAGTTCAAGGCCAGTATGGTCTACAAAGAGAGTTCCAGGACAGCCAGGACTGTTACACAGAGAAACCTTGTCTAAAACAAGCACACAGAAAAGAAATGTGTTCTAGGATTTCCCATTGAGGAAAATGGGTTGTGTTCTTAGGTGCATATGAATAGATGAAGTTATATTCAGAATGCAAAGCTATGGCCAGTGTTTTCCTAGAAGCTTACTAGTAATAGGAAGCTTGACTTTCCAGTCTCCTGTCTTCTGTGCTGTATTTCTCTTTGTCATCTTCCACTTCTCCGCATCAGTTTACCTGTTCCGTGTTAGTGGTGTGATTAACCAGCAGCCTCAGTTCCTCCTGCCAGCTCAGGTCATTGTCTTATTAAAAGAACACTAAGACTGGCCCATGCCCAGTCTCCTGGGTAGTCATCTGATTTTAGCAAGGTGGTACTGTTACTGTCACTCACTGTTTCTCCACATTCTGGAAGTACCCTGCAGGCTTCCTTCCTCCTGTCTAGGGGTAGCCTGATGACTTTTGCTCCTCTTCAAAGGTAGTAAGTGGTTTTTCAGCTTTCAAGGGGAGATCCCCCTTCTTGGTTGTATCTTCTGTTGTGAGTTGTCAGAAACTTTTCTTAGTTTCTTTGAGAATACAAGTCATCCCTGAAGTGAAGAAAAGCAGCATTGTGGTATGTACAGCACCTAGTACGACTTTCCATTGTGTGAACCAAGTGCATCTATGTTTTTCTTCCTGATTAGTTCTGTGATTTCCTCAATTTGTGTGAATCGGCTGCTACCAATCATTTGCATTTTTCTTGGAAAATCACTGTTTGATTTGAAAGGAAAATATAGGTGGCATCTTCTAAAAATCATCCTTCACTATCTCATTTTGATTGTTGTAAATTAAACCTTAATTTTTCCAAAGGAAGATTTGTACTTAATTATTGGAATAAAAATGATTTCATAAAATTTTAAGTCATGAATGAGTAGAATGAATATTCCTAATTAATTGTACTTTGCTATTTGATATAGTAAATTCTGCATGATGACATTTATTTTTTAAGGATATCCCATGTTTTCACTGACTACTTTTGTTTCTGTTTTAATGTTACAGGGAATGACTCTACATAAAAAGGCGGCTGAAGATAGACTAGCTAGCACAGGTTCAGGGCAGTCATTTCTAGCAAGGCAAAGGCAAGCAACCAACACAAGAAGATCCTATCCAGGCCATGTCCAGCCGGCTACAGCAAGGTAGAGAGGTCTCACCATTAGGGATTTTTAAAAGGCATACTTCTGTTACATATAACAACATTTCAGGAAATCCAGCCGGCTTCGTTTGTTTTCTTCTGTGTTGATATTAGTGTTTCTCACGTGAGGATCTCTCTTGCATCTTTTAGTTTCTTTGTCATTTATGGTCTTTTCAGTTTCTTTTAATGTGCCAAAAATTTGTAAATGTACAATTAAAAACGTTGTATAATAGTGTAATACTTTTCTTTGTATGAAAATGTCTTCTTCCCCATTTGTGTGGGCTTTGTAAAGAATCAGATTTTCTGCCAATAATTGATACACAATTTATATTCTTTATCGTGCCTACTGTGTTACCATACTTTATAAGAATGTCTTTGTTTAAAGGGAATTAATCTTTCTATGGTGTATTAATCTGTGTTTTCAATTGTTTTTCAAATGCACTTCAGATAACTTCAGTATTTACTGTACTATACAGAGTGATGTTGAGTGCACTTGTGCAAAGGCAGATACATTGGCAGAGGCTGTATTCAGATCTTATGGCACCTGGCAGGGTCGCTTGGAGGGAAGAAAGAAGTTTTCATGTTGTTTTACTAGAAATTAAACTTATTCTAAGATTTGGAGTTCATTTTCAGAACATAACTATGTGAAGTGTCACTATTTCCTGCTGTCATGTTTGCTGGCAGAAGTGGAATTGGTGAAGATGTTTGGGTAGACATTACAGAGGATAAAAAAAAAATTGGCAGGCTTTTTTTTCTTCCTTTGAAATATCTTAGTAGTTAAAAATCAGATTCTAGCCACACACTTTTAATTGCTCTCCACATGTAAAAGATTTATTTTTCATATAGGTAGCCTTATCTTTGGGGCAGTTCTTTGACTTATGCCTTATATGTTTTATATATTCTATAATCCTTCCCTTTTCTCAATTACTCTTGATAGCTAACATCTTAATACAATTCATTAAGATCAGTACATGCCTTTTGTGTATAATATTATGATAGATCTCTTTACAGTGTTTCCTAACTCTACCTATGAGTCCAAGAGTTGGTAACTGGAGAGATTTTTTTGGGTATTTGGTTGTTGAAATTGCTTACATTATATGCCACATTTATTTACATAGATGAATGCCTGCTAAGCAGTCACTGTGAAGCACTTTGTCTATATAAGGTATCATATAATTTTAAACTATCATTTATTTGAAAATGATATACCTTTTGTCTTTCTCCATATTGATTTATGTATTTGATCCCAGGTAATATTTAAGGTTTCTCCCAGCCTTTTTCTTGTTCCAAACCACATTTTTCAAAAGAACAAAGAAATCTGGAATTAGGTTAGAGGGTTATTTTGTTTGTTTTTAGGTAAGTCATCTAAGTGGAAGATGTTATTTTATGTACTTGCTATTCGAAGTGCTGGTGTTACTTAGTTCTGTATAAAAGACAAGTAACTTTAATTCCAGTTTAATGTGATTAAGACTCTTCAGAAACTATATGCAAGTGCTTCATTTTAACTCCCTCCTCTTTTATAAGAAAATTGACCTAGAAATTTGTCCTGCATGTTTTGTTTTGTTTTTGTCAGACAGAGTCTTTGTATAACCCAGGCTGTCATGAATACATGATCCTCTGGATTATAGATGTGAACCTCCATACTCAGCTCTTAGAATGGTTTTTTTTTTTTCCTTAGAACCATTCTTGAGGAAAGGTATTAGAACATGGAGAAATGACACTACAATTGTGCAGCATTTCTTTAAGAGATATTCACTGTGAATGTCTAAGCACAGTATGAGGCATCTGCCCAGCAGACCATACAGCAGCGAGACTTGGAAATAGTGGGGAGAGCTGTGTGAGGACAGTGCACTGTGGGTGCAGGGCAAACAGACCTTGTTAGGTCTGTTTTGTTTATTTCAAGACAATCTAGCTGCATTACCCAGACTTGCCTCAATCCTTTGACTGAAAGCCATCCTCCTGCCTGTGCCTTCCAAGAGGCTGAAATTAAGGTATATGCTGCCACGCCTACATGATATGTCAAGTTTGAAAATAAAAGATTAAAATTGGGGCCAGCAAAATGGCTCAACTGGAAGAGTACTTCCCGCCAAGCCTGACGACCTCAGCTCGTGAAATTCCTAGGGTCCAGGTGATGAGGGAACAAGCTACTCCCAAGGATTGTCCTCTGACCTCCAGACTCACACAGTTTAGGTACACACACATAAATAAGTTTTAAAAGATTAAAACTAGTTTAAAATACTCTTACTTCATCTTTAGTTCACAGAATATCTAAAACTCAAGCATTTTTAAAGAAACAAATTACTCTTAATAAAATACTGCTTTTTGAGACATTACGCTTGTGGGACAAAGAGGATGTGGAAGCAGGAGACTCTGGAAGCCGCTTTTCAGCGAGGTTTACCTGTGAGGTAAAAACATCTCAACGTTTTGATTTTCTGTTTACCTGCCCTCTCTATGTGCTCACCCACCACCCAGATATTTTCTCTAGATGTTTTGGAAATGCCTCAAGCTTTCAGAAGGAAATTTAGCTTCTGATTTTCATCAGCATCTGCTGTGTGCTAATTTCAGTGTTTATAACCTTCACTTTGTTTGTTGTCTGTATCTTTAATGTTTGGTGGATTTCACTCAGTAAATGGAAGAAATATCTTGTGATATTTCAGAATAAAGTATACTTTCATAAGAAACAGCATCCGAACATATACTTTAGGCATCATAGAGCCAAAAATAAACCTGAATAAAGCAGTGGCAGCTATTCCATTGCGTGGTTAAGGTCAGGACTTAGGGGATTACAGTTTCTCCACCAGTGATCAAGAATGTTGCGGGTACTCTGATGATGTGTGGTCTCCCTAGAAGTTAAGAGGTCAGTGATGCTGGGCTGTGTCTCCACAGGCTTCTTTTATGGTACTTCCCTGAAGCCTCCTAACTTGTCCTGGCAATACAGTGAGGACAGTGAGTCAGTGTCCTTGTATCAGTTTGAGAGAAGCTGTCACCAGCATCTGAGTTTTTGTAACAAGCTTATTTTCTGTGCCATCTATCCAGGGTTTAAAAAAAAAAAGCCAAAGAAAACTACGAAAAAATGACCATTTATGTCCCACATTATACATTTAAGATTAGAACAGGAAAACAGTCCAGTAAACGTAATTTAGTTTCTTGCATCAGAAATGAAGATAACTAATATAGTTGCACATATTTTAATTTAATTTTAAAAACTGAGGCTGGAGAGTTGGCTCAGCATTTAAGGGCATTTATGGTTCTTCCCAAGAACACAGGTTCAGTTCCCAGAACTGAAATGGAAGGTCATAATAACCAACCTTCTGTAACTGCAGTTCCAAGGAATCTTATACCCTCTTCTGACCTCCACAGTCACCAGGCACATGCATGTGTACATGCATGCATGCAGGCAAACACTCAAAAAACAAATCCATAAAAAGAAAATTGAAACTGGGTCATAGTTTTCTTTTGTCTGATTACCTAACAACAAAAATAAGTCCCTAAATAATTGATTCATATTCAAACTTAATCCGGATTGAACTATTTCTTTCATCTTGGTAAAATTAGCTTAATGTGATGATTAAATTATATGGATGATATTGTCCAATTTTTTTGAAGTTGTTTGGTTAATGTAATTTGATCCCAGTTACAAAATCAAGGTAAATGGTTCTTTTATTTTGTTTTTTGAGACAGGGTTTCTCTATGTAGCCTGGGCTGTCCTAGAACTCACTCTGTAGACCAGACTGGCCTTGAACTCAAGAGATCCACATACCTCTGCCTCCTGAGTGCTAATATTAAAGGCATGTGCCACCACTGCATGACAAGTCAAGCTAAATGTTATCCGTCAGAACTACTAGTCTAATTTCATTAATTGTTACAGATCCAGATAGGGATTAAGTCTAAAATAAGTTAGGTCTTAATGGAAAGAAAGATGCAGTCAATGAGCAGTCTTATCATCTTTTCAATAGCAGTTCTCTTAGTCTTGTTAGTAAAAGGGAAAGGCTTTCAAGGGCTAGGATGTGCTTAGTTGGTGTAGTATTCGCTTAGGATACGGGAAGTACTGGGTTCATTCCCTAGCGTCTTAGGAGATGGTTGTACACCTGTAGAGAGTTTGAGGCCAGTTTGGGTCACATGAGATTCTACCTTCAAAAAGAAAAAAATGTATATAGTTCTTTTGTAAAATCTCTTGGTCCCATATAAGCATTGATCTATTGTACTAACAATAACCATATTTTAAGCTTTGAAATAATTCATTATGAGTTATCATTAATCAAAAACATAAATTTTAAAATATCTTCTTTACTCTCCAATTTAATCTTCATTTGTTCAGATCTCTTAGTACACAAATGTTGTAATTATGTCCAATTGGGAAATGTTGTGCCTGAACATCCAGAGTCCATACCTCAAAGAAATCTAGCTAATTTCCATTCACTCAAGTTAAGAGGGACATGTGTAGTATCTCTTCTGCTAAGGTGGAATCCCATGAGTACCACGTGTCTTCGCTTTTCTGTTCGTTAAACCAGGGAAGAATAATTGGACCTTTGGTTTTTAGCTTTAATATTTTTAATTGGGGGAGGGTGACTTGGGAAGGATGTGTGCAAGTGCCCGTGGAGGCCAGAAGAAAGCATCAGGTCCCCCGGGGATGGAGTTAGAGGTGGTCGTGAGCTGCCCTTTGTGGAACTTGGGTTCTCTGCAAGAGTAGCCAGCTTTCCTCTCCAGCCCCAAGTATCTGGACTCATATTGTGAAGAGGTTTTTTTTTAACCTTTAGATAGCCATCAACCTGATTCAGCTTTATATTTAACAATGAAACATGTGATGTCCCAGAACATGGGAACCTGAGGCTAAAAAAAAATATAAGTTGGAAGCTATCCTGGGCTATACAATGTGACCTTGTTTCAAAAAACAAAACAAGCGTGTGCCAAACAAAGTAGAATGGGAAGCCAGGCCTGTTATCTAGCATACTCGAGACTATACATTCAGTCCCTAGTACGGATGAATGAATGAATAAATACATAAATGCATAAATAAAGTGGGATGTCTGAATCTATAAAAATTATTTTATCATGTTCTGTTTTCCTTCTCATAACTTAAGGGGTTTTCTATCCAATAAAATTAATTTTGTTAACTACAGTGCTGTCAGAATTAAAAGTGATCCAACCCTTTTTTTTGTTTGTTTTTTGAGACAGTGTCTTTCTCCATAGCGCTGTCTGTCCTGGAACCCTGGAACTCACTATTGTAGACCAGGCTATCCTTGAACTCACAGAGATCTGCCTCCCTCCGCCTCCGGAGTGCTAGGATTAAAAGTATGCACCATTGTGCCTGGCGCCATTTTTTTTCTTTCTTTTTTTGGTCAACCCAATTTTATTATGTTTATTTAGAAAGAGGTTTCAGAACTTATTCTTTTAAACTGATTTGAATATCCTATGATTCTTTTCCCCATTTTCTTTTTTGGTACTCTCAACACATCTCACATAATTTTTTACTTTTGTAATAAATATTTAAGTGATTGATGTATGCTTTTCATTGAGTATTTGTCCAACTTTGACACAATAATGTTCTAAGTTTTTAATACTGTACAGCTCTCAGAAACATAGAAAACATGAAATAATTTGCTCATAACTAACTCACTCACTGATAACTAGCTTCTTACTCTTTCTGTCACTTAGAATCATCAATCCTATGTTTAGTATCCTGTTTATAAAATGAAAGAACCCAAACGTAATGACATTTTTCCTTTTAAGTCATTAGTTATTCCGTGGAAAGTGCATACTGGTTATTTTAAAACAGCTTTTCAAGCCAGGTGTGGTGGCGCACACCTTTAATCCCCACACTTGGGAGGCAGAGGCAGGCAAATCTCTGAGTTCTGGGCCAGCCTGGTCTCCAGAGTGAGTTTCAGGACAGCGAGAATTACACAAAGAAACCCTGTCTTCAAAAAAACAAAAAAAAAGAAAAAGACAACTTTTCATCAGTCTGATTTATGTTACCATTTTGAGTAAAAACAAAACAAAAAACCCTAAGTTCTCTATTTAAATGTTTTAAAATATGAATATAGGTAGATTCTTCCAGTTACACTAAAGTAATAGAACAGGGACATTGGTTTGAGAAATGAGATCCCTGAACCTAATTATGGCTTATATGTGAAGTTTGAAAACTGTGGGGGTCCGTGAATGCATATGACTTATATGTGTATATAAATTTAAATATGTATATGTGTATATTTCTCTCTCCGTGTGTATATATATATACACACATATTTAAAACTAGACATAGCAAGATTTGCTTTACATGTCTCGTTTCAGTATTTTTCTGTTATAATTTTAGTAATGTACTGCAAGGTTAAGTCTGAATGTAGTATGTAAGTGAAAATAGAAATTGAAAAAGTAACATGGCAATTAAGACAAATAAACCCATTGTAAAGAGTAGAGTGAATATTGATGTACAAAGGAGCCTAATTAACAAATATTTAGGCCAAGAGACATACTCAGACAGTATCTTATTAAATGTTATAGTCAACAAATAATGTCATTATCACACATTTATCTGATAAAAGAGTAGGCCAAAACTAATTTCTAATTGTCTTTTGATGAGTATTAACTAAGCATATGTTATGTTAGTTGGAGGGAAAGCATTTCTTTTTATAATTATTAAGAAGTTATTACCAAGTCTGACACATGAATTTAGGATGTTAAACTTTGATTTGATGAGATGAGAAAAAAATTATGATGGCTAAAAATGATCACCAGCTTCCCAACAGGTATCTGTATCATACATTATATAGTTTACAAACCATTATCTTAATGTCCCCCTTAATTATAATTGTACCGCCACAAAATGCCTGTATGAAGACAAAAGTGAACTTTTAAAACCATTCCAAGTACGCCTTTATGCATCTGAGGCTTTCACAGGCTCACAGGCAGGTGTGTAGGTCTGAAGATGAAACTGTAGGTGCCCATTATCTCAAACATCTCACCTATAGGGCTATTAAAACCTGAATTGTATCTACTTGGAACTTAATTAAATAGTGTGAGAACAAGCAAGCGAGTAAAAGACAGCCCTAATACATGCTGAGGACATTGAGCACACGGATGTCTGCTCAGACTGTCACATAAGAGAACGCTGAACTGACAGTGGTGAGCTCAGCAGCTGTGTTGTGAAAGTAGTGGAGAGAACCTACTTTTGTTCTTGTGCTTGGGAACCTGTAGACAGTGATCACTACCTTCTGTCTGTAGTCTGTTCTACTAGAGACAGGCATCTTAATGTTGTCTACCCTCCTCATCTGTCTAGGTTGTTTATACCCCACTACAAAATTTCCAGCATTTTACTGATATTAAATAATTCTTCCTTTCCTCTTCTGCTGCACTTGAGCATTTCCTGTTGACATATCAGTGTCATGAATCAAAATCTGGAAATAGCTTGTTCCTAGGTGGGGCACCAAGACTGTGAAGCTGGCTTTTGGTTTTTGTGCTGGGAATTGAGCTTAGGGCCTCATGCCCTCCAGGGCAAGTGTTCTACCATTGAACTCCATGCCCAGCAAATCAAGTCCTCTTGAATACAAACATGTTTGAAACTGCATTCTCGTTAATAAAATTAAACACTTTCCTGTTTAATGAGATTATTTTACCCTTTGAGGGGTTGTCTCTTAAAATAAAAACCTGTAGATTGCGCCTAGTTTTCCTCACCATTGCAAATATCCAAAAAGAGAAGGAAGTGCGCTCTCTTGTGCGCTCGCTCTCTCCCACTCTCTTCCCTTCCTCCCTTCCTCTCTCCCTCCTTCCCTCCCTCACTCTCTCCAGAAACTGAGAAGTCGGGAATCTAAAAGAAAGTGGGGAAAGGTGGTTTTTAGAAAAGGGAGGCTCTAGAGATGCTAGATGCTACAGAAATACTAATTGTACTGTGAGATTTTTTTTAATCTTGGCTTTTTTTTTTTCTTAAATTTGTCTTGCAAAGGTTTCTTGTGCTGATGAGTGAGTTTTTACACCCAGAACTCTCCCATCTGCAACATGAACTTGGTAATCATGTTAGAGACCAAAAGTACTGAGGCTTGTTGACTGCTAACCCTGATTACTGCCAGAGAATTGGCTCATAAAAGCATATGCTTTTTTGGTTTTGCCTTGTTTTAAAGGATATACATGTTTTAGTAGTGTAAAAAGTTTGTGCATTTGGGGGCAGGGAACCTCGCTCCAATAGCAGAACGTGAGGCTAAATTACACAAGACCCTGCCTGGCTTCAGTTCAGAGTCAGTCTGTGTCTCTCGCTGTCTGTCTGTCTCTCTAACATACACACACAGATGGACAGATGCACACGTGTTGCTGTAGAAGTTTCTACTGATGACGTTTGCTTGCTTAAGTCAATCACTTAGAAGAAAGCAACACTGAAATAGAGAAGTCTGCATTCAACTTTAAGGAAATAGGTACCTTTTTTTTTTTTTCCTTTCCAGAGTGAAAAAATCAGAAAGCCAGGATAGTATCACACACCCATAATCCCAACACCAGGCTAAGACAGCAGGACCACAAGTTTTACATCAGATGAAGCAACATAGAAAATTCAAAGCCAGTCTGTCTCGAAACAAAATTTCATGAGTACAAAAAATATACAGTGTTTTAAATATATTCTATGTAAGTGTTTAGTGAGTGAATTTCTAAGTGTCCTACGTGTCCTAGCTTCTTGTTAATGTACATAAGAGTAGGTTATAGACCAAGTCAGTAGCACCTGCCATGTGTGGCAGCTTTAACTTGAAGGTAACTTACACCTGTCATTCTAGCACAGGAAAGGCTAGGATAAGAGGACTTTCCACAAGGATCAGACCATCCATGGCTACATGGTGAGATTCTGTCGAGTGTTTCAGCTGTTCAGGACTCGCACGTGTGCAGTGCACAGCACAGGTGTCGAAAATGCAGAAAACCGCCTGCCAGTTTATAAGTCAGCTGAGGAGCAGTGGCTAAAGGGTTTAACAGGTGAAAATTGTTTCTTTCTTAGAAAAGCCCTATATTGTGGGTTTTTAATATACTCTTCCCAATGCAAATTGTCAGTGCTTTATCAGCTGATATAATTAAATCATTTTATAACTCATTTAATATCTTCAGGCATTTCTCCCTTTATATTTTTTAAAATTGATTATATTAGTTATCAAGCAGAAACTGATAAGTGCTTAACTTACTCTCAAACAAAATTAGTAAACATCATAGCCTTATATTATTTAAATCTTTATATTTCAGTATCTCATGAAAGTCACCTTTTGATTCTGCCTTGTAGCTTTAAAGTCATGTTTGACTGTCTTCCACTTCAAAGATACAGTTAGGACCAAAGAATTTGGTTTTTTTCATGGTTCCCTGCTCTTAATTTGCTTGGAAGATGAATGCAACCAATTTTTTCTTTATGAAGCAAACATTTGCTTTTACAGAATATGACTAGGCGATGAAAACGTTGGAAATATGTACTGGTTTTCCTCCACTATACTAAAGTACTTAAAGGATTATGCCAATTTATCTGAACTTTTCAAATCAAAGTAAGGGACTTCTTTTAAATGTATGTGTCTGTGTTGGTTTGTTGTTACCGTTTTCTGTTTTCTGGAGTTAGCGATAATGGAGATCCAACCTAAGACCTTGCATATGAGAGTACTTCATTAATCACACTTTTGAGAAAAAAGTTCTCCCTTTTTAGCTTTGGCTGGCCTGGAACTCACAGAGATCCGCCTGCCTCACCGTCCTGAGTGCTGGGGATTAAAGGTGTGCTCCGCCACTCCTGACATCAGTTGCAGTTCTTCTGAGTCAGACTCACACTTGGTGACACCTTTCCTGCTAAGAGGTCACAGTGCTCTCCTCGTTTTTTAAAACTTTGATAATCAGGCAACAGAATCACAACAGTATTGCCAATTTCTAAACAAGTTATGAAATTACTACTGTGATCCAAGTACAGATGAGCACGTGATATGTGTGTGTTTTGTTGTTTTCTACAAAGACTCATGGGTTAAGGATAATTTTCAGTATGCTCTTAAATAAGTAACAGTTTAGTGCATATATAGGAAATGACTGCACATGGATGCTGAGCAGTGATCTGGCACTTCATTTTCATAACTGCTTTTTAAAATAGCTAAATAGCTTTAGTTACTTAAAATTCAAATCCACTAAAATACTGTCATCCCTAATTTTGGCATTTATAAATTCTGTAACTCATAATACTTTGTACTCTGAAAAATAATTTCCAGATTTGTTTCAGTTCTCATTGAGATTTGCCTACCATTTATAACACACATGGTAGCAAAATTCAAACATGCTTAATAATTTGCCTTATTTAGACTAAGAAATCCAAAATACCAAAAAGAAAAGGATAGGAAGACATTTGTTTCCCTGTGGTATTTTTTTTCCTTTTTCAGATGAGCTGGAAAACACCTAAGTATATTGAAGCTGGAGTTGTGCCAACCACAGCCCCGTGTGTAAGGCCTTGTTCTCAAGTCTTAAGTTTTGCTGACTGCCCCTTATGTGGTTGCCAGCTTCATGTTTGACACAGGGGTTATTTCCCACCTTGCATCCTAGCCATTCTAAAAGGTGTTATTAGTTATATTCCCACTCTGGAAGACTGTGGAATTTGTTTTATTCTTTGTCAACATAATCCAAAAATGATGTCCACTTTAAGCTCTGCGTTTCTCACTTCAAGTCATTTCTAACAGCACTATACATACGGTGTTCAAGCATTTTTCCTCCTGTTTACCCAGTTTGCCATTTGCTTGCTTTGTCTTACAACTGGCACATTTTCCCACTATTGTGCCACAGTAAATGAATTTTTAGAGCTGTCTACTCCAGTTAGAAACTCTAACCAAAGTCACAACAACAAAGTTCTGAGAAACCATCAGAAGGAAGGGTTTTTAATCTTACATTTCCTTTTGGTTCATTTTGATTTTATGACTGCCAACTTGTTATATATATGAGTGTTTATATATGCATATAATATATGTATATGAAAAAGTTAAGATTTGGTCAAACTATATTTTCCCATTCAAGTACAAAAAAAATGTTTTCAAGGCTGCAAAAAGTGTACAGTTGTTAAACAAGTTGTAAATAAAGACTTGTATAAAAATCCAGCTCAGATCTTGTTTTTTCTGCTTTGCTACAGACATTTAACAGTTGTCTGAATTTTACACTTGATTGTGCACTTGGTGTTGTTGGGGGCAGACAGCCATTAACAGTCTTGGAAGCCATTGGGGATGGGCCTCGCTCACACTCAGCCTTAACCCATCTTCATTTCCAGCAACACTGAAGCAAAGGGAAGCACCACAATTAACCTTTCTTAAGATTTTACATGAAAGAGGAAAAGAGGAGGTATCAGGGCTTAAAGGAAAATTATTTCCTCCTACTCAAAAGAATGGGAGCTGCCGTCTGCCCTGCCCCTGAAATTGTGATAACCCACACTCGCGCGCGCGTGCACACACACACAGACACACACACACACACTTAATGGTTAATCCAAGCCAGGCATGGTGGCATGTAACTAATCTCAGCAGAAACAGGCAGATCTCTGTGACTTTGAGACCAGCGTGGTCTGCAGAGAGTTCCGGGACAATCAGAGCTACATAGTAAGTCCCTGTCTCAAAAAGCAAACAAAAAGAGTTCATCCAAGTGGGCTCATCAATCATTTGGCCATGAGACCACCCAAGATACACCTGAAAACATGTTAAAACAATTGAAATTACCTGGCGCGAGTGAGAAGGAAACAGGGAACACGCAACAAAACCCGCTTAGGAGTTTATTAGAGGGGGCGTGTACAGACCTGGAAAGTCAGTGTGCAGGGAGACCAAAATGGTACATCCAGCTTTTAAAAGCTGCCTAGCACATACACGCGGGGTTGACGTGACTATGTCATACACAGATGACGTGGGGGGGGGGCCTTAGCTGAGCCATATGTGGATGATGTAATCCACACTGTGCATGAGTCATGAGGGGCCCTTTAACATCCCCGGGGGCCATTAGGCACTTCTGCCTGAGGGCTTGTCTGCACCTGCGTGACCCCTAGATCCCGGAAGTATCAGCCTTATGCGGCTGAAGTCATTACAGCAATGGAAAGACTAACGGTTCCTTAATGAAATAGCATACTTAAATTTCACCCCAGAAGACTGTCCCTCCAACATTTCTTATAGATCTTCACTGCTAGTCCTGCTACCTATTCTGTTCAAACTCAGAAGTTTTCCTTTTCCTCTGTCTTTCTCCGGATACTGTCCAAGGTCCCCAGTACACTTGCCCTGACACTAAACACTGTCACTTTCTTTCAGCCCCACCTCTGGGTCCCATTGCAGATGTCCAATGCTGAGCCTGCTTGCCTTTTGGACCCAACCCAGGAGGCATGGCCTCCTTCCTCTTAACCATCCCCTTTCTCCTAGCAGCTGCTTAGATTTATAGCTTGCCTGCCCTGTTGTTTTTCTCTCACACTTGCAAAATGCGCTCCAACTTTCTGAATCTTAAAATTCTTTTATCAACAAAACTAAGAACTCACAAAAGAGAACATGTGTTTCCTAGTAAAACTTAACTTGGGCTGTGTCAAAAGGATGGAGAGGAAGTACTGGTGAGATGCCTTAGTGGTTAAGAGTTTAATTCCCAGCTACCACACGATGGCTCATAACCATCTGTAATGAAATCTGATTAACTCTTCTGGCATGAAGATGTACATGCAGACAGAGCACTCATACCTAAAAAATTAATTTTAAAAAGTGCGGATGAGGAAGCTGGAGAAGTGGTCCAGCGGTGAAGAACATGGAGTGCTCTTGCAGAGGACCTGAGTTTGGTTCCTATCACTCAGGCAGGTAATATCATAACCACTTACAACTCCAGCAACTAGGGAACCCCATGCCTGTGGCCTCTGCTGGCACCTGCACTCACATGCACAACCTATAATACACATGTACCCAAAACATTAAAATAAAAAACCTTTTAAAAAACAATGCATGGTGCTGGCATAACTGGATATCAACATGTAGAAAAATGAAAATAGACCCATATCTATCACCATGTACAAAACTCAAATCCAAATGGAACAAAGACCTCAACATAAAGCCAGCCACACTGAACCTCACAGAAGAGAAAGTGGGAAGTACACTTGAACGCATTGGCACAGGGAACCACTTCCTAAATAGAACCTCAGCAGCACAGACACTGAGAGAAACAATTAATAAATGGGACCTCCTGAAACTGAAAAGCTTCTGTAAAGCAAAGGACACGATCAACAAGACAAAATGACAGCCTACAGAATGGGAAAAGATCTTCACTAACCCCACATCAGACAGAGGTCTGATCTCAAAAATATACAAAGAACTCAAGAAATTGGACACTAAAAGATCACGTAATCCAATAAAAAAAATGGAGTACAGACCTAAACAGAGAACTCTCAACAGAGGAATCTAAAATGGTTCAAAGACACTTAAGGAAATGCTCAACATCCTTAGTCATCAGAGAAATGCAAATCAAAACAACTCTGAGATTCCAGCTTACACCTGTAAGAATGGCCAAGATCAAAAACACTGATGACAACTTATGCTGGAGAGGATATGGGGAAAAGGAACACTTCTGCATTGCTGGTGGGAATGCAAGCTGGTACAACCCCTATGGATGCCAGTGTGGCGATTTCTCAGAAAATTAGGAAACAACCTTCCTCCAGACCCAGTAATACCACTTTTGGGTATTTATCCAAAGGATGCTCAATCGTGCCACAAGGACATGTGCTCAACTATGTTCATAGCAGCTTTGTTTGTCATAGCCAGAACCTGGAAACAACCTAAATGCCCCTCGATTGAAGAATGGATAAAAAAAAATGTGGTACATTTACACAATGGAGTACTACACAGCAGAAAAAAATAACAACAGCTTGAATTTTGCAGGAAAATGGATGGAACTAGAAAGGATTATTTTGAGTGAGGTAACCCAGACACAGAAAGACAATTATCACATGTACTCACTAGGTGGTTTTTAAACATAAAGCAAAGAAAACCAGCCTACAAACCACAATCCCAGAGAACTTAGACAACAATGTGGACACTAAGAGAGACTTACATAGATCTAATCTACATGGGAAGTAGAAAGTATAAAAAGACAAGATCTCCTGAGTAAATTGGGAGCATAGGGACCTTGGGGGATGGTTGAACGAGGGAGGGGAGAGGCAGAAGGGGAGCAGAGAGAAATGTAGAGCTCAATAAATATCATGGAAAAAAATAAAAAGAAAGAAAGAAAGAAAAAGAAAACAATGCAGATGAGACATATGGAGCACAGTGTAGGAGACAGAGCTTATTACAGAGGGATAGGATAGCAATGACCAAAGGCACTACTGCAGAGAAAACCCTAGAGAGCATAGATGATGGTAAAGACATAGACAGTTGTGCAAACCTACATATTTAGGTGTGTAGTAGGTTCTGAGCTCTGTAGTGGTTTCTCATGTACATTAACTCTCAAAGGAAGGGATATATCTATTTATTTGGGCAGTTTAGATCACTGAGTCTCAATGCAGGACTGGAGACAGAACTCAGATTTTATTCATTTGGCCAAAAATAACAGTTCTGGGGCAATGCATCAGTCAATAAAATGCTTGCCACACAAGCATGAGGTTTTGAATTTTGAAAGCCCAGTGTGGTGACGTACTTATAATGCCAGTTCTGAGGTGGTAGAGACAACTCACGCCAGCCTCATCAGTGGATTCCAAAACAATGGGACACCTTTTCAAAGAACAAGATGAATGCCTCCTGAGCAACAACCGAAGTCACCCTCAGCCCTACACACCCCTGCTCACACATGTGAGAAGAAAGCCATGTGACGGGGTAGGTTAAATGTCAAAAGTCTGTAAAAGCAGGGCTGCTTGACCAGGGAAACACCCTTCTCACGGCCTCAAGGCAGGCAGCCTCTCTCCCTTTCATATGGCATCTTAAATCAAGGAGGGGCAGCTGTGCCACATGGCATTTCCAGTCCCAAGGAGGGTGGAATTTGTTATTTCCCCCCTTCCCTGAAATTTATGTGGTATGGAGGCATTGGAGGGAACCTGATTTCGGGGGACGGGGGCGTTGCCCATCCTCAATAAACTTCAAGCCTATTAATGTCTAAGTAGCTATATAATTCTGTCAGTCGTTTACAGCAAATCCTTTGTTTTCCCACTGTGATAATTTGTAATTTAACCTGTTGCGGTGTGTGTGAACCAATATCATACTGTCTGCAGATAATAAACCCTTAATGAACCACTCACCTGAAGAATGGCCTGTCTTAGTATCTCTCTCGAGTCCTATGCTCTCTTGATCCTTGTTCATAGTTAATTTATATGATATTTTTTTAAGATTTATTGTTCCTTATTTTAGTTTGTGTGTGTGTGTGTGTGTGTGTGTGTGTGTGAGAGAGAGAGAGAGAGAGAGAGAGAGAGTGCATCTGCAGAGTCCAGAAGGCTCCCACAAAGCTGGAGTTAGAAGAGATTATGAGCTGCCCAGTAGGATTTAGGAACCAAAATTAGGTCCTCTGTAAAGGCAAGGACATGGTTTTAACCACTGAGGTATATATCCAGCTCCTGGCCAGAATTCTTAAAAGTAGAAAGTAAACGTGACTTCTCTTCTTGGAGTTAACAATGAGGCAGAATTGAAAGGAAAAATTATGGGGACATAGGAAGGGAAAAGAGCCTCTCATGCTGAAGTCTTGTTTAAATCTTGACAGTTGTGAGTCAAGAATTCCAACATGTGTAGTACTAATTCTAATTGTTCTTAATAAATAAATCAGAGTCAGATATTAGGGAGTGAAAGCTGAGAGATCAGGGAAGCAGTGCAGCCAACCACTAGAGAGACCTTTTACCTCTACCAATGCTCAGACCAAAAGGGTAATCCTGTCCTCAGCCTGCGTCCTCTGACTGCCTGCTTCAGACTGTATCTCCAGACTGCATCCTTGGACTGAAATTGTCTCCACCAAACCTCAGATTGCACTCCAGACTACAACTTCAGACTGCAATGAGTTCCTGTCTCCTCCCACATTATATTCCTCTCTCTGCCCAGCCATATCCCTCCCGTCTCCACCTCCCTAGTGCTGGGATTAAAGGCACAGGACCCAAATCCTGGGATCACCTTTGTGTGAGCGTTTTTATCTTTTAGACAGATTTAATCTCGTGTAGCCTAGGGTGGCCTTGAACTAACAGAGAACCCTCTGCCTCTGTCTCCAGAGTCCTGGGATTAAAGATGTGTGCCACCACTGCCTTGCCTCTAGTGGCTTAGCTCTGCATTCTGATCTTCAGGCAAGCTTTATTTGTTAAAACACAAACAAAACAATCACTACAAATGAGGGCTGAAGAGATGGCTCCATAGTTAAGAGCACTAGCTACCCTTGCAGAGAGCCTGGGTTTGTTTCCCAGCACCCACATAGCAGCTCACAACCATCTGTAACTCAAGTTCCAGGGCATGTATGTTATGCAAAAGTCATACACACTGGCAAAACACCCATATACATAATAAAAATTCCAACACAAACAGCATTTGTGGTAAAGGTTGTTAACAAAAAGAAAACATAGGCCGGGCGGTGGTGGTGTATGCCTTTAATCCCAGCACTCGGGAGGCAGAGGCAGGTGGATCTCTGTGAGTTCAAGACTAGCCTGGTCTACAGAGCTAGTTCCAGGACAGGCTACAAAGCCACAGAGAAACCTGTCTCAAAAAACCAAAAAAAAAAAAAAAAACATTTTATATAGAAAGATTCCCAATAACAATATTAAAATGGCAACAAGGTATGCTTAGGGCCTAAAATTGCTTTTCTCCTTTCCCTGCAATAAGCCTGTAAATTTCGAGGTTTCTAAGTAGAAACCCCATTTGCTGTATAAAGATATCTCTGAACTCCCTTGTGCAATTTCCTGATTTTAGCATATTGTAGTCCCCTCACATTTGGAGTCACCCTCTAATCTCTCTTGTCTGGTGTAGGAGACAAGTGAGAGTCTGTCTATGTGTTGCTTTTTTGGTTAATGAATAAAGAAACTGCTTTGGGCCTATAGGAAAGCAGAACTTAGCTAGGCGGGGAAAACTAAACTGAATGCTGGGAGAAAGAAGGCAGAGTCAGTGAGACACCACGTAGCCCCACAGGAGGCAAATGCTAGAACTTTACCCGGTAAGCCACAGCAATGTGGCGATACACAGATGAATGAAGATGGGCTAGTTTAGAATATAATTAGCCAGAAATACACTTAAGCTATTGGCCAAACAGTAGTGCATATAATATAGTTTCTGTGTGATTATAGACACATACCCCCCTACAACCAAAGGCTAAAAATACCATCAGCTAGCCCCTGAGCCCTGCAGTGCAGGTTTCCCCACTTTGCCTTAACCCGCCTATTTAATGTTTCCACCAATGTACTTTTTTACTCATTCATTTTCATTATTTTTAAATTATATATTAGGGTAGGTAACCAGAGTCTGAAAGGAGTCAGATCTCTTGAAGGTGAAGTTAGAGGTGGTTGTCAGCCACTCAGCATAGGTGCTAGGACCAAACCCAGGTGTTCAGGGAGAGCATCAAATCTTCTTAACCACTGAGGCATCTGTTTAACATGTCCACTAGTGTATTTAGGAAGGGCATGGCTCTATGACTATTTTTGTTTGTTACTATAAAAGCTTCATTGAAACTTTTACCACATTAAACCATGGAATTTAGGTTAACCTAAATTTGTGTCCCAGGGTCATGGGAACTCAGTCTTTGTACAGTCTGCACCACGCAATGGTTCGCCAGTCGGGCAAGGGGCTGGAGATTGAAACACACACACACAAACATGGGCCATCCTTGAAACAGGAATGCCCCAAGAATGCAACTTTTATTGTGTTCCAGGGCAACTTATATAGGGCCCTCCTTGACTAATGGCTACTCCCTAGCTCTCAGGACTTTTTAACTGCAAACCCACCAGAAACCACTCCCCTGCCATCAGGAACTCATGAGGGTCTCGTGCTCAGAGTAGCTGCAAGCACAGGAAAACAAGTTGTTTACTCAGGCAGGAAAGGGGTCACAGAAAATTCAGGATCTGAGGGTCCGCAGTCCCCAACAGCTCCTCATTTTCTATATAATTAGACCAAGGTTCTGGACTGGCATGGGCATAGCACAAAAATGATAGCAATAAATTGGAAAATGCCCTGGCGAATATGCTCATTTCCACATGAATGATATAGTCACTGTACAAGATAGCCACAGCAGCTGTCTGGTTGATGGCAATTCCGGCTGCCACAGAAACACAGTGGTGACAATAGCAGCCACAGTGATCCTGAAGTCTTAGCGGGGATGGTACAGCACCAGCTGACTCACTGGGACAGTCACCAAGCACAGAACCTAAGCCACAGCAGCAGTTATCTTGTTCACCCAACAGATGTTGGCCATAATTGATGGTCAGGAGAATTGTCCATAGGACACACAAGCTGTTCAGGAATGCAAATGGGGCTTTTTTTCCCCCTCTGGATCTTGTCTGCACTACGCCAGGAACTCTCCATCCCAGATATCCTCCAGCATCCCAACAGCTTCCCCAAGCTGCTCCCCAACCCCACAACCTTCAGCAAACAATTATTTAGGGAATTTGGGCGTAGTTCTCTCCAAACTGCTTCCTGCTGTTAGTTGTGTGAAGTATTTTTGGGGGCGTTCACAGTGACCTTTTGGGGGCTCTTGATTCATTAAATCATATTAGTCTGGAATTATACTATATGTTCTTCTGTGGAAACAAAAGCAGAACCTCTTTTCCAAAGCAACAAATCCTTAGACCCATGTTTTGAAATCAAGATACCTTTCTTAGCAGTCCCCAGAATCAAATGTCTCTCTCCAGTCAAAAAAGAAAATACAATAATATTCAAAATCCAGATTCTCTGTGCACATTCCATCTTTATGCAGCTTATTTTTATTATCTTTACTACCAGAGTGGACTTGAAAAAAACTGCCCTCATTCTTCAGTTCACCCTCTTGTCTTTCTTTTATTACTTTCCTGCTGGCCAGTCTTCTGGAAGGCATCCTTCAGAGCATCTCTAGTTCCTGAACTCAGCGGTGCCTCCTGTGGTGCCTGCACCACTTGGAACTGCTATTAGGCAAGGGTCTGGGGGGTAAAAAGGACATAGACACATACCCATCTTTAATTCACCCTCACCATTCCCGAGGGCTATCTCTCAGGGATCCCTAGTTCCCGATCTCGCTGGGGGCCTCCACCTGTACAGTCTAATTGTACCATACCGCCTGAGTCAGGCAAGGGGCTGGAGACTGAAACACACATACACACACACACACACACACACACACACACACACACACACACACACACGGGGGGGGGGCTCATCCTTGAAACAATAATGCCCCAAGAATGCCACTTTTATTGTGTTCTGGAGAAGTTTATAAGAGAAGGAAAGAAAGGACTCAGGATGGAAGCTGAAAATCAGCTTGCCTCAGCTGATGGGGGGAGTGGGCATGGCTTGTCTCTTAAAGGAACAGAGCCAACCATTACACAAGGGACACACAGGAAGCAGTCAATGAGAGAATACGCTCCCCACCCCCATTCCCAACCCTTTTCTTTTTAAATCTATCCTCAGTGTGTAGAGTGAAACCCTAATAATCCGAAAACCTCAGTTGGGCTGAGAAACTCAGGACAGGAAAGTTGACTAACCTCTGTTGGGATCTACCACTTTGAGACCCGCAGGATGTATGTGTGTACAGACCCGCAGATGGAATCTTCCATTCCTAAAGTTCCCTTTTCTGCGCTATAAAACCTCCAAGGCCCCACTGCTGCCCTTCATTTTTCTAGTTAAAGGACAATCTGCTTCTAAAGACGTCATTTTCTTTCTTTTGTTTCTGCTTTGCCTCGACCAATCCTGATTTAAGAACCCTCCCTAGACTATACTGTGACCAGGCACTTGGAGTTTTGCACTGCTGCGAGGGAACCTTGTACCTAATTGGTAGTAAATATTTGTTATTGAATGTATCTATGCGCTATGGCATTTACAAAGGTGTTTCCCTTTCCCCATACATATGCTAACATACATGAGTATTACTAGCACAGAACCCAAACTTAATTTCTAAAGACAAAACCCCTGGGTTAATACAGTTAATACAGTTCGGCTTTCCCTCCTGAGTGCGAAGCCGGCTTTAGAGACTGTTTCTCTGCAGCGGCCTCTTGCCATTGATGATCATCCTTCTTCTCTCTCTTCGGGAGAGGGAGAGGGAGAGGGAGGGAACACAGGCTGAGTGGGGAAATAAAATTATGCTTTATATAAACTCCTAGCATAGAAAAACGTTTTATGTGTGAAAGAATATAAAGGTCCTTTCAAGGTTAAAGTGGAACCCTGAAGGGAGGGGACTTGGCTGTCTGTGGACCATTTGCAGTGTCTAAAGAAGGGAGCGGCTGGGGACTGGAGAAGTAGCTCGGTGGTAGAGCACATGCCTAGCATGTGCACGTCTTTGGGTTCCATCGCGTGTGTTGCAAAGAAACAAAAGCAAAGAATTAAAGAAAAGTTACCCGAAGAAGAGAAAAGGCAGCTATTCTTAAAAGTCACCTAAAGGTCTCTGTTAAGACCTGCAGTCGGGAAGGGACCCTGGAACCAGGGCAGCGAGTACAGTAGATAGACTGGCCAGGCCAGGCCTCCCGGCCGGGCCCTCTACCCCACGCCTCTATGGTAGGCCCCGAGGAACCGGAAGTAGGCCGCGCCGGGGGCGGGACGGGGCGCGGAGTGGGCGGGGCCTCCACCACCACCTCTGCTGCGGACGGAGGCGAGATGGCGGCCACCGAGGGCGTCGGGGAATCTGGGCCGGGCGGCGAGGCCGGACAGTCAGAGCAGCCGCCGCCCCCACCTCCTCCGCCGCCAGCGCAGCAGCCGCAGGAAGAAGAGATGGCGGCCGAGGCCGGGGAGGCGGCGGCGTCTCCTATGGACGACGGGTTTCTGAGCCTGGACTCGCCCACCTATGTCTTGTACAGGTAACGCCCTCCCGCGGGCCGCGGCGCTGGGGGCCCGGGCTGAGCTGCGCCGCCGCAACCTGGCGGACGGGGGCGCCCTCCCGGTGCGTGCAGGCTGTGGCGGCGCTCGGGTGCGGTGACCCTTCCGTGATCCCGCAGTGCCGTCCTGATGCCATAGCCGTCCGTCATCAGAAAGGTGCACTTCTGATCGCTGCTGCGGAATAATTTGAATGGAAAGGCTCTTCAGAAACGCTGTCAGGGCTTCCCATGGCTTCTGCTGGCAGGAGAGAACTTTCTTGCCTCTCCCTCGTCTTTGCCACTGCCTGTGTTGATGCCTCCTGTTCTTTCCTGACTGTTCCCTAGATCCTTGTGAAAAAGTACTTACTGTCTTCTGTAGGTCCACCTCAGCCCTTTAGATGACTCATTGGCCATGCTTTTATGAATGAGTGGAAGGCCTGATGCAGAGGTTTCTGCAGTTGAGCGACTTCAAATTGGTTGTGGGCTTCCATGGCTCTCAGACTTTTCTCTGATTTGGGAATTATGTTCTTCAGGTGACTGTCTGGTTTCCGAAGCACTAAACGGTGGTGTTTTCCGTGCCCCTCTCCAGGCTATAGGTTTCATATAGCCGGTCATTCATTTTCCTGTATTCTTACGTAAGAAATACGATTTCAAGGTTAACCGTAAGCCACAAAGCTCTTCTGTCAGTAGCTGTTCAGTACAGGGAAGCAGAAAAGAGTATAAGTGTAAAAAAAGGGGGGGCGTGTAAATAAAGGATGGTCACACTGGGCAGTTCATGGACATCTCCATGAGTGTCTATTGTTTTGAGACTACTCCCTGGTTGTTTGAATGCTTACAGCATGCTTTATTCGTCCTCAAAATAACCTTCAGATATTGACTGTTAATAGTACCTTCATTTTATATATGAAGAAATGGACATCCGGAGAGATGAAATAAGTTCTTAATACCACACAGGAAGTTGTAAAGCTAATACTGAAACTTAGGCAGTTGTCAGATTCCAGAGCCTTCGCACACGTCGTGCGTGCTAGGCAGGCACCTTCCCATTCCCCGGGTCCTCGCTCTGCCACTGTCCACTGGAGCTACCCCCTCTGGTATACAGTAACTAGTAGTGCTTAGTTTGGTGTGTGTGTGTGCATGTGTGTGTTGGGACATCACACCTAGGACTTTGTACATGAATTCTACCTCTTGAGATATATCCACATCCCTACTTTGAGTTTAAAATGTCCTAGTCAAATTCGAGTTTTTAAAAATACTAACATCTTACTAAATGAATGCGTGAGACTGGTTGTTAAGTTAAAACTTGGATACTTTCTGGAAGACAACATTTTGCCACACCATACATTTGAAATTGTTGATTCGTTAATTCTTGTAAAAAAATACATATTTTATGCGTTTGCCTGTATGCCTGGATGTATATCTGTGCTCCTGTGCCTGCAAGAGCCCTTGAAAGTCAAAGAAGGGCATCAGATTTACTGGAACTAGAAGTATAATTTCAAGTCTTCCTGTGGGTGCTTTGAACCGAACTCTGGCCCTCTGCAAAAGCAACAAGTGCTTTTAACTGTTGAGCCATCTCTCCTGCCTCTTACCCTTATTTTTCTTAATTCAAAGATAGTTTCCATCTTGTATTTAAAAGTTTAATATGTAAAACAAAGTGGCAGAGGTGGGCCTGGAAGAATCCAGTCATTACAGCAAGTTACTAGCTTGAATGAGTGATTGTTGCCATTAAAAAATACAACAAGACTAGAATTGTTTTTCTTCTAACACGTTTTGAGCATAATTATGGGGAACATGTCTGTTTTCAGGGACAGAGCAGAATGGGCTGATATAGACCCAGTACCACAGAATGACGGCCCTAATCCAGTGGTCCAGATCATCTACAGTGAGAAATGTAAGTTTATGTTTATTAGGAAAATCTCTGTAAATTAAACTTCTAACAAAGTTGAAATTTACAACCATATAGCAAGAAAAGAGAGATTTTTATTTAATGAGAATCTGAATTATTTTTGGTGAGTTAATGTTATTTTCTTTGTCATTTGTCTTAATACTTTGTTGAAGGAATAGAAATATTCTAAGTAATGAATGTTACATTATAATACATAATAGCTATTGTATGGTTGTGCTTTTAATTTGCATTTAGGGCATAACAAATGAGTTACTGTTTTATTTAGAATAAGCTTTAGTTGCTCAAGTACCAGCATTTTACTATGTATTTTAGCCATGTAGTGTTAGCCTCAGTTGACATGCTTGTGCTGACATTTTCTTTGACAAAGTAGCCTTTTCTTACCATGAATGTGACCTGTTTTGTAAGTGGGAGGTCATGCAAATGTTGATTGTTCTTCTAGGAAAGCGTAAATAGGTGAAATGAAATGCTGTTTTTGGAATTTTATGTGTTTTTATGTTCAGATGTGTATATACATATTTTCTTTCAGTTAATACTTTGTTTTCTAAGATCATTCCTTTTTGCAAAAAGCATGTATTTATTTACTTACTGATTATTAAGTTATGGTAAGAACTGTTTGAAAAGGAGGAACAATGTATGGGGGTTGCCATATATCAAGTATGAAAATGTAGTACCAAACAGTTAACATGTCATACTGGTAAAGAAATCAGAAGGGATAAGCACTGAAGGTAAGTCATCAGTATATATGAGGCTTTACTGTGTGATTGAAAAACATGTTTTGTGCTTTCATCAATGGCTTGATCCTGTTGGCTATGCATTTAGATAAAAGTATAATTATATCACTATCTCATATCTTAATGAAAATGTAAATAAAGATGAATTAATGTTCTGAGTCAAAAATAAGCTATATGCAAGTATAAGAATCAGCTTGGGTAAGAGTGTAGCTCTGTAGAACATTGCCTGGTATATTCAGGGTCCTGGATTTGATCTCCAGAAGACAACAGGAGACATTGTCAACCCTCTGTAAAACAGGATAAGCAAAGAAAATGCTACTTACGTCTTATTGTGATGCAAGCATTATGAGATTAGATATAAAATACTCAATATTAAGGAAAATTTCAGAGTATATAATTATATGAAAATGTTCTCTGAAATATTCACAAAATATTTTATTTATTTATTTATTTTTTATTTTGGTTTTTCGAGACAGGGTTTCTCTGTGGCTTTGGAGCCTGTCCTGGAACTAACTCTTGTAGACCAGGCTGGTCTCGAACTCACAGAGATCCACCTGCCTCTGCCTCCCGAGTGCTGGGATTAAAGGCGTGTGCCACCACCGCCTGGCTACATAATATTTTTAGAAGAAATAGAAATACACAGAAACGTCTCCCTCACTAGTGATGAGAAATGTTAACCCCCAACCTTTTCAGATTTGTAAGGTTTCTTGGGGACAGGAGGGAGACCAAATCTCACATTAGCTCTGGCTGGCCTAGAACTCACTGTGAAGATCAGGCCTTGTATTCACATTGATCCACCTTCCTCTGCCTCCTGAGTACTGGGTGGAGGTATTTTCTCAGTTGAAGTTGCTGCTTCCTAGATAACCCGAGCTGTGTCAAGTTGACAAGAAATTAAACCTATCAAAAATTGGAAGGTAAATGTACCAAAGTTTAAAACTTATACAGTTGCAGAACCATGAGTTAAAAAGCAAGCAGCATTATGGGAAAAGATACATTATAGAAAGCAGGACTGATAATCAGAATTTGGTAAGGAACTCTCAGACAAGAATGAAGAGACAACATTAAAAAATATGAAGTGAAAAGCCACAGAAAATGAAAATCCATTAACCATTAAATAAAATTTATTATTATTAAGGATAAAAGATATGAAAAATAAAGTAAGGGCCTGTATAGACCTAGGAATAAAATGCTGTCTAAAATTGAAGCCGCCTTAGCTCCATCCGTTATAACAGCGCGCAGTAGTTCTCAGATACTGACATTTTTGGAAAGCAGTGCAATCGAGCTGTAAAAATTAGAAAGTAGTTGAGTCTTATAACTGATGCTAAAGTTGTTTTTCTTTTAAGATTTACTTTTATACAGATGACTGTTTTTGTCTGCATGTGTGTCTGTGCACCATATGCATGCAAGTGTCTGTGGAGGCCAGAAGACGCCATAGAAACATCTGGAACTGGAATTGCAGAGGGTTGTGAGCTGTCATGTGAGTGCTGAGAGCCAAACCCAGGTCCTCTGTGGGAGCAGCAGGTACTCTTAACTGCTGAACCATTTCTTCAGCCTCCTGAGTGCTGCTTCTAATATGTGTTCTGGCCTCGCTCTAGCATATGGCATAAGGGAGGTGCTAAGGAGATGGCTTGTAGACAAGAGCAAAGGAAGGGCCTGAGTTCTTTCTCAGCACCCTCATGAAGCAGCTCGTAACCACCTGTAACTCCAGCTCCAGGGACTCTGGCACCCATGGATACCTGAATACACACAGTCACACTAAATGAAAATAAAAGTTATGTGCCAAGGGTTAAGAGCACAGACTTTGGAGTTCAAGTACCTGGCTTAAATTCTGGCATGTTCATTTTACTGGATCTCTATCCATGAACACCATTTAACCTCTCTGTAGTTGACACCCATAGAGAAATGTAAATGAGGACAGTGAAAGCAAGTGTTCCAGAGAGAGTGAATTTCTTACATACACACTACAGTGTTTGGCTCATAGTCAGCACCAGGAATATCAGGTGTTAAAATATGCACCCTTTTTGAATCATCAAGATCAAGGAAACCACCTGTGTATTCCATAGAGAAATAGATTAAAAATAAAGCTTGAACCATATAACCATTAAGAAGACTTAAATCAGTTATAACATGAATTTTACATAAGGTATTTGAGAGATTTAGTTTGGCATTAACCTATAATACATGTGGTAAGCATGATTAGACTTCCATAGCTCATGTGTTGTATCTGTGACATTGAGTATTGTCTGAGTAGCACTCACGGTCTTTCGCCTCTGCTAACACGGTACATAGCTGTAACCCTAGCTCCTGGGAAGCAGGAAGATTAGAAGTCAAAGCCGGCCTTAGTTATGTAGCAAGTTTAATCTAGCCTGGTATACATGAGACACAATCTCAAAAAATTAATAATATAATAAAACAGCCCAGCCACCCAGCTGTTTGACTGTGTTTACTTCCTGGTATAAATGATACACATGCAGATAATATATGCATGTAAGTACAGTGGGTTTTAAACTGTGGTCCTACTGTTGAACAGAAGTGACCCTGACATACTTGTACTTGTGTGTCCTGTCTCCAGTTAGAGATGTCTATGATTACTTCCGAGCTGTTCTGCAGCGCGATGAAAGAAGCGAACGAGCCTTTAAGCTCACCCGGGATGCTATTGAGTTAAACGCAGCCAACTATACAGTGTGGTAAGTGATAGACGCCATTAATATTTACTGCTAGCAGGACTCAGGTTTGAGTCCGTGACTCCATTTTTAACTGAATTTTAATTTTCATCAATATAATAATTCACATATTTGTCTTAAAGTCTGTTGAATGAAAAATAGCAATCTCTGCCCTATTTTATGCCACCAGAGTCCCTTTCCATTTTCTTGAATTAACTTCTGTGTACAATATAACACTGTGCTACTGTTTGGTTTTGCATTGTCGACATAATTCTTTCTCTGAAAGTTGCAGAGTTAGCTGTACTTCTTTCTACAACAAATGAGTTATATTTTGTGCTATCCATGTTTTGTAGTACAATTACATGTCCTTTAATAGATTGCTGAAAGGGGTATCTTTAATTTTTTAACTTATATTTATTTGTGTCTATGTGTACAGTGCACAGACAGCACAGTGCCCTTTGGGAGTCAGTTCTTTCCACTGTGAGGGTCTCAGGGATTGAACTCAGCTCATCAGGCTTGGTGACAGCAGCTCTGTTTTTGATTTTTTTTTTAAATTTATTTATTATATATACAATATTCTGTGTGTGTGCCTGCAGGCCAGAAGAGAACACCAGACCCCATTACAGATGGTTGTGAGCCACCATGTGGTTGCTGGGAATTGAACTCAGGACCTTTGGAAGAACAGGCAAAGCTCTTAACCTCTGAGCCATCTCTCCAGCCCTGTTTTTGATTTTTAAGACAAGGATCTAGTATAGTTGCAGGCTGGCCATGAGCTCAGTAGGTAGCTGGGGATGATTTGTGATCTACTGTATCTGCTCTTGGGTGCTGAAATTCCAGCTACGTTCCTCCATGCCCAGTTTCATGCATGCTAGGCAAATATGCTATATTTTGAGCTGTATATCCAGCTGAGATTTCTGTTTTGTTTAGTTTAGTTTAGTTTCCTTTGTGCTAGTAATTTCTCTCCCAGATTCTGACCTGTAAATATTTCTTTACTATTGAATGTGTCATACTTTGGTATCTATTCAAACCTTATAAATCTATTGTGTTTTACTATTTTTTGATTTTTAATAAAAAAAGAAAGAAAAAAACCCTCAAAATGTCACTGTGCAGACCAAGATGCCCATAAACACACAGAAATCTGCTGTTTCTGCACACACACACCCTGTCCCCAGTGTTGGAATTAAGGTATAAACCACCACCCCCAACTAACTATTTTTCTTGATATACTTTCTCATTTTATGGAGCACATCCTTGAATAGAAGAAAACTTAGAAAAGATTGTGTGGATAAAAGTGTCTGACATGGGGTTGGAGAGATGACTCAGTGGTTCAGAGCACTGGTTTTGTTTGGGTTGGTTTGGTTTGGTTGTTTTGGGTTTTTGTTTTTTTAAGACAGGTTTCTCTGTGAAGACCTGGCTGTCCTGGAACTGTCTGTAGGACAGGCTGGCCTTGACCTCTGAGATCTGCCTGCCTCGGCCTCCCAAATGCTGGGATTAAAGATGTGCCTGTTGCTCTTACATAGGACCTGGATTTCATTCCCAGCAACCATGATAGCTCACAACCATCTGTAACTCCAATTCCAGAGGATCTTATGCCCTCTTCTGGCCTGTGCAGGCCGGTGTACACATATGGTGCATAGATATACATGCATTAAATACATTTTAAAAAATACATAAAAATATATAAATATTTTTACAAGTAATGTATAAAATATATACATTAAAATTTATTAAAATACATTAAAATACTTTTTTATATTTGAGATTTATTTAATTAAAAGTTTTAGGTTTACTAATAGATTTCTACATTGGAAGCCTTATTCCTTTAGAATTTTGCAATTTTCTTTTTTTTTTAAGTGCTGTTGCAGAGAGGATTCTTATTCCTCTTTTAATCCTTTTTTTTTTTCTAACTTAATTTTATTTTTTTAAAATGTGTGAGTGTTTTGCTTACATGTGTATCTGTGTACCACATGTCTGGTTCCCCCTGAGGTCAGAGGAGGGAGTGGGCTCCCCTGGAACTGGAGTTACAGGATGGTTGTAACCACCATGTGGACCTGAACCCAGGTAAGAAAAAGTGTCTTAACCACTGAGCCATCTCCCAATCTTAAACCTTGTCTTGACCTCTTTTAAGGTGTAGACTTATGTGTTCTTTCCTTCTCTGTCTCCTTTCTGGATTGACTTTTAAGCTGCATATGAAACCTCCAGTACCATCTTTTCTTATTTTTTGTTTCTTTTCTTTATTTTACCTCATTTTACTTTTGAAGACATGATCTAAATATGTAGCCCTGGCTGGCCTGGAATTCTATATAATCCAGGAAGCCTAACCTCAGAGCTCTACCTGCCTGTGCTTTCCAAGTGCTGGGATTAAAGGCATGTGCCCAGTATATCCTGTAGAAAGACTTATTTGTAAGTAATATTCTGGTAGTGGTTCTAAACTATAATATTTTGATAATGTTTGTAACATTATTAATTATTATATAGTTGTATGTATGCAAACTATATATAGAAAAGAACGTGTCTTATTTTTTTATTATAGAATCCAGAATAACAATTTAGTTACTTGTCTTCCCATTCCTTAAAGCTCAAAACTTTCCTTTTTCTCTATTTTTTGTTTGCTGTGTGCGTCTCTATTTACACATGAAATACTTGGTTCTTCCAGTTCTAGATGTATGAATTTGGACAATTATAAGTTCTTAGATTGCTAAATTATTGGCTGTGTAAAGTAAGTACCAGACTATTGTCTATAGATTGCATTATTGTCTTGTAGCTTTATTTGATATTCTTGCTAGGCAACTTGTGCAGAGTAACCAGAGTGAATGCTTGCTGTTTTGCTATAGGCATTTTCGGAGAGTTCTCTTGAGGTCACTTCAGAAGGATTTGCAAGAGGAAATGAACTACATCACTGCAATAATTGAGGAACAGCCCAAAAACTATCAAGTTTGGTAAGAGGAAAACAGGAAGGATGTATGTCACTCTGCTAATGGCATTTGACACTGGGAGCTGAGATTTCTTTATCATCTTAGTCATTTACATTCAAACTGTAACCTGCCTTGTAGGATTATAAATTTCAACCTCAGGAGCAGCACTACTAGAGTGGGAAAATTTTGAAAATTGTTTTCTAGTCAGTATAAAATAACGTTTTTATATTTGATACTTTATTCTTTTATCTAAAAATATTTATTAGTTTTGTGGATACAGCAAAACTAGAAACAGTCTAAAGGTGAAAATGAATAACAAAACCAGTTATTTTCAGGAGCATTGTGAAAAACATAATGGTAGGGATTTTCATGGGGTGCATTCTGTAGCAGTTCATCCCATGCAATAGCTGGTGGGGAGAGCAGAGAGCAGCAGGGGAGAGGAGCTGCTGTCCAGACATCCCTGCAAGGGCACACTCCCAGAGACCTGTCTTCGGGGAGTAGGGGTACTGACAACAGAGAAAGGACTGGAGTTGGGAGAGTACTCGTCTCAGAGACTGTACCTGAGCAGCAGACGCTGCTGCTGCTGCTCCGACTGTGTGCTGTGGTCCTGACTGAGTGGTGGGGCAAGCGGGAGAAAGAGCCGCGTGGGGAAGACTTCTGAGCTGAAGAATGAAAGAGCGCATGCTCTCAGGGATGCGCATATAATTCCATGCGACTAGAATACATTTCAGGAGTCCTTGAGATACAGGAAGAGTGTGATCTTAAAAGACCTCATGAACACTAATACAGATTTGGGCTGACCACGGTGGAAATTTCCTTGCGGGGTTAGGAGTTGTGGGGGTTGAGACAGGTCCTTGTTGTGTAACCATGGCTGACCTGAAACTGGGTAAGTAGACCAGGCCAGCCTTGAACTTTTTTTTTTTATGATTTATTTATTTATTTATTATGTATACAACATTCCTTCCATGTATACCTGCACACCAAAAGAGGGCACCAGATCTCATTACAGATGGCTGTGAGCCACCATGTGGTTGCTGGGAATTGAACTCAGACCTTTGGAAGAGCAGTCAGTGCTCTTAACCGCTGAGCCATCTCACCAGCCCCGGCCTTGAACTTGTGATGCTCATGAGATTATAGATAGGCATGTACCACTATGCCTGGTGATGCATTTTAATTAAGGAAATGATGTGATCAAGTTTGTGTCTTGTAAGCTGCGTTAGTCAGCTTTCTATGCCTGTAAAACTTAGGTGATCAGTTTGTAAGGAAAAAAGCTTTAGCTTGGCCTATGATTTCCAAACCGTGGTTGGCCGGCCCATTGATGTTGGACTGATCTTAAGGCCTACATTATGGTGGGCATCTGTGGAGAAGGAAGCTGCTTGTTATCACACCTGAAGCAGAGAGACAAAAGAGCTTGTGTCCAGACATGCCCTGCAAGGACACACTCCCAGTGACCTCACTTCCTTTCACCAAGTCCTGCCTCCTAAAGGTGCAGCCATCTCCCAAGAGCTCAACAGGCTGAGACAAAGCCTTCCTCACATGGGCATTTGGGGAATATTCAAGATCCAGACTACCACAGGTTTATGGTGACAGCAGGTTGACGGGCGGCCTGTACCAAGTTTACAGTCTTGGAGGCTCGGGCCAGGCCATCAGATGTGGTCCAGCTGTAGGGACAAAGGATGATAAACTTGGGGAGAAAATGAGAAAAGTAGCCTGTTTTGAAGTTTACGGGAGTGTGGGGGTTTGAATAAGACGTCCCTTATAGGCTTGTGTGTTTGAATAAAACACTTGTTCCCCATTTGGTGGCACTGTCTGGGGACGTGGTGTTGGAGGAAGGGTGGGGTCTCTGGGGGTTAGGGGCTCACGGCATCTCCGGCATTGCTCTGCTTTGTGCTCGAGCTCCTGGCTTACCTCTCGCCGCCAGGCCTGTTGCTGTGCTTCCCCACCGTGATGCTGGGGGCTCTCATTTCTCGGCGGCTGTAAGACCACATAAGCCGGTTTTCCCTTCTATAAGCTGCCTTGGTCATGGGTGTTCTGTCACAGCAACAGGAAAAACTGACGTAGCGAGTCACAGAAAGACTGTCTGTATCTGCTTGACCACTGTGTGAGGAAAGAGTGGCGCTGTCACGGGAGCAGCTCACTGGGGAAGAAGGGCGGGGTCAGTGTTGGTCAAGACGGGTTTGGTCAGGTTGAGGAAAACTAACTCTGTCTAAAAGGAGGTAAAGGTTTTTTGGTTGGGGGCCAGTACGAGGGACTGATAAGATATGGGGCACTGTCTGCTTCCTGGAAGTGAAATCACAGCTGTGGATGAGGACATTCAGGGAGAATGAAAGGAGCAGACAGGCAGAGCACTGATGACTCAAGATCAGGAGACAGGTAGAAGCTGGCGGTGTAAGCCGGTGGTAGAGCGTGTGCTTAGCATCCTAGTGCCCTGTGCTCAGGCTCCAGTACATGCACATACATGTATGGAGAGGGAAGGATTAGTACCAAGAAGAAGCTGAGAGCTTGATAAAAGTTGGGATAAAGATTGGAATAGGGAGTAGTCTTGGGCACAGGTTAGCTGTAGGAGAAACTCTTCATTGCAAATGTAGGTAGGTAGCAAGCATGAGCTGCTATCTGGCTCAGCTGGGTTATGTTTTTTTGTAATTCAATTTTATCATGAACTAGTATGTAACTGACATAAATGTAAAATTTTCAAAGAATTGAAACATAAACAGTCTAACAGTAAATAATGCAACAAGATTTTCCAAATCATGCAACTGGCAGTTGCTATAGACATTTCCTTTTGTATAAAAGCTGTGACAAGCAACTTCACCACTGTATCCTGTGAAACCAGATAGTTGCATGCCTTAGAAATCTGCATTATAAAATAATTGTTAAGCCAGGCATGGTGACACATACTTATAACCCCAGTGTTCTGATGGTCAAGCCAAGATAGGTAGCTACAGGCCAGTGGGTACAGTGAAATTGTCTAAAAAAGCAAAACAAGAACAAACAGAAGTAGGAAAGAACAATTCAAAAGATTCTTTTAAGCCAGAAAAGAGATTAGCTAGAAATTTTAGACCTAGTGTCCACCCTTTCGACATTCCAGCATGGTGTGGTCATTACAGATTTGTTGGGCTCCATTCGTAGCTATCATGGGAGGTTGGAGATGCCTGCTTTAGACCTTGCTGTAAAGATACTCTGTTAAGATGCTTTTATATAAAAATCAAAAGTAATACAATACAGATATTTCAGGTATTGTGTTAAGTACATCTAGTTTTCGCTAAAGAGAAGTAGCTTCTTGTCTGGATACTGTAGATGCTCTAACATCTGTTACCCAGTGTTAACAGAACCAGAACACAGATCCAGCCAGCTGCTGCTGAGCGCCCAGCAGTGTTTACTTGGGATACATTTTAAATTGTCCACATTGCTGGCTTTCATGCTACATAAGATGAGAATGCAAGTCCTGTACCCTAACTAATTGGTCCTATAGTTGGGGAATTTTTACTCTAACCCCACGTTGGAATGCCAAAATGTTATTGGTTATTTTACTCTTTTGGGGGTCTGCCATGTAGTTCCCAAGTAAACACACACAGAGGCTTATTCTTACTTGTGAATGCCCAGCCTTAACTTGGCTTGTTTCTAGCCAGCTCTGCCTAAGTTATCTTGTTTACCTTTTGCCTCTGGGCTTTTTCCTTTTCTTACCTCTGTAATCTTACTTTCACTCTTACTCCGTGGCTGGATGTATGACTGGGTGGCTGGCCCCTTCTTTTTTTCACTCCTTGATCTCTCTTTTCTCTCTTCTTCTATTCATACTCTATGCCTGCCAGCCCTGCCTATCCATTCTCTTGCCTCACTATTGGTCATTCAGCTCTCTTTTAGACCATCAGGTGTTTTAGACAGGCACAGTAACACAGCTTTACAGAGTTAAACACAGCATGAAAGAATGCAACAACACATCTTTGCATCATTAAAACAAATGTTCCACAGCATAGACAAATGTAACACATCTTAAAATAATATTCTACAGCAGGTCCTGTTTTGAATTGTTTTTCTTTTGGTTTTTCAAAGCAGCTCTGTGTAACAGCTCTGGCTGTCCTGGAACTCAGTTTGTAGACTAGGCTGTCCTTGAACGCAAAGGTCCACCTGCTTCTGCCTCCTGAGTGCTGAGATTAAAGGCCACCTTACTCAGTTTCTTCTTTTATTAAGTTCTCACTGCGAAACTCTGCTGTAAACTGTTCCTCTCTGTTTAAGTCTTTAGATCACAGAATATTAGGGAAATATTGTATTGTTTTGTTCTGAGAAGTCAGTTTTGTAAAACTTACAGAACCCTAGGAAATTGTTAGTAATAGTCAGTGATTGGGAGAGTTTTAATAATAAATCTAGAAGTCTTTCTACCCAGGATGTTCTTTTTCTTTCCCTTTTTTTAAATACTGATTTTATTGAGCTCTACATTTTTCTCTGCTCCCCTCCCTGCCTCTCCCCTCCTTTCAACCCTCTCCCATGGTCTCCATGCTCCCAATTTGCTTAGGAGATCTTGTCTTTTTCTACTTCCCATGTAGATTAGATCCATGTGTCTCTCTTAAGGTCCTCATTGTTGTCTGGGTTCTCTGGGATTGTGATTTGTTGACTGGTTTTCTTTGCTTTATGTTTAAAAACCACTTATGAGTGAGTACATATGATAATTGTCTTTCCGGGTCTAGGTTACCTCGCTCAGTTTGATGTTTTCTAGCTCCATCCTTTTGTCTGCAAACTTCAAGATGTAATTATTTTTCTCTGTTGTGTAGTACTCCATTGTATAAATGTACCACATTTTCCTTGTCCATTCTTCAGCTGAGGGGCATTTAGGCTGTTCTCACTACCTAGGATTTTTTTTATTGATAGTATCTTGCCTTTTCCATATATGTGAGGTGAATTTTTTAGGGTTTTTATCCATGTTGTATAGGTTATTAATTGGGCATTGAATTCTCCTTTTTCGTGTCACTCCTTATTAGTATAATAAATACTATAATTTTTTTTTTAAAGATTGGTATTATTCCAGTACATGTCACACACATGCAATTTGTAGCGTATAAACCAGAGATCTTTCTAGACTATTCACAGGTATGTGTTACCACCGTGATTCTGTTTTTTTCCTAGTCATGTGAGGATGAAACCCAGAGTCACACATACTAGGCAGATGCTCTAGTGTTGAGCTAACTACCAAGCCTCACAGTGCATCTTAGAATCTTAGGTGTGTGTAACTTTTAGAGCAAGGAAAACTGAAAATGGAGCCCAGTATAAAACACAAGCATTTTTCTAACACAGAAATTGTCTTGTGACAAAGTTGTAACGTGTCCTAGTTATATATTTTCTAGGGCAGAGGTAATAAGTTCTGCCACAAACTGGTAGAGTGAAAAGTCTCCTGTAGGTGACATTTTGAACATAGTGATAGCTGACTAGTTTGCAGTAGAGAGTCATTAAACTGGGTGGGCTAGTATCACATCTCTTGTTATCTATATGTAGTGCTTCAGAATCCTGCACAGAAGTCCTAGGCTTTGAAAGCTAACTGTTCTTGCAAGTCTGGTTGGAGAGAAGTCACATCTGCTTGTGCACGTCTGTCACTGTGCCTCTCAGCTCCCAGTGTGCTGGCATTCTCTGTCACTTAGTCTCTTTCTGGCAGTGTTGAGAATTTGTGCCTCTTGAATGCCCAGTGCATCACCTCGTGCAGCACCTGTAGCTGACGTGTCATTGGAGTTAACCTAAGCTTTCCCCCTTCTTTCTCAGGCACCATCGGAGAGTCTTAGTGGAATGGCTAAAAGACCCCTCTCAAGAGCTGGAGTTCATTGCTGATATTCTTAATCAGGATGCAAAGAACTATCATGCATGGCAGCATCGACAGTGGGTCATTCAGGTACTGCCTTTCTTAAGGTCAAAGTGTGCATCTGAATGATGATCTTGACTTTTTGACCTTCCTACCTTTGCTTTCCAAGTGCTGGGATTCTACTACATTCAATTTTATGTCCTAGTGGGATTGAACCCAGCACTTCATGCATGCCAGGCAGTCTATGAGCTTGGTATACCCCAAGCCCTAGTATTTTTATTTTTATTGAAAATTGTAATCAGCTAAGTATGATGGTTTCATATTTATAATCCTAGCAGGCAGGCAGATGTCTGAGTTTTAGGCCACCATGTCAGACTGGGAGACATAGTGTGACCCTGTGTCAAAAACCAAAGCAAATAGAAAAGAAAATTGTAATTACATAAAACTGTGTGTTACACACAAATACACACCCATGTCCCCTACCTACCACAACAACTTAAATACAGTATTACCAGTGTCTTTGAAAAGCTACCTCAGGTGGTATGTTTTTTACTGACTTCTCAGAAGTTCCAAATGACAGGAGTACAAGAGACCCTTGAGTTATATTGTAGCTTTTAAGTTCCTATAACTATTATAAAGTTTCTTTTTTTCATCAATATGTGTGGTTTCATGTTTTCAACCCAATTTTTAGAAGGCAAGATTAGTTTCAACTATGATAAAAGACAAGTGAACTCTGAAAACTGGAGAAAACCTGTACATTTTTCATGCTAAATAAAACGGAAAGAGATATATCCTCTCAGGAGTGGTGGTACATGCCTATACTCCCAGCACATGGGAAGTGGGAGCAGGAGGATCAAGAACACAAGGTCAGCCTGGGCTACATAAGATCCTGTCTCAAAAAAGAAAAAGAAAATGTCTTCAGTTTGAAAGTAAGACATACACATCCTTAGAAGTCTGTAAGACGGTGGAATACAGAGAAGGCTCAGTGGTTAAGAGCTCTTGCTGCTCTTGCAAAGACCTGAATTTGATTCCAGTTCCAGTCCACAACTGGTCTAACTCTAGCCCCAGGAGATCTGATGCCCTTTTTTGGCCTCTATGCACACAGTACACAGACATGCATGCAAGAAAAAACACTCATACACATAAGATTAAGAATGAAGGAAAACCTATAAGCCAATGTTTGTCAAGCAGTGGTGCTTGGGGATAGTCGGCAGGATTTAGGTGTGTTTACTGTTTATGGCCCACACAAATAGCGTTCAGCTCCATCATTCCTCAGCACAAAATTAGTCACCAAAATGTTCTCTTAGTTTCTTATTTTCAATGTGACTTTTAAAATCAGGAACCAGCTTACTGAAATTTTTACTCTTGCTAGTGTCCAATAAGAAATAAAAATACATTAGCTTTTTCAAAATGCCCTGATCATAAAGTGAAATTTCGATACAATTTTGGGTATTTCTCTACATGTATTTTAAGGTAATTTTATCATGCATTTGCTTTTAAAAATTTGCTTACATATTTTGTTTGTGAGACAAGGATTCAATCTGTAGCCCAAGATAGCCCCGAATTCTTGATCCTCCTGCCTCAGCCTCCTGAATGCTGGGATAATGGGTATGTGCTCCCACTCCTGCTTACATACACATTTTATAATGCTGCTCTTTATTTAATGTTATGTATTAATACCAAATTGCATTAATTTGTGTGCTTGTAAAGTTACTCAGTCTTTTACTAGTTTGGTTATTATTCATTTTTATTTGTTTTCCCATCTAAATTTTCTTTTTTTTTTTTTTGGTTTTTTGAGACAGGGTTTCTCTGTGGCTTTGGAGCCTGTCTTGGAACTAGCTCTGTAGACCAGGCTGGTCTCGAACTCACAGAGATCCGCCTGCCTCTGCCTCCCAAGTGCTGGGATTAAAGGTGTGCGCCACCACCACCCGGCCCCATCTAAATTTTCTTTGATAACTTCTGTTTATTTAGTTTGTGACTTTGTGGAATCTGTGCAGTTTTTTTCTTTTGTTTTCAAGACAATGTCTTACGTGTGGCCCGGGTGGCCTTGAACTTATATAGCTGAGAATGAGCTTGAATTTCTAATCCTCCTGCCTTCACTCTCTGAATGCTGGGATCACAGCCTGCTCTCCATATGTGATAGCCCCCTTGTCTTCAGGCCTACTTTTTAAACTTTGCTGATAAGTTGCTTGTTTTCTATTTGTTCATGTTGTTGTTATAAATAATAGGACATTTCTGAGTGGATTTTTTTTTTAACTTTTAGGAATTTCGACTTTGGGATAATGAGCTACAGTATGTAGACCAGCTTCTCAAAGAGGATGTGAGAAATAACTCTGTCTGGAACCAAAGACATTTCGTCATTTCTAATACCACTGGCTACAGTGATCGTGCTGTGTTGGAAAGAGAAGTCCAGTTAGTATCTGCCTTCACTTATTCCTTCATTATTAAAATGTGCGTTCTGGTCATGTCTCAGGCGCTCAGACGCTGCAGGGTCAGGGCTTGCCCAGTCCTGCCCTTATGGAGCTCAAATGGGGCAGATTTGGGAAGCAGCACTCATGGATACATTGCATGTAATACGGCACATCTCTGTGTTGCAGCCCCTTCAATTTCTTGACTCATTGCTTCTAGAGATTATGAAATCCAGTTTCATAATGCCAGGAAATTTCATTCTGGATCTATTTTCACTAAATTCTTGAATTTTAGTTATTCGTTCCCAAATGCCGTGTTACTCTCATGCTGTGTTTTTGGCTGGCTAAGTGTGGAGTAGCTCTGTCCATTGACTATAGATGTTGAATGACGCTCCTAGCTTTAAACAAGGATCACTCCAGACATTGCCAAATGTAGCTTTTGTGGTAAAATCACACATGCACACAAGCATATACAAGAGCTGCTGGGCTGGAGAGGTGGCTCAGAGGTTAAGAGCATTGCCTGCTCTTCCAAAGGTCCTGAGTTCAATTCCCAGCAACCACATGGTGGCTCACAACCATCTGTAATGGGGTCTGGTGCCCTCTTCTGGCCTGCAGGCATACACACAGACAGAATATTGTATACATAACAAATAAATAAATATTTTAAAAAAAAGAGCTGCTATATGTAAAGCTGTAAAAAGTAGACATGTGCAGTAGGAAAGAGTTGTATGTCGGTAAACAGTAATTGTCTCTACCCTTACACCCTTACTTGTTCGTTTTGTTTCAGTGTCTCACACTTTGAGCATGTATAGTTGGTGTTTGTTTTAGTTTTGGCTTTTAACATTTTTTTTTTAGATTTATTTATTTTATTGAATGTGTGTGAGTGTTTTGCCCAAATGTATGTTTCTGTATGACGTATACCTGGTGCCCATGGAGGTCAGAAGAAGGCATCAGATCCCCTGGAACTGGAGTCCTGGGAGGCTGTGAGTCACTGATCCTCTGCAAGAGTAGCAAGTACTCTTCACTTCTGAGGCAATGCTCCCCAACTACTTTGAAATGGGCCTTGCTTTGTAGCCCAGGCTGGTCTTGAACTTGAGAGTTTCCTGCCTCAGCCTCTTGAGTGCTGGGATTCTGGGTGAGCACCACCACACTCAAGAATCTGTTCTTGACCCAAATAAATAGTTGGCTTAAGAGAAACTGTCTGTTCATTAGGTTAGTTTTTAAAAGAACTAAAATACTGAATATAAAGCATGTGGAAAATACACACTTGTCTCCTCGCCCTCCGCTATGAGAGAGAAATGAGCAAGAAGCGGAATTTTCCCTAATTAAGGTAAATTCCCTAAAGATGTCAAAAATAATATTTAAAATGTTAGTAATAGATAGTTTATCAAGAATTTATAGTATGTTAATTAAAAATTTTAACTCTCAAGAATATAGGTGGATAAGTAGATTTGATCATAGTTTCCTCACTCTTTTCCCCTTTTATTATAAAAGTAGTGTAGTATATTTATGGGGGAAAATTATACTGAGTTTAAAGACAAGATTTCTTATTCTTGAGCTGGAGATGTAGTTTAGTTGATAAAGTATTTGCCTAGCATTACAGAGCCAAGGATTTGATCCCCAGCACTGCAGAAAACCAAGTGTGCTGGAGTGGTGCACACTATGTTGGGCACTTAGGGGATGTAGGCAGAAACATCAGAAGTTGAAGGTCATCCTTTGCTATCTAACAAGTTCCAGGCCAGCCCAGGCTAGTTCAGACCCTTACTCAAAAATACAACTAAATGAAAAAATGTAAAAAGGTTTGAATTCTCTCTTTCTGGAATAAGTTACAACTATGTGTGTCCTTTCAAGCTTTGTGATATATTTGCAAACACACAGTATTTTTCTATAGGTGTTGTTTTTTATGTGTGCAGGGGTTTTTGTTTGTTGGTTGGTTATGAGAAAAGTTTCATCGATCACAGACTGGCTTAGAACTCAATACATGGACTGATACGACTTTTGAACTCCTAGTGCTCCTGCCCCCACCTCTTGAGTGCTCGAATACAGGCCTGTGCCGCCACACCCATCTCCTTTTGTTTGTTATTTACTATACCACAGCCATATTTCTGTGCAAGCAGAATCTGCTATTGTAGGTTAAGTATACTTTACCTAAATACTTGGGATCAGTCTTGCTTGAGAGTTTGGAATAGTTGTGTTGCATTATAATTATAATTAATCTTGTCTTAGAATATAGTATATATTTATGACCACTTTTACCTGTAAATTCCATAGCGGTTTTTTGTTTGTTTGTTTTGACACAGGGTCTCTGTACCAGGCTTTTTCTTTTGGGCCAGGAACCAGCTCCCAAATCATGACGTGGAGACTTAATACTAGTTTTGAGTGCTCAGTCTTATTTTATGCTTGTTTCTTACTAGCTTTTAAAACTTAACCTGTTTCTCCTCACCCACATTTTGCCTCTGGACTTTTTTCCTTCTTAACTTGTGTACATCTTCCTTCCACTGCTGCTTGTGTCTGTCTGCAGCTGCCGGACTTCTTGGCCCCAGGCGGGTCCCTCTCTTTCTCCTTTATTCTCTTCTCCTTCTTCTCCAGTTCTCTCCAGCCTAGATTTCTCCTGTTCATTCTCTCTGCCAGCCCTACCTATCCCTCTCCTGCCTAACTATTGGCTGTTCAGCTTTTTATTAAGCCAATTGGGTGCCTTAGGCAGGCAAGGTGAAACAAATGCAGCGCATCTTTACATAATTAAACAAATGAAGCATAAACAAATGTAAACACCTTTACATAGTTAAATATTCCACAACAGGTCTTATTGTGTAGTCCAGGCTGTCCTGGAGCTCACTTTGTAGATAAGACTGGCCTCAAACTTAGAGATCCGCCTGCTTCTGCCTCACCAGTGCAAGGACTAAAGGCATGCACCACCACACCCAGCTCCGTGCCATTTCTTTTAGCTCCTAAGGTGATATGTAGTTTCTTAGGTATAAGTTGGCCTTTGATTCGCCACCCCAGGTTTCTGTGTCAATAAAACACAAGTCTCCTTCTTTTTAGTAACATTTACTTCAGAAGGAAATCTTCGATATTCTTTTTTTTCTCCAAAAAAATTTTAGTAGTACTTAGGGTCCAATGCAAGGTAAAATCTTTTTGTGTGTGTGTGTGCCACATGTGGGCAGGGGTCTGCAGAGACCAAACACTTCAGACCCCCTGGAGCTTGGATAACACACATTTGTGAGCTGCCTAACATGTGTGCTGGGAACCAAACTCGGGTTCTTAGGGAAAGTAGGAAGCAGTCTTAACCACCAGCCCATCTTTCCAGCCCTTCCATATAATTAAAAAAAAACAAAGACCTTTTATTCTATGTGTATGAGTGTTTTTCTGCATGTATGCCTGTGTGTCATATGCATGAAGTGCTTGGAGCAGACAAAGAAGGGCCTTAGGTCCCTGGGACTGGAGTTACAGATGGTTGTGATCTATCTGCCATGTGGGTGCTGGGAATTTGGAAGAGCAACCAGTCTCTCTTTTTTTGGGGGGGTGGGGGTCGAGACAGGGCTTCTCTTTGGCTTTGGAGCCTGTCCTGGAACTAGCTCTTGTAGACCAGGCTGGGCTCGAACTCACAGAGATCCGCCTGCCTCTGCCTCCCAAGTGCTGGGATTAAAGGCGTGCACCACCACCGCCCGGCCATCAGACTCTTAACTGCTAAGCTGTCTCTCCAACCCCATTCCTTCTTTTGTGGGGAAGGGACATATTGAGACAGGTTGGCATGTGCATACTCAGGATTCTCTTATCTAGTTGGAGCTCTAGGGGTAGCAGGAAACATTGGGAGGATCCAAGTGAATGCCTGACAGGAGAGAAATGGGAAAGCGCATGTCAGGTTCCACCCCAGTGTTTCTAAAACCATGTCTACTTGGTCTCTTCTTTTAAAATAATATATTCTTTTCCATATAGGTATACTCTGGAAATGATCAAATTAGTACCACACAATGAGAGTGCGTGGAACTACTTGAAAGGGTAAGAGGCTGTTTTGCTGGGTTTTCGTAAGAGAGCCACCAGGCTGCTATGAGCAACACCATGGAATGCTGTCCTCCATAAGAATGCCAAGGGGTTTCCTGTGCTGACACAGCCTATAGTAGAAGCAGAGCATGCCCATGGTCCCCTCTGTTTCCCCTTTTCACCTCTGGACACACATCAACAGTTTTTAGAGCAGTACACAGCTATGCTGATGTGTTTTAATAGTATTGATAACTCCGCTAGTGATTTGCTTTCTAAGTGCTGAAGCCTCTAGAGTTTATGTCACAGAATGGAATTCATACTCGTGTGTATTCCTGCAGGGCGGAGTAAACTTGACAAGTTATTCAGATGTGTGGCCAGTCTTTTTACTACCAGTGTCCAGTGACAAGTCTTACTCTTAAAATAAAAAGGTTTCCCAGGCCTGGCCCTTCACATGCCCAGAGAGCATGGCGTGGGGCCCAGGTACACTTGAAGATGCGCCAGGACCTGTGACCTCCTAAATAGCCGAAGGTTTGAAGAACCATCTCAAAAAGAAGTAGGGACATCTCTCCTGCTCTTTTCTTTCTTTTTAACTTTACGAAAGAGTTCTTTTCTACTTTAATTGTGTGTGTCAAGTAGTTTAAGTTATAAATGATTGCTTTAAATCTTTTAAAAATGATCTCATTTCTAGCAGGCTGTTCTCAGACTGTGAGACTGTAAAGCCAAGGGCGACCTTGGACTTCATATTCTCTCCCTTCACTTTCCAAATGCTGAGATTACAGGCATACGTCACCATGCCTCGATTATGTGGTGCTGGGATTGAGCTCAGGGCTGTGCATGCTAGGCAGGCCTCTGCCAACTGAACTACCTCCCCTGTATTTAGATTAATTTTACTCAACTTTAAAATCACCATTGATAAGGCCCACATAGCTTACAATTCTTTTTTTTCCAGCCTCATTTGTTCCTAACAAGTCTTCCCTTCTTTTGTCTCAGGGATTTCTTTTCTTTTTTCCTATTTGTGTGTGCTCTCTCAGCATGGAGTTTTGTTTTGTTTTAGGATTTTGCAGGATCGTGGTCTTTCCAGGTATCCTAATCTTTTAAATCAATTGCTTGATTTACAACCAAGTCACAGTTCCCCCTACCTGATTGCCTTTCTTGTGGACATCTATGAAGACATGCTAGAAAACCAATGTGACAACAAGGAGGACATTCTTAATAAAGCATTAGAGGTGAGTGGCACGGACAGTGTCCCAGAATGGGCTTTGCCCACTGCCACTGCTCTTGGTGCCACTTTTCACATAGTTTCCTGGGTTGTTCTAGTTTGGGGCAGTACTGCATCTGGTAATGTAACCCTTGTGCGGTTTTTGCATGTGACCTGCATACGTTAAATTGCCATATGCCCTTGAGGTTGAGCTAAACATTTACTTGAATCATTTTTATTTTTCATTTTCAGTTATGTGAGATCCTAGCTAAAGAAAAGGACACTATAAGAAAGGAATATTGGAGATATATTGGAAGATCCCTTCAGAGTAAACACAGCCGAGAAAGTGACATGCCAGCGAGCGTATAGCAGCGAGAGCGTGGGGATGGAGTGGACGCTGCTTTCTCTCTAAGGGCCTCTACCGCAGGAGTATAAACCTAGAGCGACCATCCCTTGCCTGTGCGCTAAAGTTGTTGCCCAGGTGCTGTTTTTAACAAGAACTAAGTATGATACTCCTGTGTGCTGATGCTGTTCAGACTAGCTCTAAGAAATCAGTTCTTCTAAAGCAAGGTCACTGGAGGGGAGGGTGAGTCTTCCCACAAAGGAACTGCTGCTTTTGTAGTCTGCCAACATTTAATCCAGCCCCACAGAATCCGCTCCTCCAGAAAGGTGTGCACGAGGCTGTGTGTGGTGACGGAGGTGAACAGGGACTACAGCTACCGGGCAGAGCTGCGGGGCCACACTCACGGTATCTTTCTTGCTGTAACTCACTGTAACCAACTAATGCCAAAAGAAAGGGTTTATAATAAAATCACATGTATCTATAAACAATGCTGCAGTCTCTGGTTTTTAACTGTATATGAGGGATATTATATCAGCTTAGAACCAACAAGAAGCCTAATGCTTCAGGGCCAAGACAGGAGGATTGCTCCAAGTTTGAGGCCAGCCTGGACTACATAGAGAGGTTAATGCCAATTCAAAACATAGAGTGTGGCCTTTTTTTTTCCCCTTTTTCCTTTATTTTTTTACTTTTTTTGCTTTTTCAAGATGGTTTCTCTGTGAAACAATTCTGGGTGTCCTGGAACTCACTGAGATCCACCTGCCTCTGCCTCTCCAGTGCTGGAATTAAAGGCGTGTGCCACCATGCCTGGCATGGCCTTCTTTTTAAAAAAGGAAAAAAGAAAAATAACAAACAAACAAAAAAATAACCTGAGGAAGAAAATAAGACTATAAAATTTGTCATTGTGATAAGGGAAATGTGACCTTGTTAAAATGGAACTTGATCCATTTTGTAAGCAATCTACTCAAGATAATTTACACCACGGATTTATTCAGCATAGCCCACAGTCCTGGCCTCATCTTTTAGTATATCCCAAACCCATGTTATACAATAGCCACAGTTTGTGCTGCCAGAACTGGAACTGGGAAAGGCTGTGGGAGAAACGAGAAACCACAGAGCTGTGTGCCATCCCCAGGACTGTGCCACCTTGTACGGTGCACACCCCCTGTGTGATAGCAAACCAAAGGCTCAGTTAACACTTTGAGTGGGAAGAACTTGCGTTATAGGTAGAAATGCACTTTGAAGGCTCTGAAAACATGCGTCCTCGATTTGTGTCTCAGCTGTTGACTGCACCTGCTGCAAAGGCGTTGGAGCGGCTTGACTATGTTGTAGCCCCAGCAGCTCCATAAAGGGCTTTCAGGGTTAGAACACCAAACCACAGCTCATTACCATGAAGTTTTCTCCACATAAACTTGGGAAATTACTTTCCATACAGAAAATACATTGAAGTGGTATTAACGTCATATTTTCCTTACGTTTTATATCAGTGTTTCTCACTTGTAGATCTCCCAGATCTCGCCTAAAATACCTTCTTTGTATATTCCAGTAGCATCATTGTAAAAACAACGAAAACACAGCCTAGATGTCAGTTGTGGTGGCTCACGCCTTAAATGCCAGTAGTTAGGAGGCAGAGGCAGGCGGATCTCTATGAGTTCAAGGCCAGCCTGGTCTCCACATTGAGTGCCAAGCCAGCCAGGCCACATAGCAAGACTTTGTTCCTGCCTACCCCTCCCCCCCCAAAAAAAGCCAGCCTAGAGAAATTCTAGACTATATAAGAGTTTTTATACAGTATAAGAAACTAGAATATATAAGAACATTTATTTTCAGAAATTGCCATCACTGGCCCAACCTTGTTTTGGGGCTGCTGGTCAGCAAAGGTATTTGGAACTGTGTAAGAAGAGTCAGAGTGGGCCAGGCACAGCAGCACATGCCTGTGATCCCTGAATGCAGAGTTTTAGGACAAGTCCATTATCAGTCTAGGCAAGCAAAGAGATCCTACCCGGACAAAAACAGCCAGGTATGGTGATAGATGTCTGTAATTCCAGCATTCCAGAGGCTAAGGGATAGCAAGACTGGTTTTTCGAGACAGGGTTTTTCTGTAGCTTTGGAGCCTGTCCTGGAACTAGCTCTTGTAGACCAGGCTGACCTCGAACTCACAGAGATCCGCCTGCCTCTGCCTCCGGAGTAATGAGATTAAAGGCATGTGCCACCGCCGCCCGGCATGATGAGGCATCTTTATCATACAATGTGCACCTTGGCAGGGGAAGAGGAGGCAGGAATAATGTAAGAGCCAGAGGGTGGGGGGGGGTGCTGTGGAGCGGGGTGGTGGGGGATCTCTGGACGTGCAGAATGGGAGGAGCGCTGTGCAGTGCTGTCTCTGAACATGCTGTAGCTTTTGCACTCAAGGAACTCACAGCGGCTGTGATTACCTGCAAGCGATCAGGCCAACTGAAATTCCAGCACAGATTGGGGGTGTTACCAGGGAGCAGTCGCCAGCTGATAGTTGTTTTACAGGGAGACTCATTTCTGAGACTGATGCCAGTGGTTTATGAAAGAGAAGGAAGAGGAAAAGGCTTGGAGTTGGGACGGGGACATGTTGGGAAGGGGGGAGGGGCGGAGGAAGGAAATGGGGGTGGATATGATCTCGATTCATTGTATACATGTATTCCCAAGAATAAGGAAAAACGCTGCTATAGAGCAGACACGGCCTGCCCGTCTCCTCCGGAATGTCACAGCAATGGAGCAGGGTGGGCATGGGGCGGCGAGGCTGGTCTGGGCTCCTTTGGAGCCACCCAGTTCCACTGGCTAGAAAGGAGGTCTCTCGCTTGTGGTTCCAGCTCCTGCAGCTCTTTGTTGGCAGCCACATTTGCTGCTGTGATGTAAGTGGCTGGGGCTGCTGATAGGGAATAAAGAAAAGGGACAAAACCAAACAAATGAGGGGTTTCCTCCACTCTCCTTACTTAGGAATTTTCTTTACTGTCCCATGCTGAACTAGAAGAGTTCCAGGTTTTGAAGCCATACTGAGTCCAGGTCAGAAGAAAACAGGACTGACTTTTCCTGACCAGATCCATGCTGCCTCAAATTCTGGTCTTCCTTGATCCACCACAAACAGCTGTGGCATTAATTCTGTTTTGATTCTGAAGCTACACTTTACAGGCGAAGTTGTGAGTGTCAGCTCCATCTGGGAAGTCCTCTCCCCCATCCTTTCTTCCTGAAAGCTCTGTTTTGTTGGCTTCCACTGCATGAGAACAGCATGAAGCCCTGGGTTCAATCCCCAGCACCAACAACATTAAATGCGTATTTCTAAAGCATGGGATTGTTTCCCCACCCTTAGCCATTGTCTTAGTCACCTTCCTGTTACAGTAAGGAAAAAAAAAAAAACAAAGCAACTTAAAAGAGAAGGGGTTTATTGTTTTGGTTTACTCTTCCAGTAGGATACAGGCTATCATTTCAAGGACCATAGAGCAACAAGCAGGGGAGGGATGGTGGCTGACAAGAGCGGAGAGTGAACAGGAAGTGAGGCCTCTTTACAAATCCTCATATCCAGCAGGGCTCCACTTCCAAAATAGTCTCAACCCCCACCCCCTGAGGACCGTTGAAACATGTGAGCCTATGGGAGATATTTAACATTAAAACCACTAACAACCAGATGTTATGAACATCTCTCCATGTCAATACATATAAATCAATGTAACTTTTAATACTGCATTTATCTGATGTGTGTGCGTGTGTGTGTGAGAGAGAGAGTGTATGCATGTGTGCATATGGAGATCAAAGGACAAGTTGTGAGAATCCCTTCTCACCTCACACCTGTGGCTCCTAGGGAGCTAGCTTAGGTTTTCAGCACCCTCACCTGCTGGCCCCTCACAGGCCCCTACAGTGTGTTCAGTATAGCAAACTACACATAACACATCTGATGATCTTAGTCATTTTGCAGGAAGTTGTTTTGAGTTTTATGTGTATGGGTGCTTTGGCTGCATGTATGTCTGCATCACATGTGTGCAGTGAACTCAGAGTTCAGACCCTCTGAAACTGACTTAGAGACGGTTGTGAGCTGCCGTGTGGGTGATGGGAACCCAGGTCCTCCAGAAGAGCAAACAGTGCTCTTTACTGCAGAGCCATGCCTCCAGCCCTTACATTAGTCATTTTAAGTGCGTATTTCAGTGACATCCAGGATATTTCACACTGTTATGCAACCATTACCTCCATCAGCAGCAGACTTTTTTTATCTTCTCAAACTGAAACCCTGTATTCCTTAAGCAGTGTTTTTAGTGGCTTTGAGATATAATGCATATAATTTATTTCTGAATTATTATTAACATATACTATTATATAAGAACATAATATATTCTTATTATTATACATCCAGGTGTATTTTCTACTATAAGTATTCTTGGTGCTGGAGAGATGGCTCCACAGTAAAGCGCCTGTGCTGCTCTTGCAGAGAACCTGAGTTTAGGTCCCAGCCTGCATACCAGGTGGCTCACACAACTACAGCTCCAAGGGCATCTAGCATCCCTGGCCTTTGAGTCACACACACACACACACACACACACAAAACACAAGTCAGTTTGAGAGGCAAAAGTGGCTTACAGAGTGTTTTTCTTCCCCACCCCTCTGGTGCTTCAGAAATCGAACCCAGGTCCTTCAACATGCTTGGAGTTAACACTCATTATTTGGATAAGAAGCACAGATGGATTTTTAAAAATCTGCATGCCATACTGTCTTGATTTCAAACCGAGAACCAGAGGCTGGGTGAGAGCCCCTGCGCTGCCGCGGGCGTCCATGATATGGCGGGAGGCGGCCACCAGGGGGCAGCCTCGCGCTCGCCTCGGGCCGCTTCCGGCCGCGCAGGCGTTGTGGGCCGCGAGCCGGATTTGGTGGATGTCAGGTAGGCTCCGGGGAATGGTGGAGCAGGCTGGCGGTCTGCGGGGCCTTTCCGAGCCTAGACCACTTCCCCAACCCAGCCCCAGGGTGGGATGACGCGGCTCTCCCGGGGCTCAGCTGGGCCTCGCCTTGTAGCAGGTGGTGCCCTCCAGATGCTTACCATGCACCCTCTTTCCCTCCGGGTGCTCTTCGCGCACCCCCCTCCAGGTCTCTCTATGCACCGGGCGCCGCCACTCAACTGTGTGAACCCCACTTCCCTCCTCTATTAAAAAGCAATATTTAGACGTTTAGGAACTTTGACGTCCCCACTCATTGCCTTTACTAACGAAATAATATCCAGAATATTTAAAGTAATTATCGGGAAGTGAGGTTTAGCCTGAATTGTCTTGGTGACACCAACACCTCGAATCGTGTAAAATATTCTGCATATTGGCAGTTCTTTTATTGCTTATTTTCTTTGGCAGCCCCCTCCAGTGACCACACTGGGTTCAAGTCTGCCTAACCCCTGAGCTTTGCAAGACCCTGAGGAAGAACATGGGTTTGAGGAAGTCCTTCCACATACGTGGTGTCGAGCTTGGATGAGCGCCTTCACCTTTGAGTCTGTTCCCTTCTCTGGGAAAGTATCTACCTCTCAGAATTGTTTTGAGTTTGATATTGTGTGATACTATGTGAACAGTTGAGTTTAAGGATGATTTCGTTTTTCCCTAGGGAGAATCAGAATGTGAGGATTATAGTTAAAAGGCACAAAATACATACAGTCCACAAATGCCTTAACGGCTTGCCAACTAATGAGGGCCATATTTTCATTTGAAAATATGATTTCTAAGACCTGGAGAGATCGCTCAGTGGTTAAGACCACTTGTTTTTGCAGAGGACCCGGGTTCAATTCCCTAATGGCTCACCGCTGTCCATAATTTCAATTCCAGGGAATCCAGCGCACTATTCCAACCTCCCTGGGCAGCATGCATGCAAACAAGCACTCATACATATAAAATAAACAAATCTTGTATTTATTTATTTATTTTGGTTTTTCGAGATATGATTTCTCTGTAGTAAATAAATCTTTTTTTAAAAGAAAATATGAATTCCAGATTCTTGCAGAATTTTGTACCTGGTGTTGGTAGCATTTGAGTGTTAGCTTGTATTGCTATAATCAGCTTTTAAAAATGATTTAATTATTTATTTTTGCTTCTGTGAATGTCTGTGTGAGGGTGCCAGGTTTCCTGGAGCTAGAGTTACAAACAGTTGTGAGCTGCTATATGGGTGCTGGGACTTGAACCTGGATCCTTTGGAAGAGCATCCAGTGCTCAGCCAGTGCTCTTAACCACTGAGCAATGCTCCAGCCTTGCTATAGGAGGCTTTTAGAAGGGAAGGGTTTATTTGGGCTCAGTCCTGAGGGTTCATTCCATGATGGGTCTTTGCATAGTGACCTTTGCTTATGGCCTGTGGTCATTCTGCGCATCATGGCAGGAGAGATCCATGGTGAAAGCGGAATCTGATGGGAGAAGGCAGCAATGGAGGAGGTGATCTTCCTTCATGGCATCCTGGATGCAGAGAGACACAGGCTGGGGTCCCAGTATCTCCTTCTAGGTCATGCTGTTACTAACAGAAACTTCCTTGTAGCAGTCTCTTTTTAAGATGCTGCCACCATCCAGCAACAGCTGAAGATCAAGTCTTTAATGACTGAGCCTTAGGGGGATATTTACCAGACCCCAAGTGTGAAAGTGTGTTTGGGGCCGGAGAGTGAGTAGTGGGTGTGGATTTAGAATTAAGCCCCTCTGCCCAGCCACAAGTCTCTTGCAAAACCCAGGAAAGGGGCTGACAATTTTACGCTCCAAAGTCTGTGCACTGGAAAGGGTGTGTGCCTGTGTTTGTTTCACATGTGTCATGGTATACATGCGGAGGACAGGGTACAACATGGGTGCTGGTCTTGGCCGTCTCCCTTGTTTGAGCCAGCATCACTCTGTGGTGTGGTCAGGCTGGCTGGCATGGATTCTGTTCACCACTGGTATCACCATAGGAACAATGGGATCGCAGGTGTGTCTGGCTTCTCTTGGGTTCTGGGGATTTCAACTTGGGTCTGCACACCTTACCCACTGAGCCATCTGCCCAGTCTCTGTGTGTCCTTTTCTTAGGGAGCCCCCTTTCCTTCCTAAAACTATAGGCTCTAGGCACCGTGAAACTTGCAGTCACCCAATAGAAAGGTCAGATGAGGGGGACGTCGGGATGAAAGAGATTTAACACTTGGAAGATGTAACTGTGGTGTTGGTGCAATTGGATGAGAGGCGAAATGGCGCATGGGAGGCGCTAGAGGGCAGGTCCCATAGAGAACTGAAGAACAGATTCATCGGCTTGCGGAAACACAGGAAGACAGCAATGCGTGCCAGACGCCCATGAACACAGAGAAGTGTGACTGTCCATTCAGTGTGCCTTTGTCCCTGCTCTGTGGCACTGCAGATGATAGGGGACCAAACAGAACAGGTGACAAACATCTTGAAACACAATCTAAGGGTCCACAGATCTCCTAACGGGTTTCTTTGGGCACCAAGGAATGTTTGGGTGCTGGAGTGAGGAACATTGGGGTACTCTGTAGTTTACTTTCCTGGGGTTTACTTTCCTCTTGGTGCAGGATTCAGACCCAGGGCATTGTGTCTTGGCATGTGCTAAGCATTGACTCTCCCACGATCTACATCCCTGGCCACTCAAGACTCATCTCAGAATTTAGATTTGTTCCTCAAGGCACAGTGGGACTATTGAATGTTTGTATTCTGGGGAGGATTTGATCTGTCGTTTGGAAGGATCACCCTCTATGTCAAACAGGGATTCTTCCACGTACATGTAGGGAAATATGTACAAATTTGTGATATGAGTGATGATTGGTTGTGTCTCCATGACAGAGTGGGAGCCCTGAAGAGGAGATGTGCTGGGGAAAAAGGAGGACAACAAGGTCAGCAGTGGACACTGTGCCCACAGAGCGTTGGGAGAAGGATCTAGACTGCAGTATAGATGTAGGGATCGCAAGCAGCTAGAGAGCTACCAGAGACACTGCATGAGGTGAGATTACCTCGGCCTGCAACACCCTCAAAGGAATATTATCATCTACTGCCAGGTTTGGCCAGCTACAATCGACTGACTGTTTTTTTTTCACAGCCCTGAGCTAAGCAAGCACTTTACCAGTGAGCTCTAGTCCCGGCCGTTTTTATCCTGGTAAATGTTGGGTAAGAGATATTTGTTGAGGAAGCACAGGTTTGGTTTTATATGCCATAGGGGCTGCTCTTATGTACTCTGGCAACAGAGCTGAGTGGCACAGGCAGAGACGTGCATGACATCATACCACCCCTCTGCAACCTCACATCGGTGATGCGGTTATCTCTTGATTTTGACATTGACTCTTAGAAAAAAAAGCAGTTGCAACCCTTTGTCCTAAGATCGAAGTTGAGACACACCTGGTCCCTCTAAAGATTATGAAGAAAGCTGAGCTGGAGAGATGGCTCCGTGGGTAAAGGTGCTGGCCATGCAAGCCTGTTGCATCCCCAGGACCCACTTAGAGAGAAGAGAGAATCAGCTCCACTGAGTTGTCCCCTGACCTCCGCACACGCGCTGTGGCATGTGTTCGCCCAGGCCCACACGTTGTACACACAATAATAATTAACAAAGTTTTGTTTTGTTTTAAAAAAAAAAAGTATGATGAAAGATAATGCAACAGATGCAACAGCCTGGGTAGAAACAGCCGCCACAGCTCGGTTCAGTCTCTGAAGATGAGCCGAGGGAGAAGTCTGAGGTCAAGATGGGCCTCGAGTTTCTGTGGAAAGACGAACAATTGACCTGAATCTGAACACTGCTGGAGCTGGCCAGCGAGACCCCAGAGTGTGGGGGGATGGGCAAGATGGCCTCCAGGTGGCCTGTGAATGAAACCAGAGTGATTACAGAGTCGGGGTTTCTTGAACACGACCCGGTGGTAGCAGGAATGAATACCAGCGTGGAATTCTGTTGTCTAAGCGAAGCTACTGAACTACCAGTTCTAACGTTTGGGGGTTAGAAGTAGTCGCGGTTGCTGGGACAGCACTTCACCGTGTCCTCATTGGCTTAGAAACAGGAAGGGGCGGTTCCTTATTTGCTGACAGGAACTGTGCAAAAGGAATAGATTTGGGGGACAGGACTTGAGTTTATTCTTTTAAGTTGAGATATAATTCTTTTTTTATTTTGTCTGTGCAGTGTGTGACTGCAGTACTCTCACAGGCCAGAAGACACCGTCAGATCTCTTGGGATGGAGTTACGGAGGCTGTGAGCTGCCGTGTGGTACCAAGCACAACTCTGAGCGACCCAGGCGTGTGGATGGAGGCCCAGCAGAGAGAAGGAAGAGACTCCTGAAGGTAGCCCTGTCAAGATTGACTCTGGGTCCCATGTCTCCCAGTCTAATGGTCAGTTTGGAACGCTTCTGTCCAGCACTTTGAGGGCAAGCATCTTTTGCTCAAGGGTCCATCCCAGGTTGGCCCTGCAGTGGTCTCTGTTCTGGATCCTTTGGGTCCCTGCTACCAGTGTCTCCCGAGTCATCTCTTCGGAAAATCTTAGACGGTTAGAATTAAACCATTATTCTCACAAGTCTGTCAGCTCTTATCCCGGATTATTGTCAGGGCCTAATTTCTACACCTCCATCTTCCCACCCCAAAGCTACCTGTGCACCCACTGAAAAGTTAGCTTTGCTTCTTCACTGGACCATCGCTCGGGGAAAGGGTGCTCAGCTAGCTTAACCGAGGCTCTGTGTTCAATCCCTCGGGCCACAGAAAAAAAGCCTAAATATTTTGTTGTTGCTGTGTTAGGATTCAAGCCCAGGGTCTTGCACATGCTGGAAGCTCCCTGAGCTGTGTCACCCTAACCTTGTCTGTTTACTATACTAAGTGGTATCAGAGCACTCCCGTGGAAATCAGCATAGACAATGACACTACTCCCTGTCTCATGTTCTGTTGTAGGAACTGACATGGGACAGCAACATGGAAGCAGGAAGGGTCTCACCCACAGAGAAGTCCCCCGGGGCGTTGGGCTGTTGCTCTCCTTGGCCCTTATGAATGCCCTCCTTTACCTCTGCCTCAACTGGTTTTTCATTTCCCCTCGATCTCCTGAGGACCCGAGGCGCTGTCCTCATGGTTACTTCAGGTTGGGACAGATGAAAAACTGCTCGCGCTGGTTGTCCTGTGAGGAGCTGAGGACGGAAGTGAGGCAGCTGAGACGCGTTGGGGAAGGAGCTGTGAAGAAAGTAAGTGCTCATGTCTGCGCTGTCCTCACTGTCAGCTCAGGGAGAGCAATTGTTTGGCACCAGGTGCCGTGATGCTTGCTGTACCTGGGAGTCCAAGGCAAAAAGATTGCCTGGGGCTGGGCTGTGATGGTACAGGCCTCTGATCTCAGCCTGGGGCTGGGTGGTGATGGTGTGCACCTCTGATCTCAGCCTGGGGCTGGGCCGTGATGGTGTGCACCTCTGATCTCAGCACTCTGGAAGCAGAGGCAGGCAGATCTCTGAGTCTGAGGCCAGCCTGGTCTACAGAGCAGGTTCCAGGACAGACAGAGTTACACAGAGAATCCCTGTCTCAAAAAAAACCAACAAAAAAAGAAGATTGCTTGGGGTGGAGACTTTGAGGCCAACCTGGGCAACATCGTGGAATACTGACTTAAAAACAAACGAAAGGAAAACGAGCCATGAAGGCCCTGAGTTTCTGTCCTTGAGCCCAGGAGTTTCTGATCAGGAACTCGGGCGTAGTGAAATCGTCTGGAGGGAGGGAGGCAGGTGTAAAAGAGTGCCATAGGACAGGAGACGGGGACACTGGGGACACTGTCAGGAGCCGGGCTGGGGATGTAGCTCAGCTGGAGGGAGTGCTTGCTTCAAGGCTATCCATGGGTTTGTAGGGAATTCAAGGCCAACCTGGGCTACAGGAGACTTTGTCTCTCTCTCTCTCTCTCTCTCTCTCTCTCTCTATATATATATATATATATATGTATTATATGCATAGTCAATTGTGTAGCCATTAGGTATAGATAGGAACTCCAGTTAGTATCAGGAAGAAAAGTCCTAGGATAATAAGTGAAAAAGGAAAGTGTGCTGCCTAGCTGTAGAGTATACTGTTTTCATAGTTATATAAGAAAATACAAGCATGATAGACAATTATAGAGTTAAGGAGGGGTCTGAGCTTTCAGCTCAGCACATCAGGCCTCGGTGATCACTCCTGCTCTGAGACAAACGTTTCTCCAAATGCTTACCCGTTCTCGTAGCTAACGGTCTTATTTTATGAATTGTGATGACAGAAGGCTCCACAGACAGCGCCCTCATCCTTTTTGTGAGGGCCTTGTGCCTCCCTGCATGCATCATCCTGAGTCTCGCAACTTTGCTTATAGAGTGGCCCCCTCCCGGGACCACCAGTCTCCCCACCCCATCCTTCATTCCCGACCGCCCGCACTTGCCGGGCGGTGATGGTGCACGCCTTTAATCCCAGCACTCGGGAGGCAGAGGCAGGCAGATCTCTGTGAGTTCGAGCCCAGCCTGGTCTACAAGAGCTAGTTCCAGAACAGGCTCCAAAGCGACAGAGAAACACTGTGTCAAAATTAAAAAAAAAAGTACACTTTACAGAAAGAATTTACAGATAGAAGCTCCGTCCTCTCGACTGCCAGTAGCTGCTGCTCCTTCTCTGTCTCTGTGATGGGAAAACTTGTTCACCTCCTCCACCTCCTGCCTGCTCCATCACTGTCATCCTTTTCCATGTGGCCTCCACACACCAGGAAACCTCAGTTCCTTTACCAGCCATGCACTCAGTGGCTTCTTGTCCTTAAACCCTGGTGTTCAAGGATAACGTGCTTTTTGTCTTCCTTGTCCCTTGCTCCTTCTGAACTCCTTTACTGCCTTCTCTTTCCTTGTCCTGCCAACTGATGATGCATCTCAACCGGCAGCAGTTTGGAAGTGGATGACAGTGTGTACAGACACCTGTGGCTGTCACTACTGGAGAGGGGGATGTTTCTGACATTCGGTGGGGTGGAAGCTGGGGATGCTGCCAGATATCCTGCATGCCACACAAGACAGGCCTGTCCCTTGAGAGACAGCTGTCTGGACTAATGTAGCAATGCTGAAGCTGAGGAAGTGTCCCTCTGTGTCTCTAGATGTAATCTATATCTAGACTTAGTCTAATTATGTTGCTTTTGCATACTTAATAAACTCCCAGATGGTTTGCTCGAGGCCTGTCTCTCCCCAACTCCCAGAACCATACAGTCAACTGCTTATTTCTCAGCTCTACTTGGAGTTCTCTGAGCATGTCAGTACGTCCCATGTGGGACTCTTGTTTGTTTTGTCCTTCCGAATAGAGTCTTACTATATAGTCTTCAAATTCATGATCCTCCTGCCTCAGCTTCTTGAGTTTGGGGATTTCAAGTATGTGCCACTACAGCTGGCTTGGTGTGGAATGGTTGATCATCTCTTCAGTGTGGCCTGCTGTTCCCGCTCTTGGTGGTACCACTTTCCACCCAGGTCCTTGAGCCATACACCTAGGAATCATCTTGAGTCCTCCTACCCCTTCTGTCAGCCAGGAGCAGGCTGAGCTCTTTCATACTGCGGGCCATGGCGACTCTCGGGTTCTGGGTAGCCTTTGGAAGAGTCCATGGTCTCCGCCTTGGCCCTGCTCTTCCTTCTTCCTTCCTTCCCCGTCCCAGTTAGCTGCTCACCTTGCTGAGCGCTGTGTGTCTGTCTTCCCAGCTCTGGGATGGCAGAGACGGAACTGTATCTGGTTTATTTACACATCCCTCTGTTCGTTCCTCAGCGTGCTTTGGTGGAAGCCCGGGTCTGATGTTCTCTGTGGCCCTGTTTCAGGTCTTTCTGTCTGAGTGGAATGAACACAAAGTTGCTCTCTCACGGCTCACCAGGCTGGAGATGAAGGACGACTTCCTCCACGGACTGCAGATGCTGAAGTCTCTGCAGAGCGACCACGTGGTCACGCTGGTTGGCTACTGCGAGGAGGATGGCACTGTTCTCACCGAGTATCACCCCTTAGGTTCCCTGAGCAACCTGGAAGAAACGCTAAACCTTTCGAAGTACCAAGATGTGAACACCTGGCAGCACAGGCTGCAGCTGGCTGTGGAGTATGTCGCCATCATCAACTACCTGCACCAGAGCCCCCTGGGCGTGAGGGTCATGTGTGACTCTAACGACCTGCCCAAAACGCTGTCTCAGTACCTGCTGACAAGCAACTTCAGCATTGTGGCGAATGACCTGGATGCGCTGCCCCTGGTGGACCACGCCTCCAAGGTCCTGGTGAAGTGTGGCCACAGGGAACTCCACGGGGATTTTGTGGCTCCGGAGCAGCTGTGGCCTTATGGGGAAGACACGCCCTTCCAAGATGATCTCATGCCCTCCTATGATGAGAAGATTGACATCTGGAAGATTCCGGATGTCTCTAGTTTCCTTCTGGGGCACGTGGAAGGGAGTGATATGGTTCGATTCCACTTGTTTGATATCCATAAGGCATGTAAGAGCCAGATCCCCACAGAAAGACCCACAGCTCAGGATGTTCTGGACACTTATCAGAAGGTTTTACGTTCACTCAGAGACTCTGTGATGTCTCAGACAAAGGAGATGCTGTAAGGACAGGCCATTAAGTGATGGACTTGACGGCTGAATGGCATCCCGGCTGTTCTACTCTTGGTGATGGAAATGCTTTTGTGAGCCTCGTGATTTGTTGACACAGGGTCTCCTCCACATCTGCCTGCAAATCTGAGTGTGCCCTGCTTTCCCGGCAACCTAATTGGAAGTAGCCAAGTGGGAAAACCTTGCTTCATAGTGCTTCCTGGTGAAGATGCAGAGAATTCATGGATCTGCACAGTGTTTGAAGGAATTGATAAAAAGGTAATCATGAAGACACATCGCCTACCCTGGTAACCATGTTTATAGATTGATAGGAAATGGAAATCTTTAAATGACCACTTGGGAAAAAACATACACTATCTCTTCAGAGAACATCTCTCTTAATTTGAGCAGTCCTGTTGGAAGCTGGGGATATAGAGCCCAGGGGTCGGGCACTTACCTGGTTCTGTGCAAAGCCTTGGATCTGACCCGTAGCATATGCACACACACGCTCAAAGGCCATTTTGGGTGTCCAAAGCGCAGTCCTCATCAGTGAGGTCCTTGTCAGTGTTGGAGATGACGCTCTGTGAAGGTTCCATGCAGTTTCCTCTCACTGAGCCAAGTATGCTGTGGCAGCGTGCTCTGGAGAGCGAATGTGAATGGCTAGGACTGCTGGGAACAGCAGGCTGCGGGGACTTCCTTACCTGCCTGGGATGGTGCTGACCTGCAGTTTCTGTGTGAGCGTTTCATATCCAGTGTTCCTCTTTATTAGAAAGTGTCGAGCCTCCCTGGGCTTGCACAACTGAACACCTTAAAAAACAAAAGCTGTGGAGCCAGAAATGGTGGTGCACACTTGTAATCCTAGCGCTTGGGAAACAGACTGGAGAAACTAAGAGTTCAGGCCTGTCATGGGCTATATACCATGATCCTGTCTGTCTACGCCCCCACCCCAATAAAAAAAGTCGCTCCTGTGGTGCTGGCATCCTTATTTTGGGAGACATGAGAGAGTCGTTGTGTCTTCTTGGGCACTCATGAGGTGTCCCCTGAACCTGAGCAGGCGACAGAGCCACCTGGAGTCACAGATCGGGGCCCACCATAGAGTCTCTAGCTTCACAGGGCTAGAGTGAAGTCCAAGGGTTTTCATTGTAACTGGTTCTCCATGCTGCTGTCCCTGGTGTTTCCCTCCTCCTACAGGGACCACTGTCCAAGACTTATGTCCCCCTTGAGAGGAAGGTACCACAGGTCAAAAGAAGTAGGTGGCATCGGATCTGTATTGCCTTCTGTAGCCTGTGGCTGACAAGGGGTGAGCTTGCCTAGGGTACCTGAACTGTCTCTGTGAAGCGCACCAGTCACTTTGGGTTTGTTGTCTTATAAAATCTCCACCAAGCCAGATGGTGGTGGTGCACGCCTTTAATCCCAGAACTCGGGAGGCAGAGGCAGGTGGATCTCTGTGAGTTCGAGGCCAGCCTGGTCCACAAGAGCTAGTTCCAGGACAGAGTTCAAAGCTGCAGAGAAACCCTGTTTCAAAAACCATAAACAAACAAACAAAAAAACTCCACCAAAACCCACTGGCTTAAAGATATTAACAAGTGCTGGCCAGGACATGGTGCAATTGGACCCCTTACAATGTTGCTAGTGGGAATGTAACAGTGCAAAAGCATGTTGGGAAAACAGGCAGGCAGTTAGTTCCTCAGAAAGTTTAAATACAATTATCACATGACCCGACAGTTCTTCCAAGTACATACCCAGTAGGACTGAAGTAATGAAAACATGTTTACATTATCCATGAACGTTGATGGTTCAATTATTGATAATAGGCAAAATGTAAAAAATAGCCCAAATGTTGGTCAGTAATAAAGTAGATATATGTGTGTGTATCGTGTGTGTGTGTGTGTGTGTGTGTGTGTATCCACATAGTAATAAAGCGGATGTGTGTGTGTATCCATATAGTGGAATATTATTCAGCCTTAAAGAATGACATTTCTCTGCATGCTACAGTGAGTAAGGCTTGAAAACACTGCGTGGAAGAAGGTGCTCACAGAAGATGACATGTTATGTAATTGTATCTGGATCATCCCGGTCTAAAACCATAGAAACAGGAAGATCAGTGTGTGTAACAGGGTGGTAGCGGGGTGCTATCTAAGAACAGGAAGCGATGAGATGTGCTGAGGTTGCGCAGTGGGAGACTCCAGCCGTCCTCACCGCTTGGTTGTATGCAAAGAGGAAACTTTCAAAGATGACCGCAAGGCTGAACGTTTCTGGTCTGTTCCCTTGATGACGGCAACTGTAGTCAACCTCAGGGGCATTTACAGTGGGATGATTCGGAAGTACAAAGCCAGAGAGGACGCTGAATACAAATGAGGATGTAGGACACAAAGTCTTAGTTCCTCATCTACGACACAGGCACCGTGTTCACCTACCCTCCTCTCCGCACCCTAAGGAGGAACTGGTACTTGGCACAAATTCCAAAAAGAAACATCAGAAGTGAAATGTGACTAGCAGTGTTGCTCTAACTGGTGAAATGTGTGGTCTCCTGTGAGCCTTTCCATGCTTCTGTGAATGGACTCCCAAAGTCTTGGCAGTTTTTTTTTTTAATTCACACACACACACACACAAAAAAAAATCGATCTTTATTATTTCACATATAGAAGGGAGAAGCCGAAAACATTAAAAATAAATAACTAAATACACGACCATATAAGCAACATTCATAGGAGTCCCTGAAATGGGAGTTACAGGTGCTTGTGAACCTCCTGATGTGGGTGCTGGGAGCTGACCCTGGGTCCTCTGCAAGAGCAGTAAGCATTCTTCTAGCATCATGAGTTATGTTCTTTTTTTGTTTTTTATTTATTTTATGTATATGAGTGTTTTGCCTGCATGTGTGTCTGTATACCACTTGTTACAGTACTGACAGAGGCAAGAGGAGGGTGTTGGATCCCCTGGAACTGGGGTTACAAACACTTGTGAGCTGCCGTGTAGGTCCTGGGAGTCAAACTCATGTCCCCGGGAAGAGCAGCCAGTTTGCTGAGCCCTCTCTACAGCTCCCATGAATGATGTTCTCAAGAGTTCCATTGAGCCCATGGGGTCTGTGAGGTCTACCACAATAATTCTGAAGTTGGTCATCTATAGCACGATTAATAAAAGCCCAGAGATAGAAATCGGGGTTCAACCTGAAGGTCAGAAAAGCAAAACAGCCGACCGCCTCTACCTCAGTCCGAAATGGTGATCCTGCCTCATGCCAGGAATCTCAGCATGAGACTGTGTGTGAGCTGTCTCTTCTGGTCTTAGATTCCTCTCTAGGGCTGGGATTAAAGATGTGCACCACTGGGATTAGAGGCATGCACTTCCCTGTTTCTATGGCAACTAGTGTGGCTACTGGGATTAAAGGTGTGTGTCACCACTACCTGGTCTGTAAGACTGATCAGTGCGGCTGTTTTACTCTCTGATCTTCAGGCAAGCTTTATTTATTCAAATACAGATGAGATATCACTGTCTGTGGCAGCTCTTTGAGTCACTTGGCTGCAGAACTCCACAGGCACCTCCAACAGTTCCTGTCTTTTCTGGGTTGATGTGGTAGACAAGCTTCAGTCCCTCGAGACCATCAGTGATGTCATGATGTAGGTGATGCCCAGGGCTTTCTTGGGTGCCCAACCAGTGACTGCTTCAGAGATCTTGTGAACAAACTGGTGGGACCCATGAAGCTGCTGCAGATCTGCATCCTACCTGGTCTTGTGGAGATTTGGGTCCCAACTGCACCTTCTGGTAACTTCTGTCCCCGGAGACACGCATTTTCATGGTTATTTTTATGACATCTGTCAGTTTCCTCCTATTTGTTTGCCCAAAGATCCACATCTGTTTTCAATACCATGTAATTTATTATATTCATCATTATGTCTAAAACATGGAATATAAACTTTGATAATGACATTATGCAAATCATATGAAGTTTAAGGACTGTGGAGAGAGAGTCTGAAGGAGAACATTCCAATGTTTGACTAATCTCTCTAACCTTGCACTTAACCTGTATTTTTCATATGCTGAACTAAGGCATAAGAGATTCAAGTTGGAGGCTATATTACATTTATTTCATTGAATTTCCACATCAACCCATTAAGTACATCTGTCTTCTGTTGCAGAATATTTGTAAACCGTGAAGGTGTGTTGCTGTGATTGGTGTAATAAAAAGCTGGATGGCCAATAGCTAGGCAGAAGAGGATAAGTGGGATTTCTGGGAGAGGAATAGGAGAAGGGATTTAGACAGGCAGGAAGTCACCAGCCAGACATGAAGAGAAAACAGGAGCTGTAAGATACAAGAGAGGTAGTGCCACATGGCAGAAAGTAGATTAACATAAATGGGTTAATTTAAGATATAAAAGCCAGTCAAGACAAACCTAAGCTAGCCAAACCTCTATGATGATGAGTCTCTGTGTCGTTATCTGCCGGCAGTCAAACCACCAGCTCCATTCTGTGCTCCACTCGCTATGCACTACGGGAACTAGGCTGAGAATTTAAAAACACACGCACACAGACAAAGACAAACAGACAGACAGACAGACAGACGGGCCCATGGGGACATCCTTGAGACAAGAGTGCCAAGAATGCCCCCTTTATTGTGCTCAGGGGCAGCTTATATAGGGCTCTGGCCACGCCCCAGTTCTCGGGATCTTTCAGCTGCAGACTCATCAGAACCCACTCCCCTGCCATTAGGGTCTCCTGCTCAGAGCAGAGGAAAACAAGTTGTTTACAGGAAATTCAGGGTCTGGTGGTCTGTAGTCCCCAACAGCAGTTCTGACGAAAACGTACTACTACAGATGGCCCAATGTGGGGAGTCATATGTAGTTGGACTTTCCTTTGGGCCACCTACTCACAAATTATGACACACAAAGACTTTATTTGTTTATTTATTTTGTTTTTTTGAGACAAGGTTTTTCTGTAGCTTTGGAGCCTGTCCTGGAACTCACTCTGTAGACCAGGCTGTCTCGAACTCACAGAGATCCACCTGCCTCTGCCTCCTGAGTGCTGGGATTAAAGGCATGTGTCACCACCGCCCGGTGACACACAAAGACTTATTAATTATGAAAGTTTGGCCTTTAGCTTAGGCTTGTCCCACTAGCTCTTATAACTTAATTAACCTGTACTTTTATTGATCTGTGTTCTATCACGAGGCTTTTACCTATCTTCCATTCTGTGTGTCCAACTCCTTCCGAGTCTCCATGCTGCCTCCTGCGTGCCTTGATTATCTCCTCTTCCTCTCTCTGCCCGGAAGTCCCACCTAGCTCTCCTGCCTACGTATTGGTTGTTCAACTTTCTATCACACCAGACACAGCAACACATCTTCACCCCTATAAAAACATTCCACAACAGTTTTCTTTACTCATTTTGATATTTCATTGTATTTTAATAAATTGCTGAAGATCAGAATGCAACACAGCCACACTAGTCAGCCATACAGGCCAGGCAGTGGTGGCACACACCTTTAATCCCAGCAGCCACACTAGTTAGTCATAGAGGCTGGGCGGTGGTGGTGTACGCCTTTAATCCCAGCACTAGAGAGGAATATAAGGCGGGATGAGACAGGAACTCGCTCTCTTTCAGTCTGAAGATTTCATAGTGGTAAGAACTCCCTAATGGCTGGCTGCTTTACTTTTCTGATCTTCAGGTTGAACCCCAATATCTGCCTCTGGGCTTTTACTATTTGTGCTACTTAATCCACTACCCCAGAGTTTTAGAACCTTTTAAAAGTATACATCATGATTTTGTTTTTAAAGATGCAGATTACAAGAATAAGAGAGACCTTACAAAGAAGAAAGCCCAGAGTCATTCTTTACTTCTATATAACAAGGCGAAAGTGCCAGTTTTGTGTGCATATATTTGAATGCAATTATGTTTTCTAAGGTACATTTTTATTTTCCTCTGATACCTTTTTTTCCCACATAAGTTTTATTGAAGACATCTAGCCATTCCTACTGTGTTGAGATAGTAATTATTAATTCAGTGGATTTGTCAAGATTCCTTAGTGATTTGTTTGGGTTTTTTCTTTCTTTTCAATATTTTAATTTTTTGGATTTAAAAGTGCTTACCTGCAATTAAGTGTGGGCATGCATGCAATGACTAGGAGTGGGCTTGCACACAGTGACCAGGAAGATCAGAAAAGGGAATCTGATCCCTGGTTTGGAGTTCCAGCGCTATGAACTGCCCTGTGAAGGCTTCCTACAGTCCGTAACTGGGGGAACCACCTACTGAGCTCTGTTTAACTGACCTCCTGTCACTTCCTTCAGCACTAGAGGTTGAGGGTCTGCTCTGTCTGGGTAGAGCTTGTGGGTACACAAGGGGATCTCTGCAAGGGCTGCTATCGCCTCACCTTTAATTCTCCCCAGCATTTGGCAGCATCAAGGAGCAGCAGGGGGCAGCCATAAGCAGTAGTGCCTTCCTGTGTTACAGCCTTGAGGTAGCAGCACCCTTGACCCTCCAGTCCCCTTGAGTAGAATGTGTTAGAGCTCTCAGCTTGGGGCTGGAGCTCTTGGTCCTGCAAACCTGAATGCTCTCTATTTTTCCCGTGTCCAGGAGCTTCTCTGGTTCCTTAAAACTTTTAATGGTTTGCTTTTGTTGTTGTTGTCGTTTGTTTGTATAACAGCCCTGACCATCCTGGAACTCACTCTGTAGACCAGGCTGGCCTCAAATTCACAGAGATCCTCCTGCCTCTGCCTCCCAGATGCTGAGATTAAAGGCGTGCGCCAACATGCCTGGCTAGAATGTGATTCTTTTAATGCAATTGAACGTTTGTTTCTTTGCATAGTTGGATTTTTAAATGAGTCCATCTAAGAAATTAAATAAATGTAATTGCAAAGCTAAGCGCAGCCTGTTTCCCTTCATCTTATTTAAGACTCTCCCACGCGGCTATGTGAAGGGCTAAGCATTTCCTCTGCTGCATAGTGTGATAGCCATTTGGATTGCTCATGCGACTTTGCTATTAGAAGCGATTGTGATACAAATTGTGCTCATCCTTTTTCACATGTGACAGTTTCTTTGAGAATACAGACAGCAGTGTGGATCTGCAGGGTCTTCGTCTCTGTACACCTTTAACGTCCACAGAAGATTAGCAGCAGCCTCTTCACCGTGCCAGAAACAAGAGACCTTTTTAGGGGATGTATACTTCCCTCTATGTAGTTAATGCCTAGAGTTTGTGCGTGCGAGGGGGAAGCTCTTCAGTCTTGTTCATTACGCAGGAATCTTCTACATGGACAGGGGCACGTTAAAAGGCTAGGATGAGGGGCTGGAGGAGATGGCTCAGAGGTTCAGAGCACTGGATGCTCTTCCAGAGGTCCTGAGTTCAATTCCCAGCAACCACATGGTGGCTCACAACCATCTGTAATGAGTCTGGTGCCCTCTTCTGATATGCAAGCATACAAGCAGGCAGAACACTGTGTACATAATAAATAAATCTTTAAAAAAAAAAAAAGGCTAGGATGTCGGTCAGGAAAGTGGTGAGGGTGAGTAACTGGGGAAGCAAAGACCACTCTTCTGGATGTTTCTCTCCACTGGAAAACACTGCGCAAAGGGTAGAGAAAAATCAGGACGCACTCTGCGGTGCTAGGGATAGGCACACACTGTCCCACTGTGCGGGGCGGGGCTTGGGGAGGCAGGAAGCGGGGTCTGTGGCGGCGCAGCCCCGCCTTCCCGAGCGGGACAGCGGCGGTGACGACATGGAGCGGGCGCTGACAGGCCGGTCGAGCTCGCGCAGGCGCCGGGCGGAGAAGCGCAGCTCGGCAGCGGGGACAGAGGAACGCAGCTTCCCGAGGGAGGCGGCTGGCGGCATGGGCGCGGGCCCGGCGCTGGCCGCGCTGCTGCTGGCCGGCTCTGTGCTGAGCGCCACGCTGCTGGCCCCCGGCCGCCGGGCGGAGCCAGGTGAGCGGCCGCGCGGGCTGGGGGCAGCGGGGACCTTGCGTGGGCCTGCCCGGGACGTCCCCACGACCCCCGGGGCACAGGACCTGAGCGAGGCGCCGGGTCCGCTCTGGGGTGGGATGTAGTGCCGGCGTCGCGGGAGCTGCGACCCAGGAGCCCGGCCCTGTCTGGCTTCCCAGGTTCAGTCGCGGGCGCCCGCGTTGGGTGCTCAGTGCGGCTCCAAATTCACCGGGGAAAGAGGTGAAAAAAAAAAAAAAAAGGAATTCTGCGAGTTCCCTCGACCCCAAGGTCACCAGGGTCCTGCAGCACCGTTCCACAAACTCCTGTCGAAGCTAGTTTGGCTCAGGGACTAAGGCAGGTGGACAAACCCCCTTTGCGCATTGTATGGGTAGGGTCTATCATCCCGCACCCTGCCTCTTCCCTACCCACCATCCACCCCCTTTTCCGGATCAGAACTTGGATGAGGTGTCTGTGTGAAACACACCCCTCCACCTTCCAAACTTTAAAAAATACATTGAAGTAATGCAAAGAAGTACAAAGAAAGATGTAAGAATTCAGGATTTTAGGCTTGTCGTTGGGGGGAGCGATTTTAAAAAATCATGTTGAGTTTGGAGTCTGGTCAGGGTGTTTGAACTTGTTGTTGCTGTTCTTTTTGAAGCTTCCCAGGCAGTTCTGATGTTTGGCTAGGCATGAGGGACTCTGTATAGTCCTGACTACCATAGTAACAATGTCAAGAGCTTTGCGAGTCTAGAATCCACAAGGGAAATCGAAGCACAACTCAGGATGAAGAAAAAGAAGTATAGTCATTCCAACCACTAAGGGATGCTGAAATTTATAGAGAAAAGATGAACAGGTGCACAGGGAATTACACTCGAAAAGGAAGAGCGTCAGAAATGGTGTGTAGAGATGTCTCCAGGTTAAGTGAACTAACTGGTTGTTCTTCCAAACAACCTAGGTTCGATTCCCAGCATCCATATGACAGCTCACAGCCATAAATGACTCAAGTTCTAGGGTTTCTGATGCTGTTTTCTGGCTTCTTTGGGCACCAGGCACTCATGGGGTATATATACATGCATGCAGGCAAGGCAACCAAATGCACTTAAAAAAATTAGCAGGAAAAATGAAAAAGACAATTACGACAGAGATAAAACAAGCAAACAACCCTAAAACTACCTGGCTTTAGGAGAGGGATTAAATAAATATTCCAGCCAATCACAGGATAGGAAAACAGTCATGCAGCCAGTTACAGGATAGGAACACAGTCATACAGCCAATCACAGGATAGTAAAACAGTCATGGCAAGCATTTGGAGGACATGTTCAAAGCTCTGTTTTCTATTTATCAGCTGGAAAGTGAGGGAGAAATCCAAAGGCCGATTGAGAACAGAGATCCCCGAGCAGATACACTTCCTCCCTGGAGTGTGGTAACCTAGGCCTTAGCTGCCACGGCTCACTGACCTCCACTTAGACCTGCCTGCTAGGAGCTCGCGGCCTTCAGCCAGTTGGTTGATTTCCCTAGGTCTCACAGTGGTGCCTGCCTGGAGCCCCAGCTCTTTGGGAGACTTAAGCAGAAGGATCCCTGAAGCCAACAGTTCAAGGCCAATCATGGCAATGCAGAGAAACCCCAACTGGGGGGGGGCACTAATAGATAAGACTTTTGGGATGTGGCACATAGTGAGAAAGTCGCTGCCAGCCCCACTAAATAGGATTGGAATTTCACAGCACTTTTGAGATTGTATTAAAATCTTCAAAGGACTACTTTGGAGGGAAAACCTCATTCACAAAAGTCAATTCTCTGGGTACTTTGCTAAAAAAAATAACATATAAGGCCGACAGAATGTCTCAGCACTAAAGTGTGTTGTCAAACCCGACTACTTGAGTTTAGTCCCTGAAGCCTACGTGGTGAGGAGAGAAGCCACCCCAGTCCCCAAATGATTATCATCTTTATGCCACCCTAATGATGTCATCTAGCAAGCTGTGATGTTGAAATAATCAGGCTAGCTAAGGATAAAACAATTATATTTTATTTATTGTAAGGGGAAAACTCACAAAACAGAAGATCCAGGCTCTGCTCGACCTTGGGGGAAGCTACACAGAGAGCATACCTGGTTGGTGCACAGGCACAAGTTTTTATCTTCCGGTCCCAGAAAGCCACGCCTAAACTAGGTTTCACCTCTTAAAGATTATTGGTTAACAAGGCTTTCCCCATCATCTCCCTCTTCTGTCTAATCAAGAGTGATCCAAACCCAATACAAAATTATATACAATAGGAACAGATATCAAGTATAAAATTACAAACAACATGAGCAATATTAAGCAAGGAACATATAGCAAATGTTTTAATAAGCATTCCATTTCAAAGAGTCTAAATCTTGTATTGTAAATAAGCTTGGCTAAATCATAAGAGGAAGGTAACTATGATTATCTAACTTTAACCCCATTGAAGGCCTGAGAGGGAGTAATATTACTTGAGAAGAAAGGAGGTGCTATCAAGCAGCTTCCAAAGCGAGCAATATATGATGGAGACAATTAGCTATCTGAGCAATCACCCACAGTCTCATTTGCAGTGTTGAAGCAACCAGCTTTGGTTAAGGCCTAGTGTAACTGACAGACCATTTTAAGAGGTAGGAAAATTTTTAGAACTGTCTTACCCTGTCCTGACAAGATTTGACAGTCTTTTTCCTTGTGTCCTGCTTATCCAAAGTACATTTCTGGATACCATGTACTTTGTCAGTGGTTGAGGCATGGGCAGTTCCTTGCCCAAAGGCCAGATGTGCCAAGAAGAACACAAACTCCAAGTGGAGTGTCTTTGGTGCTCAATATTCTCTTGGGAAATGATTGGTGCTGTCAGAAGCAATCATGTCTCATGTCAACAGAACCCTAAGTTCTTTAAATGCCATGTTCTACAGATCCTTGAAGTGGTTGAAGATTACCTATCTATGTAGAATGCAATCTCTATGTATCTAAAAACCTGATTAATCTGACTGAATGTATAACAAACATGAACAATTATTGACCTAATATTTAATACTTGTATAACTTAAAGACTAAGACTTTAGTCATAATATTATTTAATGTCATAATATTAAATAATCTGTAAACAAATGTTCAACAAATGAGGACAATGACCTCAAAATGTAAACAGTGTATAAGTATCAAGAATAATATATAATACAATATGAAAATATATCCTAAAGGTTGTATAAATATACAAAATGTCCTAAACAGAGGTAGAAACATGCATGTATACAATCTGACAGAATAACTTTGTATCAGTGTACAAATATTGTAAGCAGAAATAACAAATATAATTTGAATTTGTGTCAATATACAAAAACTATGCCAATGTAAATTATCCATAAATAATAGCTCACAAAGGGTACATTGGGTGCCACCTGTCTAAATAACCAGGCTAGCTAAGGATAAAACAATTATATTTTATTTATTATAAGAGGAAAACTCACAAAACAGAAGATCCAGGCTCTGCTCGACCTTGGGGAAGCTACACAGAGAGCATACCTGGTTGGTGCACAGGCACAAGTTTTTATCTTCCGGTCCCAGAAAGCCACGCCTAAACTAGGTTTCACCTCTTAAAGATTATTGGCTAACAAGGCTTTCCCCGTCACCATGACCTGGAGCTCTTGATTGAATGCTAAAGCAGAGAGGTTCTGCCCTTCAGTCGTCCCCCACACTTGTGACTCCTTCAAATCTGGAGGTTCAGTGTCCCCCACCAGAATGATGAGGTAGAAGAGGTCTAAAATATTAAGAGGCAGAACGGCCCAGGAGTCTTGCCCACCTGCTTGTGTGAGTTGGGAGGGAGGGCTGCAGGCTGCATTTATGTGTTCCTTTTACTGCTCCTGTCTATGTAAGTGGGACTTTGTTACATTGTTAGGGTCCCAAGAATATAGGCCTGCCAGCTGCCCTTGGCTTTGCTTGGCCTTGGGTTGGAGGCTGAGGAATGGCAACAACATACAGCTGCTAAGTGCAGGTAGGTGTAGCACTCAACCCGTCTTCTCATCAGAGTTTTGCTTCTGGGAGAGCTGGATGCCTCCATGTTAGTGCAGCAGTCGGTGCAGGCTGGACTGTTTCTAAACGGTGTAGCCCAAGAGCATGAGGTCACGCTCCGGCTGCCGTTGCTGTGTATCGAGAACTGGTGGTCAGGTTGGGTCCCCTGATTGGATCTTGGCCATGATAGTCACTGGGCTGGACATTGAGGGTGATGGCCTTGCCTGCCATTGTTTTCATACACATCTTTATCTTGGTGTCTCCTCATGTAATGTTTATATTTATGGGTGTCTCGTCTGCATGTATGTCTCTGCACCATGTGCATGCCTGGTACTTGCAGAGGCCAGAAGAGGATGGCAGATCTCCTGAACTGTAGTTACAGATGGTTGTGAGTTGCCCTATGGGTGCTGGAAGTCCAACTAGTGTCTTCTGGAAGAGCAGCTAGTGCTCTTAATGGCTGAGCCACCTCTCCAGCCTTTGATGTCCCTTGTTGCCTCCTTGGAGAGGTAGAGCTGCAGTCTGCATTTGTAACAAATTGCAGAGGCTGAGTTCATAACTAATGTGGTAAAGTCTAGACGTGGAAATAATAGACCCTTGGTTCAGATCAGTGATTTCATTGGAGAGCAGTGGCCATGGGCAGGGGCAAAAGCTGTGAGCTTTGTTCTTCTGCCAAACAGAAGAGCCTAGCTCATGACTTCCTTATTATTCAGTGAGTGTTACCTCCTCAGACGGGTCCTCACACCCTGGATGGGAATAATGTTGACGGGACCTCAGTTGTAGCTGAGCCATCTGTGCCAAGGGCCTGTGCGTGTGGCATTGCACACCGGTCACAGGGCATTGGGCTGAAGCCCGCACATGCTCCCTCTGGTGCTTTGGGTTTGGCTCTGTTGTTTTGTAGATGAAGAGAGGCCTGTGCGTGTGGCATTGCACACCGGTCGCAGGGCATTGGGCTGAAGACGTCTCCCTCTGGCGCTTTGGGTTTGGCTCTGTTGTTTTGTAGATGAAGAGAGGCCTGTGGGGCTGAAGACCGACCAGGCTTGGCTTCTCATCCACAGTGAGCTGCCGGGGACAAGCCTAACGCTGTACTGGAGATCTGAGTCCTGTTACCAAGTGCGTATCGTCTGCGTCCTCCCCACTCGCCTCCGGCCTTGTTCGGTACTCCCTTCCAGTGTTCTATTGTCGAAGCCCTTTTCTTGTTTCCTTCAGATTTACAGGCAAAGAAACAAAAATAGTTTGTAGTAAAGAACTAGATGGAATATGATCAAGGGGGATTTGGCGGTGGTTGGTTCTGTTCCCTTATCCTTTATTTAAATTAAAAAAAACATATATATTTAATATTTATTTCAGTACTGCTAGGCCACAGGACAGGAATTCTTATTAAAATTAAGGTTTTGTTTTTTGAGACAGGGTTTCTCTGGGTAGCCTCGGCTGTCCTGGAACTCACTCTGTAGACCAGGCTGGCCTCAAACTCAGAGATCCGCCTGCCTCTGCCTCCCAAGTGCTGGGATTAAAGGTGTGGTCTGCTGCCGACACCACCATCGGCCAAGATGATTCTTATCCAGTAATTTTGCTTTTGGAAATTTGCCTTAAGGAAAAAATTTAAAGGAGTAAGAACCTCATGGGTAGATATTTTAAAAGAATAAATTTGTGACACCTACTGTAAAGCTACAGTAGAAAATACTTGAAGACATAAATACCCACAGTTCTTATAGTTAGTGACATATATGTAGTCAGTTAGTGACTACAATATACACAATATAGTTAGTGACATATATTGAAATAATAGAATGCAGGATTTAAAGTAGACTGTATTTATTAACTTATGCCAAGTTTCCCTATGAAAAAAGATTGTTCAATTCCATCATGGCAGTCATTATTTTCGTATAAAATGGGCAAATTTTAAATGCATTACTGCAGTTTAAGTTTTTTAATGTACAAGGAAGAGCTAGGATTTTTCTCTTGGATATCGTGTCCCCCAACCACTGAGAGACTTTGAAGACCCCTAACAGGACAAGAGGTGTAGTTTATGGGAAGGCACCTGCCTAACAGCTCAGGGCCCTGCCAAGTGACAGTGGCTCCTAGTCTGAGAATGAGAACACCCTGACACTGTGCCTGCTGGCTTTGTCTTCACAGTGCACCTTCCAGCCTCTGGCGAACGTCTCTCACAGTGGCAAACCTGCGAAGCCAAGCGTTGCGGCCGTCTCCGTGAGCACCCAGCACGGGTCCATCCTACAAGTTAATTACACCCACGGAGAGACTGCAGCTTGCAGGTCCATGCCTGCTCGTTGTGGTCTAACTTGAGTCTGCTTTTCTTTTTGTTTTCCTGCATGGTTTTGCTTTTCCTCTCTTTAAAATATTTAATCTCCCTGATCTGTATATAAGAACTTATATCGTTCCTGGCTGATGGTGTTAGCAGGATCTAGCTCAGTGGCTCTCAACCTTCCTAACAGCTTCTCATGTTGTGCTGACCCCCAACCATAAAACTATTTTGTTGCTACTTCATAACTGTAATTTTGCTGCTGTTGTGAGTTGTAATATCAATATCTGATATGCGGGATAACTGATATTCAACCCCATAGGGTCTTGACCCATAGGTTGAGAACCACTGGTCTATTCATTTCCACTTATTTCCTAGTGTAACCATTCGCCTTCATTTTACCTGCTCTTTTTAGGCTGGAATACAAATTTGGAGAATTTGGAAACTATTCCCTTTTGGTCCAGCATGCTTCCCCTGGCGCCAGTGAAGTCACCTGTGACCTAGTTATCAATGAGAATCCAGTCAACAGTAACCTTCGTATGTATATGCGTCTTCATTGGTTTCTTAAGTTTGTATTTTCAAAGTTTTCAGTCTCCTTCTGTCTGACAGTTCGTGATGTGGTCATTCATTTAAAACATGGATTATGTATTACCGCTACCATTCATTTGTGGTACAGTTGGAGTTTCTTTTTGGTGCTGGGGATTAAAATCAGGACCTCACCCATGCTAAAGCATGTGTTCTATACCTCCAGTCCCAGTTTGGTGGCTTTACTATGTCATAGATACATAGGAAGAAAATTATGTGATATAGTTCCGTATTTTGATATCGCTGGGTTTAAGCACACGTGGAAAGAAACTAGAAATAGGGCAGTTAACTTTCTGTTTGGGGGGTTAGGGCATACATAGTGTTTCCTGGGAGCCTTGACACTGACAACTCCTGAGGTCCCCTCACAGTAAGGGACATCCTTCATTTTCGCACAGCTCCACGGCAGAGCATCTGTCACCTTGAACCATTTCTATATCACTGTGCATGATACTCTCTAAAGAACAACAGGGAACCTTCGTGTCATTAGTAAGTTCTGTTCACAGAGAGCTAAGAGTGACGTTATTTCAAAAGAATGTAGAGCCCTTACCAAAGGAGCAGTGTGGGCAGCCCACGGAGTTAAAAGAGTAATGAGGCCCAGCGAGATGGCTCAGCAGATAAAGCCCTTGCCACTAAGTCTGAGGATCCAAGTTCAGTCCCCTGGATCTCACATGGTAGGAGAGACCAGGCTCCTGCAAGCTGGCCTCCGACCTCCGCACACGCACAGTGCAGCACCTGTACACACGTACACACCAAAATTAAATGTAAACACAGTTAAAATGTAATAAATGTCACTGATGAAAAACTAACATGTAAAAAGTATAAAAACTGCAGGGTTATTATGAAATAAAGAAGAGGAAAATAAAAATAATGCTAAGTTGCCTTTGGAGTAACAGGAGCACTTAATATGAACGGTAATTTAAAGTTGTCTGTTGAGGGCCAGTGAGATGGCTCAGCAGGTAAAGGTGCTTGTTGCTGAGCCTGGACCTGGAAGCCACTGTGTGCTGTGACACCAGATAGACAGGCTCTTGCCAGCTGAGCGTATCTACATCACATGGTCAGCTACTGGTGCCTCCTCAGTGTGTGTGTGTGTGTCACTTGGTCAGTTATAGGCGGTGCCTCCTCAGTATGAAAGAGTGGTTGGTAGCTTTGCATGATACTGTTTGTGAAGAAGTTTTAGGTTTACAGAAATGTTAGAGAAAGTTTCTGAACACTCTTTATCTAGCTGTGTGTATTTCCTTAAACTGTATAATCATACTATAATTACCCTGTATATAATTATTGGGGCCACGAACTTAACATTTACACAGCACCGATCTATACACATTTAAACGTCTCCACAGTCCACATGTTGTGGAGTCAAAGGACAACTTTGGGGCTTTTGTCCTCTTCTCTACCACGGGGGTCCTGGGCTTGGAAGTCGGGCTGCAGGCTTGGTGGCAAGGGCATTTATTGCTGAGCCATTTCCCCTGGTGTCGTTTCTCTCACTCGGGAGCTAGTCTAGGACCCCACGTTGCATTTAGTTGTCAAAACTGCCTTGTCAGTGTGCTCTTCGCCTTCCTTTGTCTTTCATGACCTTGATGGTTTTGAGAACTGGTTGTTTAGTAGGCTGACCCTGTTGGATTTTTCTCATAGATAGGTAGATGTTGTCCATCTGGGGGTAGAACATTCCCCAGTGAGAGTTGTATTATCCTCTGTGTGGTACGACAGGAGACACACGAAGTCACCAGACCTGCAGGACCCATGTCTTTTGAACACAGTGAAGTACATAGGGATGAAATGACAAATACCTGGGTTTAAAGTGTGTTATCAAAACAAGGAGAAGGGACTCAATAGATGAAACCTTGCAATACCGTTTTTGTTTTGCTGAAGATAGAACCCAAGTGCTTGAAAATGCAAGGTCAGTGCTCCACCACTGGGCTGCGTCCCCAGCTCTGAGGGAGACGGTCTTTTGAGAATAGTAATAAATCATCCAGGAGCTGAGTGATGGATGCGTTGTGAGCATGTCATGCAATGCTTTTGTATGCTTCATTCTTAATTGTTTATACAACATTTAACATAGGAGTGTAAGCTTTGTTCATATTGCTTCCAGCTATCACTGACAGGATAATGTAATGCCCCAGCAGCTTTGATACTTACGATGACATTTTGAGGATCATGTGTTTTTTTTTTGTAGCTGTGAGCATCGCATTCCTTGTTGGTCTCGCACTCATCATCGCAATATCTTTCCTGAGGTTCTTACTGAGGTAAGTTGTTGAGGAGAACATGACCGAGAAACAAAGACCCAGAAATAATGTACCCAGAAAGGGTAATTTGGCCCTCATTTGGCCTCTCTTCCACCTCAGGACAGTCACCAAAAGCAGACACACATAGATGATCATTGTTCTTTGTTCAGCAAGCATTTGCGCATCTGCCATGTCTGTTCCAGTCCCGGGCATCCGAGCAGACTGTAATGTAGTCTCTGACCGTAGGGCATGCTCATGAGGGTGCAAACGGGTCTTTGCCTTTATTCTCCCAACATGGCTGAAGATGGAGATGTTTGAGAAACATTTAGTTCCTAAGAACCTCCTGGATTGAGTTTGAGAAGGCTGCCACACTGGTCCTCTTCTCCACCCTCCCACTGCATCTTCCTCTGCTTCCCATTAGCTCAGGAGTCGGGGGCCAAAGTGCCCCACAAGGGCAGCATGGCGCTCGCTCAGGACCTCAGTTTGGATTCCTTTTCCTATGGGTAGAAGCATCTGACTGGAGAGGGCATTTGGCCTTCTCTGCCTGGTTAACAGTGATCCTGGAGAGTGAACCAGAAGACAAGACAAAAAAAAAAAAAAATAGAGCAAACTCGATAACCCAAACAGGCTGGTTTAATCAACTTGAAGATTTAATTTACTTTAAAAAAGTAATGTGTGTGTGCCACCTTTAATCCCAGCACTCGAGAGGCAGAGGCAGACAGATCTCTGTGAGTTCGAGACCAGCTTGGTCTACAAGAGCGAGTCCCAGGACAGGCTCCAAAGCCACAGAGAAACCCTGTCTCGAAAAAGCAAAAAAAAAAAAGTAATGTGTATGTGTTTGTATGTGTCTGTCTCTCTGTATGTCTGTCCATGTGTGTCTGTCTGTGTTTGTCTCTCTCTCTGTCCATGTGTGTGTGTGAGACCACAGAGGCCAGAGGGGTGTGTGTGTGTCCATCCGTCCATCTGTCCGTGTGCACAGAGGCCAGAGGGGTGCGTGTGTGTGTGTGTGTGTGTCCATCCATCCGTCCATCTGTCCGTGTCCACAGAGGCCAGAGGCATTGGATCCCCTGGAGCCACCCAATGCAGGTGCTGGGACCCAAACCCAGTCTTCTGTAAGAACAATGTACATTCCTCATTGCCAGGCCATCTCTCTGCCCTTTAATCAGCTGTAAAGGAAAGTTCTTTCATGTTTTAAAGGGAAGAAGAATGATGGTCATGTGACACACACATGTAACCCCAGCAGTCGGGAGGTACGGGGGGGGGGGATTTGGAGTTTGGGTTCAGAGCGAGTCTTGGCTCCATAGTGGAACTGGTCTAGGAAGGAAGGACAGACGGCAAGAGAGACTGTATTCTCACATGTTCATCCCTTAGGGTCTTGGGTCTCCTGAAGGACCACAGACTTCATTAGTAAGCTGTGTTCTGTAACGAGTCTTTCTCTGTCCTACCAGCCAGCTCCCAAAAAATGACACGGAGACTTCTTACTAATTATGAAAGCTTGGCCTGTAGCATGGGCTTGTTCCTAACTAGCTCTTATAACTTAAATTAGGCTATTTGTATTCATCTACGTTCTATCTCCTGGTATTGTCTCTTTTCCATCTTGTACCTCCTGATTCTCCTCTGTGTCTCCTGGTGTCTCCTGCCCCTGAATTCTTCCTCCTCTTCCTTTCTCTCCCTGGAAATCCCACCTATACCTCCTGCCTAGCTATTGGCTGTTCAACTCAATTGGAAGTATGAAAATATAACCTTATTTGGCTGCCTTGAGGGAGTTTATATATTCTGACCTAACTTTGTGAGCTTTTGAAATTGTTTCATCCCATGTCTCGGAAACCTGACCTTATATTGGTAAGAGTCATTTACTGTTCAGGTGTGACCATTTGACGCAGCAGCTTCCCGGGAAGAAAGTAGAAGCCTCGTGGTTTCATTTTTTTGGAGTCAGGCGTTAGCTTGTCAGTCTTCTGGTGAGATGGACATGCTGTTCTACTGTAGCAGTGTGCTCTGCGTGTGGCTGGCTCTGTCCCTTCGCTCCGCTCCGTCGTAACAGAGAGCTGGAATGAGGTTTTAGGGGGAGGAGCTGTTCATCTTGCCATCTTGCTCCCTGGGTAATTGGACTAATCTGCACCTCTCCTGCAGAGGGGTGGACTGGAAGCTCCGGCGGAGGGGAGCTAAAGGCCACCCCTTGCTCTGTGGCTTTCCCAGCACACCTGTGTAAGCGCAAGGGCATTTCATAGGCCAAGAATGATGCCCCTTCTCTTGGAGAAGAAACAAAGACAAGTGTCTATTTATTTTTAAGTGTTTCAGTCTCTCCACTTTGGCGCTTCCTCAAATGTGTCTGTGTTAATGTTTCACACAACAGTGACGCGGGCAGGGCCGTGTGGACCGGTAATGGTCTGGTTTGTAAGAGGTGTTAACAAGCGGAAGCATGGGCTATGTGGATTTTATGTGGGGCTGATTTGGACATTTGAAGTGTGAAGAACATCTACAAGCTGAGGAAACTGAGCTGGCTGTGTGAAGATAGCAAGGAGCATTGCTGTCATTTGAATTGCAGTGATGGGAAAGGCCTGCTTGGTGGCACTTGTCACTGCCTGACAACCTGACCCAACCCGGTTCCACATGGAAGGAGAGAACCAACTCCGGCAAGCTGACCTCTGACCTCTCCCCCCACAATAAATAAACTTAAGAAAACAGATGTGGACTATAATGATATTGTGATTGTGTTTAGAAATAGAACAGTGTTTCCCTTTTACAGGGACCTCAGTGCTTAGGGATTAGGTGGTTTCATGCCCAGGCTTTCTTTCTAGTACGAAAAGGCAGTGAGTCAGGAGGGGAAGTTTAGGTAAAGTAAGATTGCCCATGTGTGGATATTTGAAGCTCAGTGAGTCATTGTGTTTATCAAAGCATATGGGTGGCTTTGTTTGAAAGCAAGCTGAGATATAGCTTTTGGGTTCTTTGGGGTTTTTTGGTTTTTCAAGACAGGGTTTCTCAGTGTATCCCTGACTGTCCAGGAACTCTCTCTGTAGTCTGGCCTGGTCTTGAACTCAGAGATCCACCCTCCTCTGTCTCCCAAGTGCTGGTATTAAAAGCTTGCAACACCATGCCTGGCAAGATATTCTGTTTAAAAAAAAAAGTGTGTTTATGCGTGTGTGGCCGGACATCTCTTGGGAATCAGTTCTTTCCCACCTTATGGGTTCCTGAGATCAAACTCAGGTTGTCAGGCTTGGCGGCAAACATCTGTACTTAGTGAGCTGTCTTGTGAGCTGGAGCTCTTTGGGAAGATTTATACCCACGTAGAGATCTCATCTTAAAGGAAATCAATGAATGTACTTACTCTTTCGTCAACCATGTAGATGAATTTAATTTTTAAATTAGGTCAACCATACAAATAAAAGAATTGCCAATGGGTGCTCTCTCCAGCTTGCTTAGTATGTGTTTATGTGTAGTTACAATCACACGAAGGGTGCTTTTTGCTTTTTATATGTGCTCGCTATTTCTTATGTGTTCTTTTAAGTCATTCCTAGATTGAGTGGTCATGGTTGTTGCCATGTGCTCTTCTGATTTTCATGGCAGTAAGAAGCCTGGTGTCATGAGATTTTCACGGCTCTTTGAGTCGCCACCATTGTTCTTACTGAGAGGCGACCGCAGACTCTACTCTGAGTTTTGCCATTTCTAAAAGAACTTTGATGATGTTTATGGAACTTAAATTTTATTCCAGTAGCTAGTCATTTTGAAAATATAACCATTCAAGAAAGAAAGCTAATGGAGGCTTTTTTTTTTTTAAATACAGTTTGGAAGACTTCAGTAATTGCATTTCTAAGGCAATAACTTCTCGAGAAACTGACCGCCTCATCAATTCTGTGAGTTATTCGAGTTTGCATGTGTTGTCTGGGAGGTATTCTGGATTTGAATTTATAATTTCCCTCTTAGTGAGCATCATTGTCCGCTTAGTGCATTTCAGTTATATTGTGGAAAGTCAGATTGTATGTTCTGAATGTTTCCTTTGTGTGTATGCTACACAGACTACATGCAGCAACATTCCTGGTCAGGACCTGGATTCTTCCTGTCTGCTGGGATTATCAGTGCAAGCTGCATTCCCTGCTTGCTTGCTTGCTTGCTTACATGCTTCCTTTCTTTCCTTTCTCGTTCTCTCTCTCCTTCCTTTCTCTCTTTCTTGGAGACAGGGTCACATATAGTTTAAGCTGACCTCTAACTTACTGTGTAGGATATAGCTAAGGAGAGCCTTGAACTCCTGATAGCCTTGAACCCCCTCTTGTCCACTTCCGGAGGGCTGAGATTACAGGCGTATGCCATCTTGTTGGTGATGGGGCAGGGAATCAGATATGCTGGGCAAGCGCATTTCCGGCTGGGACAGTCCTCGCACATCTATTTTTGTATTTCATTTTATTGCTTATTTGTTAAAGCATGTGTACTGAGAGAGACACATGGGTGTGAGTGTGTGCATGCATGTGCTGTGGCCTGCGTGGAGAGCTCAGAAGACAGCCTTTGGGATTGTCTCCTTCTGCTGTGAGCTCTGTTATGAGGCCCGTGCAGCAGGCTCTTCAAGCGTGGCCTTCCTGCTAGCCTCCAACTTGTCCTTAAAGAGCAAGTAAAGAGCAGCCTTGTCCTGTCTTCTGTGGAGGGCCCGTACCCCTCTCCCTCTCTTTCTCGGTGAGGGTGGGAATCCGGGCTGCCTTAAGATGTACAGTTTTTCACTCAGCAGCCAGCTCTGTCTGAAAATAAATGAGCCAAAACATCAGTATTAAATGTGTAAATGTTGATGGCCATTGTAATGACCAAATATGCTGTTATATTTGGACTAATGAATTCTCAGGAACATGTTTGTTTTCATGTCGGTTCTGGACTAACTAAGAACCAGTTCACACTTTATTTTTTTGGTGCAGGGGGCCTGAATATATGGTCTCTCACATGGTAGGCGAGCAGTTTGCCCCACTGAGTTACACCCTCAGCACCAGAACCATTTCTTTGTGTCACTATCAACACGACTACCAGCAAACTCCACAAAGGGCATAAACATGCAGATAAAGTGGAGAATAAAACCTCGGCATGGGATCTTTACAAAACCAAATTATTGTCCCAAAGTTATCCTTATGTTTCCACTCTGATTCCCTGCTGGAATACCAAATAATGAAGTCTATTCCCGAGCCTTTTGTACCATCTTTTTCTCTCTTTGTTTGGAAGGAGCTAGGATCCCCAAGCAGAGCAGACCCCCTCAGTGATGACTGTCAACCAGAAACACGACGCATGCCTGCCTTGCCTTACCGTCTCCGATGCGTGGACACATTCAGGGGGTAAGTGGGGCTCATAACATGGTGGGTACGGACGGGTCTATGTCAGATTTTGTAGTTACACAAGCCCATTTTTAGCTTAAGGTGTTTTACATGTCTACTGGTGTAGTGTTGCGTTCAGCACTCAGGAGGCTGAGGCAAAAGGACTGCTGAAAATTCAAAGCCAACCTGGGATAGCTAATAAGACCTTTTATCAAAAAGATAAAAAAATAAATATGTCTGCATCCTCTCTGCTTGGACTTGTCATATAAGGGCGGTAGTATGGGCAAACCACTTGCTTAGCTTGTGCTTGGCTCAGAGGTCATTCCCCAGTACCACAAAAAGCAAACAAGAAAAGTGAAACAAAAGTCAGGGTCATTGTGAGGTGGAGAGAGAAGAGTGGAGGCACACAGCCAGAACCAGTTTCCGCTAGTGTGTTCAGTGGTCTGGGCAAGCGGCTCTGTTCAGGTCACACTGTCAGCTTGGAAGGCATGCCAGCCCATGGCTGCGTCTCGCCCTTCGCGACTAGACTGCCTTGACTAACAAGCCTCTGCCAGCAGACCCACAGTCCTGTGCCGTACTTGTTACACTGTACTTCTGGTGGAAGGGCCAAGGCCAAACTCTGACAGAGTCCATAACTGTGAAGCCAAAAGTAAAATACACAATGTCAGTTCTTCATTTCTTCCATCTGAGAATGACTGACTTCCACTGATGAGCCTGCATCTCCTTCTCAGCCTCTGGAGTCCCAATTAGATATATGGGAGCCAGGTCCTGGGTTTGGATAAGCTGCCCCTATTCATACACTTGGAGCCAGAGTGTTTCAGAATTCAGAGGGTTTGAATATTAACATTGAGAAATCTTGTGGCTGGGACCCAAGCCCAAGCATGGATTTAGTTTTCTTTCCCTTACCTCACATGAGTGACCTGAGAATGAGTTTAGATAGGATTTTTACTGTGCCTGTAGGTTGTTTGTTTGTTTTGTTTTTTCTTTTCTTTTGGGGGACTGAGTGAGGCATTCTGGGATTTATGGCAGGCTCCTCTCAGGAGAGCAAACACTGCCTCGCCACCAGCCAGCACCTGCATTCTTACTATGAGATGACGTGACAGCAGTGTGACATTTCCCACCTGTGGCATCACGGACACATCTGGTATTAGCAAATTTCAGGCTTCACATGAAATAATCCCAGTGTATAAAATTGATGACAACCATGTCGTTTCCTGGGCCATCGCACCTCTAGCTCATCTTGTTTGAACTCTTAGTAAAACTACGAAATGTGCTTTTCATGGGTGTGCTTCACGGATGGAGAAATAGAGCCACTGAGGTAAAGAACTTTCTCAACCACTGAGTTACTAAGTGGGAGAGTTAGGCTTGTGCCCTAGACAGTTGGGTTACAAGGCACAGGCGGTTAGTCTCTCAGCGTGCCAGCGTATCCCAAAGGACAGCCTTCCAGAGTCCAGTTGAGTATATTCTTCTTCTTTCCGTCTGTTGCCATTGACACTTGGAGATAAGAGGTCATAGGTGGACAGAAACTAGCACTAAGTGCCTAGGATGTACCTCAAGTTTTAGATCCTTAGTTTTCTGAGTCCCAGGCATCTGTCTTCTATGACAGTCAGCCTGAGAGATCCAAAATAATTTTTAAAAAGTTGCATTCCTGGAAGCATGTTACTTTGTTTTCAGATCAGAAAATTCAGTAGCATAAGCAGGGTGTGGTGGACCACACCTTTGATCCCAGCCCTCAGGAGACACAGGCAGGCAAATCTCTTTGAGTTCGAGGCTAGCCTGGTCTACAAAGCAAGTTGCAGGACAGCCAGGGTTGTTACACAAAAACACTCTGTCTTAAAAAAAATTAATTAAAAGAAATTCAGTAGCATATTATGAAGTTTTCTTTATAGTGTGTGTGTGTGTGTGTGTGTGTGTGTGTGTGTGTGCGTGCGTGCGTGCGTGCGTGCGCGCGCGCGCGCGCGCGCTGGGGGTTTCCATCATGGTGCGTCCATGAAGGTGAGAGGCTATTTACAGGAGTGAATTCTCCCGTTCTACTGTGGGGGGCTGTGGTCTTTAGGCCTGTAGTGTCTTTACCAGCTGAGCCATATAGTCAGCCCAAGTGTAAATTTCTCTTGAGATACTGCGTTAGAAATGTTGGCGGCTGAGCATCCTCGTGTGGCCCCTCATAGTGAGCACCAGATAATCATATCTTAAATTGTCTGCTTGTGTCGTGAGCTGCTCTGTAGAGTCACATTATCATGTGACACCCCTTATCTGAAAGCGTCTGTCCTTCAGGGGTTGTGTCAACACCGCCCCCCTTTGTTTACCTTATAGGCTATCCCTCATCCTCATGGTCTTCGTCAACTATGGCGGAGGAAAGTATTGGTACTTCAAGCATTCCAGCTGGAATGGTAAGTTTCTGGTCCCCCAGCCTGACCCCCAGAGAAACCAGAGATGACACAGCATTACCTGTGGGCTGTCCACCAGGGCCCTCCCACCGTAGCTTACTAAGGGGCCCTTGAGTTTTGTTCTTCTGTGGAGCTAGAGTGATTCTCTGTACTGAAGCAGAGACTGGATTTTTCTGCTATGAGACAATGGATCTCCACAGGAAGTGTAAAAGACTTGGTTTTACACAATCATTGTTACAGTCTAGGCAGTAGGGCTACTGTGTTCTTAGGGACTCTGCCTTCTAAGACTTACATCTTTCTTGGGGTGCCACTTACGAAGACTAGTCTGAGTGGCCCTTGATAATAGCTATAAACCTGGGTGTGTAGTTGCTGGAACCAGGAGAATGACGGACTACCTGGTCATTACAGACATGGACTCTCGAGAACTTTTAGTTATCTTTATTTTGGTCTGTAAAAGTCCGGGGAAGCCTCTAGAAGAGAGGTCATTGTGTTTGGCCATTGGCACCCAGGTTCCATGGATGGATGGTAGAGTCTGCAGCTAATGCAGCTTGACACTCAGACTTGCAGTGGCCTCTGGACTGTGGTCAGGTGTAAGACAAGATCCATGTGTTTGCGTAGCAGCTCAGCAGGTAAAGGTGCTGGCTGCCAACCTGCGCTCAGTCCACAGGACCCACGCTGAAAGAGACTCCTATACGTTGTCCTCTGGCTTCTACACTTCCCCCATCCATCCATGATAAAGTTAACAGAAGAATGTAGGACAAGAGCCCCCCTCCCACTCACACCTAAGAACCAGCTTCTCTCTCGTGACTGAATGGTTTCACTGTGTTCCGTGTTGGACATTCTGCTGGAAGACAGGGAGTGGACACCGTCTCCCAGTGGAGGGAGAGAATAGGTTCTTACTAGTACTGCTGCACAGACGCGTCCACAGACTTCTAGTGTGAGTGGTTTACAGGGAACCCTTCCCAGCCCCGGGTCCAGTGCTTTATGTGGTTCCTGGCTGTCTGTTGTACTTTCTGTGTAAAAATGCAGTACAACATACAAGTTTTGGAATTGGGAGGTGTTTCTATCCTAGAGTCCTCCTTCTTACATTTGTTCTCACGTCATTTTGCAGGACTGACTGTGGCTGACCTCGTCTTCCCCTGGTAAGCTGACAGTCTATCGTGAGGGTTATGTGCATTAGTGACTGATGCCAGTCACCCATGACGTCTTGGTGATAATGACAGAAGAGAGAACAGCACTTCCCCTTGGAGTCATTAGTCACAACCTCTACCTCCCATTCCATTGTTTCCCATCTCCTTGCCTGTCTGTTGCTTGAGTCTGAATCTGTGCCTACTGGAAGGCTCTGTCTGTGCCTGTCTGTGGGTGCTGTGCGTGTGTCTCCCTAACAAAGCGTTCCACTCTGCGTTTGTCAAACAGCACAGAGAGCACCAATGGGGAGGGGAGGGCATACTTTTCAGAACTCTTTAGTAGAGTTCTACAAGGGATGATGTCACTGGCTCCAGCTGATCCCAGCTGACCCAGACAGTAAGCACCACTGTCCATAACTGGTTGCTTTCAACCTTTATGGCAGATTGTAGGAAGTTGCTCTCAACTTCTGTATTTGCTGCTTTTGGCTAATGATACACATATGTTATCTGGGCCAGAGGCATGGAAGAGTTGACCATTTAAGATTGCAGCTATGCATTGCCTTGGGCTGTAAGGTTGATACCATGGGAAATCCAGAGCAAATAAGGTTGGCTGTCATACTGCTCTCTTAAAGGTAGAGTAAGTGGACATGCTGAGTACTCAGTAGGACAGCAGTCATAAGTGACTTCAGGCTGTATTATTAACTCTGGCTGTGAGGTCCAGTAAAAGTTCTGGTCTCTTAGGATGTAAGAGATATTTTGCACTATTGCATCGCCACTGCCTGTCATCAGCTCTTCCCCACATCGTCTCCTGCCCTTTGTCTTTGAAAGCCTGGAGCCCTGCCTGTGGCCAGTTCTGGATCATGAGCCTGCTCTTGTTGTGAAGCCCTAGCATAAGTTATGTAACTGGGAAGTTCACATACCTGACACCGTGTTTCTGCATGTGTACATGAAAGATGTTTGACATTGTGTGTTCGCATGGGGCTGGAGATTTAAACTGAGACCTTGTGTGTGCTAAGCGTGCGCCCTATTACCGCACCGTAGTCTCAGCCCCAAAGATGAATGCTTTCATATGAATCACCTTGTTAGAACAGACATCCTCTACTTGATGCTGGGATCCTACTGTAAGTTCTGAATTTATAGGCAGGTTCTATTAATCTCCTAAATATGTGTAAATCATATTTCTTAAAAATAGGTGGGGTAAACCGGTATCTGTGAATATGGATGAATAGATAGCAAGAAATGATAGTTGTAACTTCAAACCTAATTTGGTAGTAGAGTAGAAAAGTTTTCCCTAGTGGATTCCTGGTCTTGTCAAGGCATATTTCCTGTATGATGTGTTTACCCCAGTGCTCGGAGGAACTCTAGTGTTCCGTCACCAGAGACAGTTCCGGGAGCACAGTTCATATGCTGGGACTCTGGCGTTTTATTACTACCATAGACACTAGGTCTGGGGAGAGATGTTCCGTGTTTTGAGAGGATTTGGATAGAGCGAGTATTGTTTACCCGAGACGTGGTGATGACTTCAGCATACTGTCTGCACTGCTCCATCACTGCTCTGTGAGACAGCTACATCCTGGAAGGAAAGCCAGGGGCTCTGGAAGGCAGCCAGAGCAAGCCGCCTTTCCCTAACCCTGAGCCAGTAACTAGGAAGAATATCCTGTCGTTTTGAATTGGCTACTTTTCTCCTCGATGGGACAGAAAACCTTACGGGAGCAACTTAGAGGAAGAAGTTACTTTATCTCAGGGTTGTGTGGTAATAGGAGCAGGAGGCAGCTTGCACACATTTGGCAGCAAAACAGGAAGCAGAGTCTTGTGGTAGGAACAGGGCCTGCTCCAGTCCTCCAGCTCCACCCTGCAGCCCTGTGCTGGCCAAGTAGGCCTGGTGTCCAGAAGGTCCCGTGACACCACCAGATGGGGACCGACTGAACACGTGAGCCTGGGGACATCGCACATTCAATGGTTTGGTTTTAAGGGAGACTTTATGTGTTTAAAGAAAGGAAAGGGAAATGTGACTCCTAACAATTGGATACAGAGAGAGAGAGAGAGAGAGAGAGAGAGAGAATGTTCTTTCTTTCTTTCAGAAGGAATGAGTCTCTAAAAGATTCAAATGCTTTGTTTCTGAAGGACTTGGACCATGTGTTAACGCAAGCCCCTTGGATCAGTGTTCATAGCTCTGCTTTCTGATGAATGCTTGCAGGGTTGTCCATGGAAATCCCACTTACTATTAGCCAGCAGGACTTGGAGATGTTCTGCCAAAAGTCCCTCCAGCAGGGCTGTGCTCACCCCTCCCATATGATGATGCTGTTTCAGTCACCGGCTGCTGCGGACGGGTAGCATATCACCTCTCCTGTAAGATATGAGGGGTGCATGTATAAAAATTGGAAACAGCCACCTACCAACAGCCTTTCTTTGTAGGTTTGTATTTATTATGGGATCTTCAATTTTCTTGTCAATGACTTCTGTCCTACAACGAGGATGTTCAAAATTCAGACTGCTGGGGAAAATCGCATGGAGAAGCTTCCTGCTAATCTGTATAGGAATTTTCGTTGTCAACCCCAATTATTGCCTTGGTCCATGTAAGTATCTCTGCCCCTTTGTTTATATAGAGTCAGGCTGAACTATGAAAAAGACTTTTACACACACACACACACACACTCTCTCTCTCTCTCTCTCTCTCTCTCTCTCTCTCTCTCTCTCTCTCTTCAGCATTTGTGATGAAACCCAGGCCCTTTGCACATGCTAGGCAAGCTTTTTGCCACTGAGTCCCACGTGTTATAATCTAATGTAATCCTTCTGCCCGGATCGCTCCCAAAGGACTAATTATTAGAAGCGTGTATACCGCTTGTATACGGCTGAGCACTATTACACTTAGCTTGGAAATTTAGTAATGGGCAGCAACTCTGACTGCTCCGGTTCCTGTGATATAAAGGAAAAGTCGGGCTGAGTGGGGCTCAAGTGTTGTTCTGGGTCACGTATTCAGGGGCAGAGGAGCAAACGACCAGGTCACTTTGTTCCATGAACTGTCAGTGTTTCTGTTAGTTTGAGAATCCGTTCTTCCCTGTGTGCCAGCTGTGCTGCTGGGAAAGGGAGTCTTGTCATTGCTTCTGTGACACCAGATGGTGAAGACAGGATGTAAGCCCCTTGCTTTGTACCAGATGCAGACGGAGAAGGCAGCAGTTCTGTCCTGGGGGCTCGCCTTGTCTCTGGCAAAGGGGAACGGATACTCACACATCAGCAGATCCAGCCCCCAAGCAGTAAGGGCCTTTACTGGAAGCCTAGGAACTTAGAGCAGTGGCTCTCAACCGTCCCAGTGCTGCGGCCCTTTATTACAGTTCCTCATGTTGCGGGGAACCCCAGCCATAGAATTATCTCATTGCTACTTCGTAACTGTCACTTTGCTATGGTTGTGAATTGTATGTAAGCATCTGTGCTTTCTGATGGTCTTAGTGACCCCTGTGAAAGAGTTGATCGACCCCCAGGTTGAGAACCGCTGGCGTAGAGAATCATTTTGGTGGACTCCATGTGAGGTTCTTCCCAACCTCAGGGGACACCCCATAGGGTTTGCTCTCGGTTCTTTCCCTGGAATGTAGCCCGTAACCTATAGGTCGTACCGGGGGAACAGTGGTTTGGGTTTGGTCTGCGTGTTTTTAGTGACGTGAGGGTTATATCCATATTCCCGATAGGTAAGGTCTGGGAGCTGTATTCAGTGCCACAGAGAATCCCTGCTTTATCCCCCACTGAGTGAAGATGGCCGGCTGTTTGTTTACAGAGGACACCGTGTCCTCAGTCCACATGTATTCCCAAGCTATGATAATTTACTTACAAGTAATATAGATATGTCTCCCCTGCTATCTTGGGGTAAGATGTCCCCAGTACTGTCTTGGGGTAAGACACGTTGTGCTAGCTTAGCTTTTGGTGGCTTGTGTCTTTGGCAGTGTCTTGGGATAAGGTGCGGATCCCTGGTGTCCTGCAACGGTTGGGAGTGACGTACTTTGTGGTCGCTGTGTTGGAGCTCATCTTCTCGAAGCCTGTCCCTGACAGTTGTACCTTGGTGAGAACCTTGTGGGGGGGAAGCCTTGGGGGTCATTTATCAGGTGCTATTCACCTTCTTTTTGAGTCAGGGTCTCTTTCTTTCTTTCTTTCTTTCTTTCCTTTCTTTCCTTCTTTCTTTCTTTCCTTCTTTCCTTCTTTCTTTCTTTCTTTCTTTCCTTCTTTCTTTCTTTCCTTCTTTCTTTCTTTCCTTCTTTCTTTCTTTCTTTCCTTCTTTCTTTCTTTCTTTCCTTCTTTCCTTCTTTCTTTCTTTCTTTCTTTCCTTCCTTCCTTCTTTCTTTCTTTCCTTCTTTTTTTCCTTCCTTCCTTCCTTCCTTCCTTCCTTCCTTCCTTCCTTCCTTCCTTCCTTCCTTCCTTCCTTTCTTTCTTTCTTTCTTGGAGCCTGTCCTGGAACTAGCTCTTGTAGACCAGGCTGGTCTCGAACTCACAGAGATCCACTTGCCTCTACCTCCTGAGTGCCGGGATTGACGTGTGCATCATACATTCTATTTTTTCTTATTCTCCTGCTGTAGTACTAGGGATTAAACTCAGGGTCTCATGTGTGCTGGACAAGTGTTCCACACTGAGCTAACCCTCCAGCCCATGTATGTCTAATGTTTTACTGTGATGCTTCAGAGTGTTAGAGCATCTGACATCATCAAACATAGTATATAATTTTGGGTTTGGTTTGGTTTTAGATAGGGCCTCATGTAGCCTAGATTGGCCTCAAACTCACTGTGCTGCTCAAGATAGACCTTCATCTCCGGATCCGTCTGCCTTCACCTCTGAGGAGCCACTGTACCTCACATTATTAGATCAGTGTGTGTGTGCACGCATTCATACATGTGCTTGCGTGTGCAGACCAGAGAACAACCCTGAGTTCCCACATGTTCTCTTTTTGACATTAGGTCTCGCTGGCCTGGACCTAACCCAGTAGGCTAGGCTTGCTGGACCAGTGAGCTCAGGGCTCTATGTTAGGATTGCAGGACCATGCCACACACCAACCCTCTGCTTTTGTTCTGGGCTTGGGTTGAGGTCCTCACACTACCAGCTCAATCATCTCCTCAGTCAGATCATTTTTTAAATTCTACTATAAAAGTGAAAACCCAGTCACTAGCATTTCCCAGGTTCACTGTGGCCTCACATGGGCTGTTCTTGACTCTCACTCAGGAGAGACGCTGCCTTTCTCTTCAAGACATCACTTCCAGTTGGCCCCAGTGGCTCGTCATTTTGATACTCGAAAGCATTTGGCTGGCTTTGACATTCTTTTTACCTGTCCCTGGGTGCCCTACGTAAGTGACCCCTTGCCAGGTAATCCCTTTGTGTGTGTGTTCTTGTTTGTGTGTGGGTGCGTGTGTACATGTGTGTGCATGCGCATCTGAAGGTTGGGGAACAGGTGTTATTCCTCAGTCATTGATCCCCACCCCCTTTCTTTTTGAGACATAAAGTTTGCCAAGTAGACTGGCCAATGAGCCGCAAGGATCTACCTGTGTCCGCCTCTCCCCGGCTGGTATTACAAGTGTGTGCCATCAAGCATGGCTTTTTTTAATAAAAAATTATTTTATGTGTATGAGTGTTTTGCCTGCATGTGTCTCTGCATGTCATGTGTGCACAGTGCCTGAGGAGGCCAGAAGGAGGCATTAGATCCCTGGAACTGGAACCTCCATGTGGGTTCTGGGAATTGAACCTGTGTTCTCTATAAGAGCGACTTGTGCTCTTAACCACTGAGCCATCTCTGCAGCCCCAATGCATGGCTTGGTTGGCTTGCGTTCTCTCTCTTTTCTTTCCTTCTTCCCTTCCCTTTCCTTCCCCTTCCCCTCCCTTTACTTTCCCTTCCCCTCCCTTCCCATTTGCTTTTTTTTTCTTCCTTCCATGGGTGCTGGGAATCAAACTCAGGCCCTCATGGTTGCAAGGCAAGCACTTTACTGACTGAGCCATGGTAGTTTCTTTCTGTTGAATCAGAGGTAAGGTTCTATAGCATTGAAATTTCTCTGGTCAGACAAATTCTCTCTCACACTTTCTCCTCTTTGAGGATCTCTTTCCGTGGAGAGGAGGGTTGAGTTGTCTCAACATCACCCTGAGTAGAAAGTGTCTTCCAGTGATAGGAACCCCTGCTGTCCACTCACAGGGGTTCAAGGGTCCAGGGCTGTTGTGGGCCTGTTTGTGTGTGAGGCTCTTTGAGCCTGTCCTGCATGGCTAGCCACTGCTCAGCACTGTCCCTTCTGCTAAGTATGATCCCTGTCAACTAAGTATGTTTTTCACTTCCTTAGTGGCTACCTTGGCCCTGGTGGTATTGGGGACTTGGGGAAGTACCCTCGCTGTACTGGAGGAGCAGCTGGCTACATTGACCGCCTACTTCTGGGAGACAATCATCTGTACCAGCACCCGTCCTCCACTGTGCGTGAGCCTTTCCTTTTCTTGGAACCAGAAATTAGGGAAGTAGTTTGACACCATCTAAGGACAAGGTGGTTATTGTTATTTGGAAAGCTGGCTGGATTCACGTGGCAGACGTTCACTGTCTGTTGGTAGGCTAAGGCATTTTGACTGTGGAGAGAGAATGGGCCACATGAGACAAGTGGCATTTTATTCAGCGCTCCAGGTTTCCAGCCCCGGACTCCGAGCAGGGACGTCCCCACTGTTTAGTCCCTGTGAGGGATGCGGCTGAGGGAGCTGGGCTGCACTGGGTCTCGGGGCTCTGGTTAATCTTCGTGTGCTCAAGTGGCAACTGAGAGGCTCCTCTGCGCCGGGTGAGGGTGGCCCTCATGTTTCTGGTTGCATGTGGACCGTCCCCAGCACAGGGCGGTGTGGAAAGGCAGACAAGTTCCCATGCTTTCTCTTTTCTTGTTTTATGTTGCTGGGATCAAGTTCAGGACCCAGTGAGCTATACCTTCACTCTGAGACTCTCTTTAGACAAGGACCCTTGACGAGGTTTTTTACTGAGACCTTTTGGCAATTAATATTTCTAGTAGCTGGGAATGAATCTTTCAGGTCTTACAGTGGTTGAGGATACACTGTACATTTCCAATTTCTAGTGTCTCAATTTATATTAAAAATACTAATTTTTGTTTTAATGGACTAATTTTTTTTGGAGTGTTAGACATTAAAACAGTGGCCTTCTAAATGTTAAGAATACGCTCATCCCTGGTCCACTCCCCCTTTCCAAATGTATTATTAAATGTTATTTGCCTGCAAAGAAGGTTAGGAGCTGTTGAAGAGACAGTGGGGTTGGCTGAAACGGAATGAGCATGTGATTCCTGTCCTGTTAGGCATTTGTATTTCATTAAATGTGGTCCAGCATTCTGCCAGGCTTGCTAATGTGTCTGAGCAGGATCATGGCTTACTTTGCCTATGATACCTATAAATTGCCCATGAATTTCTCCTGTTAGAGCAAAAAGCAGAGCAACAAGGAAGGGAGGGAAGGAGGGAGCTTAAAGCATCAGTAACTGAGATGTATTCAGGTTTGTGTTCTGTCTGAGAGTTCTGTTCATTTTTGTGTTCAGAGAGTGACTGCCACCCTCTTGATCTGTTTTGTTAAGGTCCTTTATCGCACCGAGGTGGCCTACGACCCGGAAGGAATCTTAGGGACTATCAACTCCATTGTGATGGCGTTTTTAGGAGTTCAGGTACTTGTGTCTCTCGTCAGCCTTCCGTCTGCTGACTGTGGTGACTGCTGGCGGCGTGGCCAGAGCCACCTCACTCTATGAGGCAGTTGAAGGAGGCCCCCGCTGCCCCAGTAAATTCTGTTTAGGATCAAGATTGTGCAAACTAGGGTGGGGCAGCAGCAGTTCAGACAGCTGGCTGTACCCTTACTTTCTGGGAACTAAATTCTTACTAACTGTGGCTTTATTTTAGTCCAGGAGTTTGTGGATAATGAGTTCCATTGACGGTCACATTCATTCAGTCATTCATTCGTTTGTTTGTTTGGTTTGGTTTCTCTGTGTAGCCCTGGCTGCCCTGGCTAGCCTCTAACCTAACTCCTCAGGGATTAGCCTCCCAAGTGCTGGGATCAGAGGTGTGCGCCCCCAGTGCCCACCCACGGCCACATTTCTAATCTCTGCCCTTGGAAGGCTAAGGCAGGAAGACTCAGGCTTGAGAACAGACTGGGTTACCTAGTAAGACCCTGCCACAGATGAAAGCAGACACTGCAAATGAGTTCCACCCGGAGTTCTGAGTGTTTAGATATTGGTCACGTGGGAGGTCTCCATGTCACTTGTCCCATTTGTCCCCACGTGTTTATGCTGCTGCAGCAAAACGTCTGAGGCTGCTAACTCACAGACAGCACACATTCGTTTCTCAGGCCCAGGCTCAAAGGGCTCACAGGTTTCCTCCTTTCTTGGCAGTGGTCTGTCTCTCCCAGAGTGCATCCTCTAGGGAGGACGAACATGGTGTCCACACATGGTACGCAGAAGGGTGCAGATGCTGGGTTTGCCGTCTCAAGCCCTCTGTAACATCCTAGCATACGTTCCCAAGGGTAGAGATCCATACTGTTCCAGAGGGACCACCTGCCGGTCCCATCACCTGGGGATGAGAAGCCTCGTATTCACGTTGGAAAGACACAGGCTTCCATCCACAGCCAGCTGTGTAAGAGGCTTCAGAGCATGCGTGTCTGTGCCCAAGTCAAATCTAGTTCCTCTTGGCATATCTCCTGTGCACCTCTGTGATCATTCAGAGCGGTCTAGGCGTCTCTCTCTCCCGGCATTTGAGCCTTCTCTGAGGGGAGCAGCCTGGAGGGTGGAAAGGCTGGTGCAGCACACACAGCGAAGATGACGGATGAAAAAGAAACAAGAATTCATTTTAAGCAACTCTCTTGGTCGTACCATTTTCTCCTCCAGGCAGGAAAAATACTCCTGTATTATAAGGACCAGACGAAAGCCATCTTGATGAGATTTGCTGCCTGGTGCTGTGTCCTTGTAAGTAACCAGCCCTCTTCACCTGGTTGTATTCTCAAGACTGGCATTTATTAATAGGAAATAAAATGTCGGTGTGACAGAGAGCATTTCACTTGAAGGACAGGGTTCCCAGAATAACATCTTTAAAAAATCAATCTGAGTGTGGACCCAGGGCCTGGTGCATGCCCAGTACATGGTCTGCCACTAGGTAAATAAATAAATAAATAAGAGCGTTTGCTGTCACTCAAGTGAAGACTGCTGGAGGAAGCATGTAAGGGATGCTCTACGTGTAGGGATGCTCTGCTCTACGTGTACGGATGCTTTGCTCTCCATGTAGGGATGCTCTACTCTACATGTAGGGATGCTCTGCTCTATGTGTAGGGATGCTTTGCTCTACATGTAGGGGTGCTCTATGTGGAGGGATGCTCTACATGGGAAACCTTACCAGAAAGAAGACTAGGCATGGGGTGAGTTGTAGCTCAGTAGAAGGTAGCATGCATGATGCCCGAGTCCCATCCCCCGCACCCCCTTAGACTGGGTGTGGTGGCATGTGTCTGTAATCCAGCATGAGGAGGCAGAGGTTCCAAGACCACCCTTGGCTACATAGTGAGTTTGAGGCCAGTCTGGGATATGTGAACCCTGTCTCAGAAACAGAAAATTTTAAAAGGGACCGGAGAGATGTCTCAGTGGTTAAGAGCACTGGCTGCTCTTACAGAGGACCTAGGTTCAATTCCCAACACCCACATAACAGCTCATAACTGTCTATAATTCCAGTTCTAGAGGGCCCAGCCCCTTACACAGATCTATATGCAGGAAAAACACCAATGCACATAAAATAAACAAAGAAAGAAATGGATATTTAGCCAGGCGGCAGTGGTACACACCTTTAATTTGAGCACTTGGAAGGCAGAGGCAGGAGGATATCTAAGTTCAAAGCCAGCCTGGTCTACTGAACAAGTTCCAGGACAACCAGGGCTACACAGAGAAACCTTATCTCAGAAAACTAAGAGAGAGAGAATAAAAGTGGAAACAACAAGGCAAGCGATCGTTTTAAACACAGGAGCCTCCAGTTAAGACCACGATAAGCAGCCGACTGGGTATTCTAGCCCCGCTGCCAACATTGTCTTAGGAGTCGCTGTGGTTCCTCACTTACCTTCTCAGACTCTGAGAGCACCGGAAAATGGGTTTTGGATAATGTGTTAGTTATTTGGTTAATATGTCAGTTAGATGTTCCTTACACATCTTACAGTAGGTTCCAATTAAAAAAGCAAAATAAAAGCTGTGACTCCTCGGTCCTCACTGGCGGTTAAGTAGCTAGTTTTTGTCCCCAGTGCATTGTGACTTGAGATTGTAGATCGTTGACATCCTCTTTTCTTCACAGGGGCTTATTTCTATTGCTTTGACAAAATTGTCTGCAAATGAAGGATTTATTCCAATAAACAAAAACCTCTGGTAAGCACGGAAGAGGGTGTCTCATTACTGTTAGTCCTCATGTTGACACCGGGTGTTCCAGGGGTGCGGGCGGCAGCCTTCCTTCACTCATCTTCCTGTAGGTCCATTTCGTATGTCACCACTCTCAGCTGCTTTGCCTTCTTCATCCTGCTTGTCCTGTACCCACTCGTGGATGTGAAGAGGCTGTGGACAGGAACCCCGTTCTTTTATCCAGGTGAGTCAGCTGTCATTCACTCAGAGCAGGCGGTAGAGACCAGGCAGACTGGCTCACGGGGCACCGAGCTTCCTCAGAGCTGAAGCTTGTGTCCTGGGGACACATTTCCAGGAAGCAAGCTGCGCTGCCCCAGCTCACAGGAGGCCACTGGCCTGTTCCAGAGCGCTCCGCCCCGTTTTTACATGCATTGGTTTCGAGAGTCAGCGAATAAACTTTGGTTGTTTTCAGGGAGTATGAAATGGCGCAGCACTGGATATGACCCAAGATTTACTGTTTTTAATAAGAAATAGGATTCATTTTTTTCATGTGTGTGCGTGTGCGTGTGTGTGTGTGTGTGTGTGTGTGTGTGTGTGTGTGTGCAGGCGCACGTGCCAGAGTACAAGTTGCAGGAGTTAGTTCTTCCCACCATAAGGTTCCTAGGCTAGAACTGAGGTCATCAGGCTTGGTGGCACATGTCACCTGCTGAGCCAGCTCTATGCTCCTAATTCCTAAGAGTTTAGAAATACCCTTACTTCACACTTCAATATCTAAGCTACGCATCGCGTATCCGGGGTAGGGTGATAATGCAAGTCCATGCTTTATGTTTTTATTGAATTCATCTCAAGAATTCTATGACTGATCTGGACATGTTCCGGTCTCTCTAAGGGATGAATTCTATTCTGGTGTATGTTGGTCATGAGGTGTTTCAGAACTACTTCCCCTTCCGGTGGAAGCTGGAGGATGACCAGTCACACAAAGAGCATCTAATTCAGAACATGGCCGCCACTGCTGTCTGGGTGCTCATCGCCTACGTTCTCTATAAAAAGAAGATCTTCTGGAAAATCTGACAGCGGCCCTGGGAGAAGGACGGAACTGTATTAAACTCCTCCCTCACAAAAGGGACGTACTTACGGAAACTGTGTCCGAGCTGACTTGCTTAGCCAGCAGAAAGCTGCCTGTTTATTTTTACTTATATATTTACATATTTGAAATGTTATGCTCTCCCTTTCCTTCATTTTCTATGAAATTGATATATTTGGAACATGTGTGGGAATCTCATTGAACTTCCCGGAGGGCTTTACTATGGACATTTTGCTTCTGTAATGGAGGCCAAGGATGGTGGGCTGGGTTTGACTCAGAGGTAGAATGTTTTCCTAACTTGGACAGTTTGATCTCTGCACCACAAACAAGCAAGCCAAAACAAGAATAGAAGAAAACCCAAAGGACCGCTTCTTTTTTCCTGAAAACTGCCTTCCCATGTGTATATGCATGCCAACAAAAACACCATGGCTTCTGTTGTGAAACTTATATAAAGCTTTTTGAATGGACTGTGTCATAATCTTGTCTGATTTTTTTTATAGCATGCACTTTAATGTTTCTAGGAAGCCAAAGTAATTTTCAAGGCTTTGATGAGCCAACAAAATGCATTATCCAAAGCGACCAGCTTCTTTCCCCCCCTGGGAAAACACTGAAGCGCAGGTTTATTATTGTCGGCTACTCTTGTTGCACCGTGCCCATCCACCCAGCCTACTACTTACCGCTGTCTATCTGTCGGCCCGTCTGCACTGGCATGTCTCTGGATGGTACCTAGGCATCTCTAGGCACCCAGAGATGTATCCGAGGAAGGAAGAGCATCTGCTCTCACTGTGGTCCTCTGAGCTGCCTCCTGTGTAAGGTGCGGGGCAGCCATCTGGCCTGCCAGAGCTTTGGTTCCTCATTCATGGAAGGAAAGGGATGGGCATGCTCCATCAGGTCTCCCCAGTGTTTGGATGTGATAAGGTGGAGTCCCTCAGCTGCTTCTCTGAAATCCTCACTGTAATCTTACAGGAAACCCTGGGAAAGGAATAATAGGAAAACCTATGACTCCATCGGAGTGAATCCTTATTAAATGTCCATCCACGGTTTCCAGGGAGGTGAGGTGATATATGTGGAAGGACAGCCCTTGTGTACTATGCATGTAGTGCCCTTGTGGGGATTTTTCATAGGTATTGCATATTTAAGGAGAATCATGATGGGGTTGTACTTCAGGTCACTCTGGGGACACATGTGTATGGCTTTTAAGTCCCCCCCATTATGTTCCCAATTAAGAAATACACATTAATCATTGCTTTCTCCATCTTCCACCTCTGCCTGCTTCTTTCTCCCTATTATGGCTGCTGTTCCAGGCTAGACGCTTGCCTCCTTATGGGACTCCTTATCCACTGCCACCAACCAGATTCTACTTGAGAAGGAAGGAGTTAGATCAGACCACCATCTTGTCCAATCAGTGGCGCCTGGGGCATCATCTCTGGCAGGTACAGCCCTCTTCATTTGATCCAGCTCCCTCCCGTGTTTCCCCACCTCCCTCACAGCCCTACTTGGTGTTGCCCAGCTACACAGCCCTCCCTCCCTCCTGACTGCCATCGTCCTCTTCGGTTCTTGCCACCTGGATTTGATCTGTCATTTCAAATGCCCCATTGTGGAAGAACCACCTCTAATCTCGTTCCCATCCAGAGCTGACACCTTCTTCGGGGTTCTCAAATATTGACATTCATCTCGTGGCATTAATTGCTTCTGCCTCATGTGGTGGTTATTTTCTGGTTATTGTGATATTAGTGGCAAGAATTACACATTCTTCTACATCTGTGTGGTGCCAAATGCACTGCCTTGTGCTTAGCAAGTGCTGAATAAACATTAATGCTAAACAATGTGGCTTGGGCTTTTTTTAAAGACTTTACTTTTTAATTGTATGTGTATGGGAGTTGTGCACATGAGTGTGGTGCACAGACTCTGTCTCTGCAGAGGCTAGAAGAGGGCATTGGATTCCCCTGGAGCTGGAGTTACAGGCAGTTATGAGTCACCCGATGTGGGTGCTGGGAACCAAACTCCAATCCCCTGCAAGAACCGTGAGAACTCTAAGCTGCTGAGCCATCTCTCCAGTTTTTGGTTGTTTTGTTTTGTTTTTGGAGAAAGTTTCACTGTTTTGGAGCCTGTCCTGGAACTAGCTCTTGTACACCAGGCCGGCCCCGAACTCACAGAGATCTGCCTGCCTTTGCCTTAAGAGTGCTGGGATTAAAGGCGTGTTCTACCACCACCAGGCCCGTTTTTGTTTTTGATTGCTAGTTAAGATTGGCATATCTGATGGAGCATCTCTTGCAAATGCTGTTGCAGCAGCTAAAGGGAACAGTCGCTTTTAGGGCTCCTATTGCTATGGTTCTTTAGTGCACCCGTGTCACAGTGTGCTGTCCAGACCTCCACCATGAAAGCTGAGCTGGGTGATTTCAGTTACCGAATGGCACTTCTCAAACTGGGCGGTGTGGATGCCCTGAGCCATAAGCACTGGATCCTGACATAGCCGAAGTGTCAGGAAACCCATCCACCTAGGCAGTCCTTAGGGAGGTGTGCTATGCCCCATTTCAGCCAACAGAGATGGCCCCTAGGATCCCAGCTGCCACACAGTACTCGGGGAGACATCTTCTCTGTATATTTTATTAGCCAGAAAACCTGGTTCTTGAGGATCATTGGCTACAAATGCCTTGACTGGCTTTTTCAAAATCAGAAATGAGAACTTGGATTAACCCAGCACAGGTTGTGCCCAAGAAGGTGACTACCTGATCATGCAAGGTACCTTCTGCAAGAGAGAAGACAGTACAGGGAAGTGGTTGTGGATAGCATGACTGTCACGCCCGGCTCCCGGTGCTCAGCTAGCTTATACCCGAAATAATCACATGGAAATTGTATTAATTAATTTACTGCCTGGCCCATTATATCTAGCCTCTTCTTGGCCAACTCTCACATCTCGATCTAACCCATTTCTATTAATCTGTGTTTACCACGAGATCGTGGCTTACCAGGAAAGATTCAGCATGTCTGACTCTGGCGATTTCATGGCAGCGTCTCCCTCTGTCTTTTTCCCAGCATTCTGTTCTCTTTTCCCCTCCTATCTAAGTCCTGCCCTATCAAAAGGCCAAGGCAGCTTCTTTATTTAACCAATGAAAGCAACACAAATGCAGAAGGACCTCCTACACCACATGACTGCTGGTGGCTGCAATAATTCAAGACCACGCTGCATCTTTCCAGGTGCAAAGTTTGACATTAAAAAAAATTTGCATTTCTAATTCCTGTGTATAATTGAGTAAACTGTATTTCTTTAAGTTGTGCCTTTTTATGTTCATTAATAAAGAGATGTTTCTTTCTTTTCTTCTTTTTTTAATGCCCTGGCAATGCAGAAGCATGCATGGGTAGCCAGTATATGGTGGTTCTGTTGAATTTGTCTATATTGGGTTTCATAGTCTAAGTTGATGAGGATAACTGACCAGGTTTCTTCCTCAAGAGGGCACAAGATCTCATTACAGATGGTTGTGAGCCACAATGTGGTTGCTGGGAATTGAACTTAGGATGTTTGGAAGAGCAGGCAGTGCTCTTAACTGCTGAGTCATCTCTCAAGCCCAATGTTTCATTATAAATAATTATAAATAATATTCATTAATAAGTATATAATCCATGTCTAAGGACTTAAGTGAAATCAACATACTGGATATATTCCCACCTATAATTAATTTTATATTTTAAATTAAAGAGGAGACCAGTAGATTTCCAGGAAAATCATATCAGTTTTTTAAAAAAGAGCAGCTCCTTCCAGATGCTAAATAGGACAATCATAAACATGACTCACTAATAATGAAGGATCAGACATGTTTCAGCTTTGACACTTTTAACACAATTCTTGTTAAATTTTTCTTGTTTCTATTGAGCTATATATTTTTCCCATTCCCCTTCCTTCCTCCCTTCTCCCCTTACACCTTCCCTCTGCACCCCCACCCATGCTCCCAATTCTCTGGAGCTGTGGATTGTAGTCTGGTTATATCTTCTATCCACTTATGAGTGAGTACATACCCTGTTTGTCTTTCTGAATCTGGGTTACCTTACTCAGGATGATTTTTTTTCTAGTTCCATCCATTTGCCTGCAAATTTCATGATGTCATTGTTTTTTATAGCTGATTAATACTCCATTGTGTAAATGTACCACATTTTCTTTATCCATTCTTCAGTTGAGAGACATCTAAGTCGTTTCCAGGTTCTGGCTATTACGAATAATGCTTTAATAAATATTGTTGAGCAAGTATCCTTGTGGCATGATTTCATATCCTTTGGGTGATATTGCTAGGTCTTGAGGTAGATTGATTCTCAATTTTCTGAGAAACTGCCATACTGATTTCCAGAATGACTGTACAAGTTTGCATTCCCAGCAGCAATGGATGAATGTTACCCTGACTCCGCATCCTCTCCAGCATAAGCTGTCCTCAGTATTTTTGATCTTAGCCATTATTCTGACAGGTGTTAAGATGGTATCTCAGAGTCACTTAATTTGCATTTTCCTGATGATTAAGGATGTTGAGCAATTCCTTAAATGTCTTTCAGCCATTTGAGTTTCTTCTGTTGAGAATTGTCTGTTTAACTCTCCACCCCATTTTTTAATTGGATTATTTGGTATTTTTTGTCTAGTTTCTTGAGTTCTTTATATATTTTGGAGATCAGCCCTCTGTCACACGTGAGGTTAGTGAAGATCTTTTTCCATTCTGTAAGCTGCCATTTTTTCTTGATTACCATGTCCTTTGCTTTACAGAAGCTTCTCAGTTTCGGGGGATCCCATTTATTGCTGTCAGTTTCTGTGCTTATGGTGTTCTATTTAGGAAGTATTCTCCTGCACCCATGCATTAAAGGCTATTACCCACTTTCTCTTCTAATATCAGGTTCAGTGTAACTGGATTTATGTTGATCCACTTGGACTTAAGTTTTGTGCAAGGCGATAGATCTGGATCTATTTGCAATCTTCTACATATTGACATCCAGTTATGCTAGCACCATTTGTTAAAAATGTTTTCCTTTTTCCATTGTACCTTTTGGTTTCTTTGTCAAAAGTCAGGTGTTCATATATGCATGGATTAATGTCAGGGCCTTCAATTTGAGTCCATTGGTCCATGTATCTGTTTTTATGCCAATACCAACTCATTTTTACTATAGCTCTATAGTAGAACTTGAGGTCAGGGATGGTGATGCCTCCAGAATTTTCTTTATTGTACAGGACTGTTTTAGATATTCTGGGTTTTTTTTTTCCATATGAAGGTAAACCATATTCTTTCAAGGTCTGTGAAGAATTGTGTTGGGATTTTGATGGGATTGCATTGAATCTGTAGATAACGGGAGATCTTTCCATTTTCTGATATCTTCTTCAATTTCTTTCTTTAGAGACTTAAAGTTCTTATCATACGGGTCTTTTAACTTCTTTGGTTAGAGTTACCCCAAGATACTTTATATTTGTGGCTTTTGAAAGAGATGATGTTTCTCTGATTTCTTTTCTTGACCTGTTTATCATTTGTGTATAGGAAGGCTACTGATTTTTTTGAGTTAATCTTGTATTCTGCCACATTACAGAAGGTTTTTATCAGTTGTAGGAGTTCCCATATAGAGTTTTTGGGATCACTTATGTATAATCAAATCATCTGCAAAAAGTAATAGTTTGACTTCTTCTTTTCCAATTTGTATCCCCTTGATCTCCTTTTGTTGCCTTATTGCTCTAGCTAGAACTTTGAGTACTATATTGAATAGATATGGAGAGAGTAGACAGCCTTGTCTTGTTCCTGATTTTAGTGGAATCGCTTTGAGTTTTTCTCCATTCAATTTGATGTTGCTGTCACTTGCTATAAATTGTTTTTATTATGTTTAGATACGTTCCTTGTATCCCTGATCTCTCGAAGACCTTTGTCATGAAGGCATGTTGGATTTTGTCAGAGGCTTTTTCAGCAGCTAATGAGATGATCCTGTGTTTTTTCTTTTTTCAGTTTGTTTATATGGCGGATTACATAGACAGGTTTCCGTATGTTGTTGAAGCAACCCTGCACCTCTGGGATGAAGCCTCCTTGTTCATGGTGGATGACAGCGCTCCCTCTCTCTCTGATGCTTCCAGGCTCTTCTTATTAAAATTTTAAGCAAGGTGGGAAAGCACATTGCTAACGGTTGTCTTTCAATATATACTTGTATAATGTAGTTTAGTAAGTCACTTTTCCTTTTGCTAGTCAGGGTCCTGTGGACATTGGGTCCAAAGCAGAATCCATCAAGCTGCCATCTTTTTCTGCACTCAAGGCTCATGGGAATGCTAGATGTTTGCTTTACGTCGTACAATTCCCCAGACTTCATAAACACTGTTTTTTTGGTTGCATTTGTCAAAACACTGTCAAGGTCTGACACATTACCAGATGTCCCCACACATGTGAGGCAGAGGCAAGATCACAAAAAGACCAACCTCAATTACATAGTAAGCTGGAGACCAGATTGTGAGACCTTGTCTCTAAACAAAACAAAAATCACAAAGACAAAATAAGCCAAAAGTGAGCTGTGAGGCTTTCTCACTGCTGGTTGAGCACGGAGCCAAGAAATCCGTGACCAGCGGGGTTCTGGTGGTTTTCTATCTGGTAACTGTAGACTGTCCTATAGAAGTGTGTTCTTCTCATTTTCCTGTGTTTCTCAACCAGCTAGCTGTTCTCATGTTTTATCATGTTTGTGGTCACATCCTCACTGCTGTACCTGGTTTTTTTCTTGGTACTTGTCTGGTGACATGGTTCCTGTGACACTGGTGCCCAGGCAGAGATGAGGGAAGAGGTAGTTCTGCTTCTGAAACAAATCACAAGTGATGATTTTCACATCACAGTCAGCAATGGCAGACACTGATATGACCCAAGCAAGGAAGAGAGTCCCACGGACACCACACAGAGGGCAAAAAACAGTCACATTCTTTGTCAAAATATCACAAAAGTCTCTCTAGCTCACTTACTAATATTCTTCCCCTCCAAAACTGTAGGTGGAAGCTGTTTACCCGTTCTGGTCACCCAGACCCAAAATAATTACACAGAAACTATATTAATTGCAATACTGTTTGGCCAATAGCTTAAGCGTATTTCTAGCTAGCTCTTACATCTTAAGTTAGCCCATTCCTATTATTTTATATTTTACCACACACTGGCCTCTTTCTCCTCCGGTGGCTACATGGCGTCCCCAGACTCTGCCTTCTTTTCTCCTCCATTTGCTTGAAGTTCCCGTCTTATTCTATTCTGCACTGCAATTGGCCCAAAGCAGCTTCTTTATTAACCAATGGCATTCACAGCATACAGAGGGGAATCCCACATCATGAAACTTCTTGAGTTGGGCCCCCACAGTTCAAATTGCCCTCAGCCCTGTCTTCCATGCTCCTACTACGATGGTGCATTAAACCCCACCTAAAGTGTTCAATTGCTTTCCTAGTCCAAACTCCCAAAGTCTTCCATATTCCTCCAACCGACAACATAGTTAGGCCTGTGACAGCATTCCCCTTGTCCCTGGTACAAACTTCTGTCTTAGCCATTGTTCTATTGCTGTGAAGAGACACCATGACCAAGGCAAGGTATAAGAGGAAGCAATTAATTGGGGCTTATTGTCCTGGTTTGAGTTACCATTGCTGTACTGAAACACCATGACCAGAACAACTGGAGGAGGCATCAAAGGAAGTCAAGGCAGGAACCTGGAGGCAGGAGCTGATGCAGAGGCCATGGAGGGGAGCTGCTTACTGGCTTGCTTCCCATGGCTTGCTCAGCCTGCTTCCTTATAGAACCCAGGGACACCAGCCCAGGATGGCCCCACCCACAATGGGCTGCCCACATTGACCACTAATAAAGAAAATGCTCTACAAACTTGCTTGCCTACAGCCCAGTCCTAGGGAGGTGTTTTCTCAATTGACTCCTCTCAGACGACTACCCTGTGTCGAGGGGACATAAAATCAGCCTGCACATTTATTTACTGTTTCAGAGGGTTCGTCTGCTGTCATCATGACAGTGAACGTGGTGACATGCAGGCAGGTGCTGGGGAGCAACTGAGAGATATATCCTGATGGAGGGAGGGAGGGAGGGAGGGAGGGAGGGAGGGAGAGAGGGGGAGAAGGGGAGAAAGAGAGAGAGCGAGCCTAGACTTGCTTGCTTCCTCTAATAAGGCCACACCTTTTAATCCTTTCAAATACTGTCACTTTGTGGTCTAAGCATTCAAATATATGAACCATTCTTATTCAAATCACCACACTTACGTTTGTTGTTGTTTGTTTTCAGTATTATTTCAGAAATAGCGTCATAATTATTTCCTTAAGCATAACCACCTCACATTGCTATTCCTTTTGTCTGAGCCAATAACTCTTTTCCTATTTCCTATACTCGTTATATCAACTTAATTCATTATAATATACACAGGTACTCAGTCAAGTGCATAATCTAATTTTCTTATGTTTAAATAATCATTCCAATATAATAAATTTTATTTTCCAATTTTGTTTTTTAAAATTGTTCATTTTATACACTTTTTGTCCTTTAATGTTCTTTTGTTCATCTTTTATTTGTTTGAAATAAATAATTTCATATTCCATTAAAAAAATAGCACAGTTTAGTTAGCCTTTCAGGACAGAATGCTACATTAAAGCACCATTAATTTTATGGAAGTAATTAACGCCTGACAGGTTGAAGCTGCAAATTCATTATTCTAAACAACCAGCATGCATCCTGATAGGGGAGCCACTAGTACATTGTGCCAAGAATTGGAATGCTATATTAAAGCTGCTAAGTGTCCCTGGCTAAAATGTAAAATTCCCTGTACAAATGCATTGGGATAATTATGAAAATGTAAGTAATCCTTTGCAAAAAGCAACTGTGCAGGAGACTCCTTCAGTATTATTATGCATGTTTTGTTCCATAACCAAACTGATTAAAATGTTGTAAGACACAAAGAAATGCTCTCATTCTCCCCAGAAAGCAGTTGTCCTCTTGGCAGAGAGGCTATGTGTCTGAGGAATTTGAAAATGTAGTTGTAACAAACAGTTTTTAAAGATAGAGTCTCTTACTATGTAGCCCTGGCTGTCCTGGAATCCATATGGAGACCATGCTATCCTCGAACTCACAGAGATCTGCCTGCCTCTGCCTCCTGAGAGCTGGGATTAGAGGCCTACATGACCTCACCTGGCCATAATAAGCAATTCTGTCAAGCAAACAAAAAACGGGGAAAATGTTGTTTTGTACTCCTTTCTACACCCTGAGTTCCAATACCCATCTGCTGACTCTGTCAAGGCTTTTTCTGCATCTATCAAGATGATCATGTAAATTTTACCTATAAATTTTACCTAAAAATCCACGTATGTAGTTATTACATTTATTGACTTGTGTATGACTATCCCTGCATTTCAGAGATAAAGCCATTTGGTCATGGCATATGTTCATCCAAATTCTATTTGCAAGTATTTCATTGACTAGTTTTGAGTCTAAGTTCATTAGGGATATTGGCCTGTAGGTTTTTGTTGCTATTGTTGTGTCTTTACATGGCTGTGTATTAGAGCGGTCCTGGCTTTGTAGAAGGATTTTGGGAGTGGGCTTCTGTTTCTTTTCTTTTCTTTTTTTTAAGTTTTGGAAGAATTGGCTGTAGAGCTTCTTGGAATGTTTGGTAGGATTCTGCTGTGGCTCCATCTTTCCCTGAACAATTTTTTTTTTGTTTAGCTGAAGGCTTTTATTTTATATATATTGCTGTTTCAATCTCCTCACTTGTTATGGGTCTGTTGAGGCCGTTGGTCTCTTCTTGGCTTAATTTTGGTGGTTTGACTGAAACTAGAAAATCATCCATCTCTCTTAGACTTTCCAACTTCATGGAGTACAGGTTTTAAAATATTCCCTTATTATATTCTGAATTTCTTTGGTATCTTTTGCGATGTTCACTGTTCATTTCTGATTCTGTTAATTTGGGTCATCTCTTTCTTTCTTTTGGCTAGTTGGGCCAAGAATCTGTCCATCTTGTTTATCTTCTTGAAGAATCAGCTCTTTTTTTTTTTCCTAAGGATTCTACTAAAGAAAAGAATCAGCTCTTAGTTGGTTCTTTGAATTGTTTATGTCTTTGTTTCCATTTCATTGACATCTGCTCTGATTTTTATTCTTTCTCAACGTTGCCTGGGTTTGGTTCTTGTTTTTCTGACATTTTGAGTTGCATCATTAAGCTATTTATTCCTGCTCTGATTTTTTTTTTTTAAATGTAGACACACAGAGCTATAAATTTTCCTCATAGGATTGCTTTCAATGTGTCGCAAAAGTTTTGTGCTGTGTTTCCATTTTCATTTAACTCCAAGAATTTTTTTTTTAAATTTCTTTCTTGACTTCTTCTCTGACCCATTCATCATTTAGTAATGGGTTGTTTCATCCCATGAGTATGTGTATTTACCACAAGTTTGTTTGTTGTCAATTATAAGTTTTATTGCATTGTGGTTGGATTGGATAGAAGGATAAATTTCAATCTTTTTGATTTTGTATCAGGATGTGGTCTATTTTAGAAAAGTTTCCATGTGCTGCTGAGTAGAACGTGTATTCTTGGCATTTGAATAGAATATTCTGGAGCTATCTCTTAAGGACATTGGATATATGGTGTCACTTCTGTTGTTTCTCTATTTGTTATTCAGGTGATCTGCATATTGAAGAAATTACTATTAATGGATTGATGTTAATCTGTGTCTTTAATTTCAGTAGTAGATTTGTTATGAAATTGGGTGCCCCCAAGTTTGGTGCAGATTTATTTAAGATAGCAATGTTGGGGTTGGAGAAGTGGCTTAGCAGTTAAGAGCACTTTTTGCTCTTACAAAGAACCTGGGTTCAGTTCCCAGCACTCACGGGGTGAATCACAACCCTCTGTAACTCCAGTTCCAGGGGCTTCTGATCTTAGAAGGCACTAGACATGGGCTGGAGAGATGGCTCAGCGGTTAAGAGCACTGACTGTTCTTCCAGAGGACCCGGGTTCAATTCCCAGCACCCACATGGCAGCTCACAACTGTCTGAAGATCCAGTTTTAGGGGATTTGACACCTTCACACCAATGCACATAAAATAAAGTTTAAAAAAATTGTGGATTTAACATGTTAAATTGTGGATTTATAAAAAAAAAGAAGGCACTAAACACATACATGGTACACATACATACATGCAAGGAAAACACTCATATACATAAGAAAATAAGATAGATAAATCTAAAATTAAAACTTTTAAAAATTTAATATTTTTTACGTATTATTTCTTTTTTATTTTTATAAAAAAGAGAACAAACTATCTTTTTTCATTATACATACCAATCCAAGGTTCCCCTCCCCCCTCCCATCTACTCCACAGAGAGGGTAAGGCACATTGCTTTGGGGTAGGTTCAAGGCCCTCCCTACTATGTCTAGACTGAGCAAAGTATACATCCAAAGAGAATAGGTTCCCAAAAAGCTAGTACAAGCAGTACAGATAGATCCTGGTGCCCCTTCCAGTGGCCCTCAGTCTGCCCCAGCCATGCAGCTGTCAACCACATTCAGAGGGACTAGTTGGTCCTATGCTTATTCCTTCCCTATCTGGCTGGAGTTGGTGAGCTCCCATTAGCTCAGGTAGATTGTTTCAGTAGGTGAACCCATCAAGGTCTTGACCTCTTTGCTCATATTCTCATTCCTTCCACTCTTCAACTGGACTTTGGGAGCTCAGTCCAGCGCTCCGATGCGGGTCTCTGATTCTGTTTCCATCAGTTGTTGGATGAAGAGTCTATGGTGATATTTAAGATATTCATCAGTCTGACTACAGGGCAAGGCCAGATAGGGCCCCTTCTCCTCTATTGCTTAGGGTCTTAGCTGGGGTCATCATTGTGGATTCCTGGGGATTTCTCTAGAGCCAGGTTTCTTGCTTGTCCCATAATGGCTCCCTCAATCAAGATATCTCTTTCCTTGCTCTCATCTCTGTCCTTCCTCCATTTTGACTATCCCATTCTCTCAAGTTCTCCTCCCACTCCCCATCTCCCCTCCTCTTCCTCTCCCCCCTCCCTTCTTCCACCACCCCCATGTTCCCAATTTTGTCAGGTGATCTTGTCTATTTCGACTTTCCAGGTGGCTCTATATATGTTTTTCTTAGGGTTCACCTTGATACTTAGCTTCTCTAGAATCATGAACTATAAACTCAATATCCTTTGTTTATAGCTAGGATCCACTTATGTGAGAGTACATACCGTATTCATTTTTTTGGGTATGGGTTACCTCACTCAGGATGATGTTTTCTAGTTCCATCCGTTTGCATGCAAATTTCAAGATGTCATTGTTTTTACCGCTGAGTAGTACTCTAATGTGTAAATGTGCCACATTTCTTTATCCATTCTTTGGCTGAGGGGCATCTAGGTTGTTTCCAGGTTCTGGCTATTACGAATAACGCTGCTATGAACACAGTTGGACAAATGTCTTTGTAGTATGATTGAGCATCTTTTGGGTAATATGCCCAAGAGTAGTATTGCTGGTTCCTAAGGTAGATTGATTCCCAATTTTCCAAGAAACCACCATACTGATTTCCAAAGTGGTTGTACAAGTTTGCATTCCCACCAGCAATGGATGAGTGTTCCCCTTACTCCTCATCCTTTCCAGCATAAGCTGTCATTGGTGTTTTTGATCTTAGCCATTCTGACTGGTGTAAGATGGTATCTCAGAATCATTTTGATTGCATTCCCATGATAGCCAAGGATGTTGGGCAATTCGGCCATTTGAGATTCTTCTGTTGAGAATTCTCTGTTTAATTCTGTAACCCATATTTGGAATTTTGATGTCTAATTTCTCGAGTTTTTTATATATTTTGGATCTCAGTCCTCTGTCTGATGTGGGGTTGGTGAAGATCTTTTCCCATTTTGTAGGCTATCATTTTGTCTTGATCACCGTGTCTTGCTTTACAAAAGCTTCTCAGTTTCGGGAGGTCCCATTTATTGACTCTCAGTGTCTGTGCTACTTGTGTTATATTTAGGAAGTGGTCTCCTGCACTTATGCATTGAAGGCTAGTTCCCACTTTCTCTTCTATCAGGTTCAGTGTGGTCAGATTTATATTGAGGTATTTGATCCATTTGGACTTGAATTTTGTGCATGGGGATAGATATGAATATATTTTTATTCTTCTACATGTTAACATCCAGTTATGCCAGCACCATTTGTAGAAGATGCTTTCTTGTTTCCATTGTATAATTTTAGCTTCTTTGTCAAAAATCAGATGTTCATAAGTGTGTGGATTAATATCCAGGTCTTTGATTAGAGTCCATTGGTCAACCTCTCTGTTTTTATGCCAATACCAAGCTGTTTTTATTACTGTAGCTCTGTAATAAAGATTGATGTCAAGGATGGTGATGCCTCTGGAAGTTCCTTTATTGTACAGGACTGTTTTGACTATACTCAGTGTTTTTGTTTTTCCATATGAAGTTGATTATTGTTCTTTCAAGGTCTGTGAAGAGTTGTGTTGGGATTTTGATGGGGATTACATTGAATCTATAGATTGCTTTTGGTAGGATTGCTATTTTTATTATGTTGATCCTACCTATTCAAGAGCATGGGAGATCTTTCCGTTGTCTGGTATCTTCTTCAATTTCTTTCTTCAAAGACTTAAAGTTCTTGTTGAATAGGTCTTTCACTTCTTTGGTTAGTGTTATCCCCAAAATATAATATTTTTAAAAAGATAGCTATGTCTTCTTTATTAACTGTTCACTTGACTAAAATGAAGCATCCCTCTTTATCTCTTCTTGCTTGTTTAAATCTATTTTGTCAGATATTAAGATAAAGACATCTGTTTACTTCTTGGGCCCATTTGACTGAAGTACTTTTGTCTATCCTTTTACTCTAAGGTAGTCCTGATCTTTAAAACTAAGATGTGTTTCTTGAAAGCAGCAGAGAGGTGGGTTTTGTCTCTTGATCCACTTCAGTCTATGTCTTTTGACTGTAGAATTGAGGCCATTGATATTTAAAGTTATTACTGAAACATGTTAGTTGTGGTCATCATGCTGTTGATTTTTGGTGGTGTTGTGTTCAGTGGTACTTTGTGTTTTAATAATTATGGCTTTGTATTTCATTCCATAATCTCTCTGCTATGCTCATTTCTCTCTTCATCCAAAAATAATGCTTTCTGCTTTTTCCTTAGGTTTGGTTTGTTGGATATAAAATTTTTTAGGCTGTTTATGTCATAGAAAGTTTTTATTCTTCAAACTTGTCAAATAGTTTTGCTGGGTATATTATTGTGTATTGACTGTCATAGTCTTTTAGAATTTGGAATGTATTGCTCCAGGCTCTTCTTGCTTTCAAAGTTTTCATTTAAAAATCTTCTATTACTCTGTTGTGTTTTGCTATGCATGTTGTGTTTTTCTCTCTTGTAGCTTTCAGTACTCTTTCTTTGTTATGTATACTTTGTGTTTTACTTATGTCATGTCATTCTAGTATTCTCTATTTCGTGTTCTGAGTGCTTCATGTATCTGTATGGGTGTGTGTATATCTTTTCTTTCCTTCTTATTCCATGTCTGGCTGTGTGGCTGGGTGGATGGCCCCTTCTTTTCTCGCTCCTTCCCCTCCTATCCTAGATTTCTCTTCCTATTTATTCTCTATGCCTGCCAGTCCTGCCTATCCATTCTCTTGTCTTGCTATTGGCCATTCAACTCTGTATTAGACCAATCAGGTGTTTTAGACAGGCAAAGTAACACAGCTTCACAGAATTAAACAAATTCAACGTAAAAGAATGCAACACATCTTTGTATCATTAAACAAATTTTCCACAGCATAAACAAATGTAACCATAAACAAGTGTAACACATTTTAAAATAGTATTTCACAACAAGTGGGTCTTTCTTTGGCTTGGGGAAGTTTTCTCCTATGATCTTGTTGGAAATCTGGTCTATGCCATTAACTTAGAGTTCTTTTCTCTCATCTATGGCTATAATTTAAAGACTTGTCTTTCTTTATCTCTCTCTCTCTCTCTATCTCTCTCTCTCTCTCTCTCATTCTGGGTGTCCCACATCTCCTGTGTGCTTCTTTCTTGTGATCTTTTTCATGTTCCTTGCTTATTTGGTCTAGTTCTCCACTTTTATTTTTGAAACCTGATATTCTTTCTTCTGCTTGATTCATTGTACTTGTGAGGCTTTTCCCTTGTGTTTTCTGGCTGGGCTGTTGTTCAGTTCCATCTTCACTTCAGCTTGAGTCCTCTTTAATGTTTCTCCCTCTTTATTGAGTTCCATTTTCAAGTGCTGGAGCCTTCGCCATCTTCTTCCCTTATGTTCGTGTTTTCTTGGGTATCACTTAGGCTTTTATTTGCCTTTAGCTCTTTCTCCTTATTTCGTTGAACTATTTCTTTGTGACTTCTTTAAATTCCTTGAGTTCCTTGAAGAGTTTTATAATTGTTCTTTTACTTTCTGTGTCCTGGAGGTCAGTTCTCATTGGCAAGAATTCCTACAGGAATGGCTGTTAGGATTTAGGGAAAGGACGCTGGCTTGCTCTTTCATATTGTTGTTATTTCTGCTATGAGATCTTAGCCTGTGGACTTACTTTGCTAGTTTTGAGATTGTAATCAATGGAGTAGGGTGGGAGAGACAAGAGGATGTGGGGTGGGTTTGATCTAGAGGTTGAAAATGGCTTGAGTGGCGTGAGGTCAGGTGGCAGAGGGCACTAGGGTGGTATATGGGATGTGCTCCCTGTTCTAAGCCAGAAGTGTGGGAGTACATAGGTGTGGAGAGCTTGGATATGACATGGGACAGTCCTATGGGATGGTCGGTAGTGAGAGGATACCGGCCCACTGTGGTGAGTTGAAAAAAATGGCCTCCAAAGGTAGTAGCCCTATTAGGTGTGACTTGTTGAAGTAGGTGTGGCCTTGTTGGAAGATGTATGTCAATGTGGGGGTGTGCTTTGAGGTCTCCTGTGCTCTAGACTGCCCAGTGTGACATCACTTTCCGTTACCTGTGAGTCAAGATGTAAGAACTTTCAGCTCCTCCTCTAACATAATGTCTGTCTGCATGTTTCCTGGCTTCCTGTTATGATGAGAATGGACTAAACCTCTGAACTGAAGTGAGTCACCACAATTAAACATTTTCATTTATTGCCATCACCATGGCAATATCTCTTTTTTATTAATTATTTTTTTAAAAAAAACAAACAATATTTTCTCATTTTACGTACCAATCCCAGTTCCCACTCCCTCCCCTCCTGCTGCTCCCTCCAAATTTCCTCCTAGCCTACCACCCATCCACTCCTCAGAGAGGATAAGGCTTCCCATGGGGAGTCAACAAAGTCTAGCACATCACTTTGAGGCAGGACCAAGGCCCTCCCCACTATATCTAAGCTGAGCAAGGTATCTCTCTAAGAAGAATGGGCTCCAAAAAGGCAGTTCAGACAGTAGGGATAATCCCGGTCCCACTGTCAGTGACCCCACAGAATGCCCCAGCCATGCACCTGTCACCAAACTAGAGGGCCTAGTTTGATCCTATGCTGGTTCCCACGCTGTCAGTCTGGAGTCAGTGAGCTCCCCTTAGCTCAGGTCAGCTGTTTCAGTGGGCGTCCCCATCATGGTCTTGACCCCTTTGCTCATATTCTCACTCCTCCTTCTCTTCAACTGGACTTTGGGAGCTCAGCCCAGTGCTCTGCTGTGGATCTCTGCATCTGCTTCCATTAGTTGCTGAATGAAGGAAGATTCTATTATGACAATTAAGGTAGTCATCAATCTGATTATAGGGGAAGGCCAGTTCAAGCACTTTCTCCACGACTTAGAGTCTTAGCTGGGGTCATTCTTGTGGATTCCTGGGAATTTCCCTAGTGCCAGGTTTCTTGCTAGCCCCCTAATGACTCCCTCAATCAAGACATCTCTTTCCTTGTTCTCCCTCTCTGTCCTTCCCCCACCTCAACCATCCTGATCTCTCAAGTTCTCCTCCCCCTTCCCTTCTCTCCTCCTCCTCCCTTCCCAACCTTCCTTCTCCCCTCACCTCCATGCTCCCAATTTTCTCAGGATATCTTGTCTATTTCCCCTTCCCAGAGGGATTCATGTACATTTCTTGCCACACCCACAGTGGTGTTGCCTGTGTGACAATGATGCCTCTGGTCCGGAGGACACAGGCTGGGGAGTTCGTGCTGTTCGCGGATAGGCCTCCAGTGGTTCCTTAGCAATCAGCTCAGGTCATGAACTTTTTTTTTTTAATTGGTGTTTTAGCCTATATGTATAAATGTGTGAGGGTGCTGGATCCTGGAGTTACAGTGTGAGCTGCCATATGGGTGCTGGGGATTGAACCTGGGTCTTCTAGAAGAGCAGTCAGTGCTCTTAACCACTGAGCCATCTCTCCAGCCCTCAGATCATGAACTTGTACTCAAGATTATGTACTCACCGCTGTCATAGATGGTTAGCTGCCTCTGCTATTCTTTCCTGTTTCCTGATAATGTTCTTTGCTATACTTGGCCAAAACGTATAATTTTACCAGAGAACCCCTTGATGTTCCTGGGATTGATAATTCTAATAATGATACTAATACAGTGCTCAAGATGCCTCCAGTGTTTCAAGCCCTTGTGCAAATTCTGGATAGCAAAAAGAGATCAGTGGGGGAGGTATTATGGATGAGTTACAGCAGCGGGAACTTTTCCTAAATAGGACTGATGATTTGGGGAAAACATAGGTTGAGATCCAGATGTTGCTAGGAAACCCCCCCATTCTGGGAATAAAGAAACTAGGAAAAAATCCCTTGCAAGATTGGGCATTCTAACACATAAGGCTCATGGGTTAATAAAGCTTAGGATCAGGGATATATGGTGGGAACCACCCAGAAGTACAACTGAGTCACCAGATGACCCCATTCCATACACAGGAAGATATGAGGATGATAGTCATAAGTATATGATATTTGAGGGACAAAAGCAGAATTATTTAGCTCTACCATTTATGGCTTGCTAGATCCCAACCCCCATGGTGTTTGCTACATAAGAAAATACAAAAAAGTATATTGCAGCAGGTGCAGAGAACTGATTAGGCATATTTGGTCACTAAACAAAAATAAAGGGTGAGAAAAAAGAAGGGCCATGATAGCAATTATGAGACAGAAACTTTCTATTCCTAGATAAAATGAAACTACTTGTCTGAGGTTTATGTTCCCAAGGACAAGAGTTCCCCTTCTAAGGACGTGTTATGTCTAACACCTGCTCATCGCTGACGTGACTAAAAGAAGCTTTCATACTGTACCAACTAATGATACGTGACCTTCTGGTTTGTTCTTTTACTATATAATGAAAAAATGAATTCAGTAAAATCGCAGCAGATTCCAACTACTCCCTTGTGATGGATTTTTCCTGTGATGAGTATTAAGTATCCTTCTCCATCTCTTTTGATTGACTTTAGTTTGAAGTCTATTTTGTTAGATATTAGGATAGCTACACCTGCTTGTTTCTTAGGAACCTTTTCCCAACCCTTTACTCTGAGGTAATATTTGTCTTTGAGGTTGAGGTGTGTTTCTTGTAGGCATAAGAAGGATTGATCCTGTTTTCATATCTATTTTGTTAATCTGTGTCTTTTTATAGGTTAACTGAGTCTACTAAGAGGTATTAATTACCACTGATTGTTAATTCCTGTTATTTTTCAGTGGTAGTGTTTGTGTGTTACCCTTCTTTGGTGTTTGCTGATGTGAGATTATCTGTTGTCTGTGTTTTTGTGGGTGCAGCTAACTTCCTTGTATTGGAGATTTTCTTCTAGTACTTTCTGTAAGGCTAGGTTTATGGATAGGTATTGTTTAAATCTGGTTTTGTCAGGCCAGGCCATGGTATCTCTTGACAGCAACAGAAACCCTAATTAAGGCGCTAGAGAGATAGCTCTGTGACTATAAGTACTGGCTACTCTTCCAGAGGACCTGGATTCAATTCCCAGCACCCACATGGCAGCTCACAACTGTAACTCTAGTTCCAGAGGCTCTGGCATCCTCACACAGCCATAAACTTTTAAGAAAAGAAATGTTAATTAAGACACCCACCCTAGAGCTCCCCTAAGGGAAGGCAGGGAAGGCCAGACCAGGCTGAAGAGCTAGTTGTGGGACTCAGGCTAAATCTGGTAGATTTCAGAAGACATTTGGATGAAGAAATCAGGGGCGCTCCAGCGCTAACCCCAGGAGGATGATGAGGGATTTCTAGTGGGTATGGGCTGGGGTGGGGATGACACGAAGAGTCCTGTGGGTGGATACAGGTTTATCCTGGTGGAAGCCTAGATGTTGGGTACCTTGCAAGAGGAGGTGATGGAGCTAGGCTGGAGTACCAGATGTGGGACTCTGTGGAAGGCTAGAGGTCCTCTGATACAAAGTGCTGGTGACCAGACTGTGCCAGGGCCCTGTCTGTGGAATCTGGGTTAGATCCTGCAGGCTGTAGAGAAACAAATGGTGGTGGTGGTGGTGGGGTACTAGTCACCAGTCTAGACCTTAGACAAGGATATGGAAAGTCTGGGCATGGAGTAGGGCAGTAGCGATAGAATGAAGGGTCCTGTAAGTCAGGGAACATTTTAAAACTGTGTGATCTTGATCTGATTTAGGGGGTTGAAACATTGCCTACTTGAAGCTACTGAACTTCACCCAGGAACACCGTGTCCTAGTTAGTAGTTGTTGTTTCATCAATTTGATACGAGCTAGAATGATCTGGAAGAGACAACCTCAACTGAGAATATGCTTCCATTAGATTGGCCTGCAGGTAAGTCTATGAGGCATTTTCTTGACCAATTATTGGTGTGAGAAGGCAGAACTTAGAGGCACCAGTCACAGAGAGGAAAAAAGAACAAAAGCTATGTCATTAGAACAGAAAAACAGCTTCCGGGCTGGAGAGATGGCTCAGTGGTTAAGAGCATTGGCATTACCTGTTCTTCCAAAGGTCCTGAGTTCAATTCCCAACAACCACATGGTGGCTCACAACCATCTGGTGCACTCTTCTGGCCTGCAGGTGTACATGCAGACAGAATACTGAGAATAATAATAAAAAAGACACTGCCACAAAAAAATTTAGGGCTGGAGAGATGGCCCAGTGGTTAAGAGCTTTGCCTGATCTTCCAAAGGTCCTGAGTTCAATTCCCAGCAACCACATGTGCTCACAACCATCTGTAATAAGATTTGGTGCCCTCTTCTGGCCTGCAGGGATACATGCAGGCAGAACACTGAATACATTATAAATAAATAAATCTTTAAAAAAAAGAAAAAGAAAAACAGCTTCCGTCAAGGAGGCTGGAGGGCTGGAGGTGAGAGTACACCTGGGCTCTGGAGAGGACTTTATTATTATTATTTAATTTTTTCATACAATATATTTTGATCATGTTTTCCCCTCCATCAACTCCTCCTAGGTACTCCCCACTTCCTTACCCACCCATATTTATTTTCTTTATTTCTCTCTTTCAACAAAACGAAACACAAAAATGAAAATGAAAACAGCCAACCAAAAAAAAAATCCAGTAAGACAGAAAATGCCAAAAGAAAATGAGTGTCTTCCAGACACAACAGGGCTGCTTGTCGTGGGCTCACAGGCTGTGGCAGCACATACAAGGCCTGCACAGATTCAAGCTAGACGGGGTCCCAGGGCTAAGAGAAGGACATGGACACGGGCTCCCAAGCCTAACAAAGAAGCTATCTGTAACTGATACCCACTGGCAAAGGGAAAATCAATGAGACTCCAGTGGAGTCTCACTGGGTACAAACACACTTCAGGGCAGGCCTAACACCCAGGAGTAGTTGGCCAACATGAAATGGACAGGACTTTTTATAGTCCCCCTGGCCTTAACAGTTTGAAACAGTTACAATGCCCAGGAACAAGGAGTGGTCTTTCTAAAAGGAACCCATCCCTTCTACCCAGGTCAGCACAAATTCTGCTGATTCTCTGCTTCAGTATGATCCGAAAATAGTCATAATACTCATTTTAATGAACATCTGCCTTGTCCCAGATCTTATTCATAGGCAAATTGGTTCCGGTTCCTATCAGCATTTATCCATGTGGAGGACTTCTTAATTCAGCTCCAGTGAACCCATTTATTGCTGGAGGGAAAGACACAATGGACTTTCCTTTGATACCATTTACCACGTGCATCTTTATTTCGGTCTGTTCCACAGCAGTGTGGGCTTGCCGACTTGTGAACTACTAAGCAATGGGAACAAAATAGCACACATCTGTTCTTAATATTGTTCGAAATAACTGGAAGTGAATGATTCCAAAGGATAGACTTGGGCGTTGGGAAGCTGAGATGTTTTCTCTGCCCCTGGGCTGACTTTGGAAACATGCTGTGTGCCCAGATGCATCTCTGGGGCCATTGACATTACGTTTGCAATGTTCTCAAGAATCTGATTTGAAGAAACATTTTCCGTTTTGTCGCAGGCAGTGCTAAATGGGATGGCACAAAACACGAGATCTGAGGGCAGCAGGTGGCAGTCATTAGCTGGCCTGGTGATTACAAACCTGTGAGGAGAGCCAAAGATAAATTCTGAGATCGCCATTGGAACAGTGACGCTACAAGCAATGCCCCAAAGAAAGATGACATTTTCCCCCGTTTCGTCATTGGCATGCAGTAGCAGGAGGGCGCCTAGAGGCCTGCGCTCATCTCTCACACCCACTTTGGCCGGCATCCCAGCTCTCTGGGAGCAGCTCTTCTCATCATTTTAATGAGAGAAACAAGACCGTAGCTGGAGAGTTCACCTCTGTCAGCTTATCTGACTTCAGATTTATCTGCTTTCACTACGCACAGACTAACACATTCAGTTGGCACAATTCTGAGCACTGAAGCAAAAACTGGGACCTGAGATGGGAAAGACAGGTCAATGTGCAACACTTCCCTCACAGGTGCAAGGCCCTGGGTTCCGCCCCTAGAACAGCAAACATACAAGCAAAAGCAAGGGCAGTGCTTGACTGGGGAAAAGTTTGTTTGGCCAGAGAAACCACAGTTTGCTTGCTACAACATATAGATTTTTGTCTATCTTAACCTATCGTGTCTGTCATCAAATTTTATACAGAATGCAGCCTGACCAAAGAATAAATGCATTTAAAACCTAAATTTCTATTCAGAATAAATCTGAAAGAACACTCACAGCCTGGGCCTCCATGCGAAGACTCTTAGGGAAGCAAGACACATCAACAAGATGTCACGTTCAGAGCAAAGCTCAACAAGTGTGCGCTAATACCTCAGGATCCGTGACCAAAATGCAGGCAAGCTGACCTTGTGTGACTTTCATCCGCCCTTCTTCACTACTGTCCCCAAAGGTCTCCCCTTCTTAAATATTCAGGCTTGACCTCCCTTCAGTGGATAATTTACCCATCATCGTTTCCCATGAGTCCTCTGTGGCCCTGATTGGTTCTAACTAACATTTAGCACAATCCCACATTCCTTTTAAAGGAAAAATACCATTTCCTTCCTTGAGGATCTCTCAAATATAAGCTGCACATTCTTCCAAAAACCATATTCTACAGATTTTCCAGATCTGTGGGGGCAAGACTTGGAGCTGAGGGAGAGTGGGGTAGGGGACATATTTTTACACAGAAACCATTTCTGCTTTCTGGAGCTGAACTCAGAGCATTGCTCCTCCCCACTGTCCTACAGGCGAGTGTTTCAAAGCCACTTAGCCCTCCCTAGTAATCTATAGACCACCATGTTTATTTAGGTCTTTGGCACATGGGCAGTGTTTCCTCCTAACTCTAGCTCCATCAGCACTGTCCATGCCTACAGTGTCTGTGTGGTCTACAGCTGGGTCACCCAGTCCCCTTCCCTGACATCTGCTACTCAAAGATTCCCCCATCTCCAAACCACTTTCCAGGCACATTCTGGATGCTACCACTTACTGTGTCCCATGTCAGAAATCTTAAGTTTGGTAAATCAGTCTCCACCCACCACCTCCCACCATCCTTTCTCTCCTCTCCCTTCCTCTGACTACATCTCCCCTCTACTGCATCAGGATTTCCAGTCCTCGTCCTTGGACTCTACAGTCTACCATCGTTCCCTGTATCCATGACAACCCTGCTTTCACACCACCCAGCAGTCAAAATGAATTTTACCTCTTCTCAACTCTACATCACCCTCCCATCTCCTCTGTCTGCACTGGCTATGTTTGCACTAAGAAATTTTCATGCTAAGAACACACACACACAACTACTCCTACCTTAGATCATTCATTTATCCCTTCTCTTGTTAATATAATGTTCTTCCTTCTCTCACTTTTTCCTCTCCTTCCCCTCTTTCTCCTTCTCACTTGAGCCCACTATTTTGAGTAATTTTATTTGGCCTGGAATGGGTTTGACCAACCTATTTCTATGCTTCCATTTTTTCATTTCTCCCTGATTACTAGCTGCTCTCGTGCCCATGGTGGCAGTGCTGGCTTGGAGCTGCATGGCTGTGCTGTTGTAGACTGCATCCTCCTTTCTTTCCCCTTTTCTCATTGATCCAGATAGATTCTCTCTCCCACAGCTAGCAGAATGATCTTCTTTTAATAAAATTGAAGTCTGGACACAGTACACTGATGATTTAGGAATACAAACCACAACCAGCTGGGCAGTGGTGGCACACACCTTTAACCCCAGCACTCGGGAGGCAGAAGCAGGCAGATCTCTGTGAGTTCGAGGCTAGCCTGGTCTACAAGAGCTAGCTCCAAAGCAACACAGAGAAACCCTGTCTTGAAAAACAAAAACAAAAACAAACAAACAAAATAAAAGACTACAAACCACCGTGACTAGAAGGAAGCATTCATTAAACATTCCCCAGAGAATCCAGCAGGAAACCAGGACATCTCTCTGATGTAGCAGCAGCTTCATGGATGGAGGTGGGCCATGAAAGAATTCTTATTTAAAGTCTATGTTTTAGTTTTCAGTAGGGACAGAATCTGTAGTCTCCTTACAAGGTCAATGTTCATAGGATTCTGATCACAGCTTCCTGTGGTTTAGACCCAGTCTTCCACATTCTTACACCATTATCTAGCCCCTACATTCTGCTCCTGGTCTGGAGCGCTGGACTTGGCTTTCATGAGACAAAGTGGCCTTGGTTCTCATACTTAAAAGGTCTCTAGTACTTTTCAAATCAGTGTACTCCCCTTTTGTGTTCCAGGTTCTTTTTCTTTTCATCCATCACACGGTATAAGCCGACACATAGGATCCCATAATTATCTAAGGAGCCACAGAACAGTTGTCCAAAGGTTTTCCTTGGCTGGGAAGAGAACAGAACAACAGGGGTTGCTAAGCACTTTAATCAAAGATTCGTAAGATCTTGAGTTTTGTCTGCCCGCTCTTCGCTGCAGGCGTCTGGAGGCCCTAACAGTCACCCACCAGCTTGCGACAGCAGTGGAAAGCGGGCAGTATGCCTTGAGGCATCGTCAGTGCAGTGGTCTAAAGAGCATACTCCTTTGAAGGGGCCATGCTGACATCCACTGGCCTTACAAAAGATGTCTCCTTGTTCACATGTGTCTTCACCATAACACTGAACAGGTAGCTGGATGCAGTGCCAATCAAAACAAAACATAAAGCAAACCCTGAGAAGTAGCTCGCTTGTGATGAGGCTGCACGCTACTCTGGTTCCTGAATAAAGAGATGCTCCTCTGAAAGCTGCCCATGGTGTTATCTTGTGATAATCTGCCTTTTACCTGCTCTCTGGTCAAGAAAGTGTCGGCATATTCTACGAACCAGCGACATTCTTAGACCCAGACAGAGTTCTGCTTGACTGCAGCTAGTAGCCTGACCAGAATTCTTTAGCATTGCAGGTTTTGAGACAATAGTAAGAACCTGGACCATACTCCTTAGCTGGACCCCTGCTGTGATATGGTTGAAATTGCAGTGACCTCAGGTAAGCCTCAGTTTCTTGCTCTGCTAAATGGATTTAGTTACTTAACTCATGTCATCCCTGCCCCTGCATGATTAAACACAAACGACTGGAACAGACACAGAGTAGATCCTGGGCTTCAGGAAAGCTGAGGTCAAGGGGACTGCAAATGACAACAGCCTTACTGCTGCATCGTCTCACGATAAGGCAAAGTGCAAGAGAGGCCACGTGTAAGAGAGAAGGGAGGGGCCAAGCCCATCCTTCTACTGATACCCAGCTCCTGCTAGTGACATCTAGTCCATCATGCCCCATCAATGTTTTAATGGCTCATCCTTCAACACCACTGCATTAGGGACCGAGTTTCAATACAGGATCCATAGGGGACACATTCAGACAATGTTGGGCCTCTCTGATGTTGCTTGCACATTTAGCTGGAAGATGGAGAAAACAACATTCTTTTCTACCTCTTGATATTGTTGCAAAGAATAAATGCAACAGTGTGCAAACACTTTAGCTGTAACACTGAATTGTACTAAATTTCTACTAGTTATTATTTCTGTGCTAAGTCATATATGAACTCAAGCAGTCTAGACCATTGAAACTGAGAGAGCTAAGGAAGTAGGAAATGTGTTATAGTAATAACAGTGCACTCACCTCAATGTCTGATAGAATGGTTTGGTCTAAAGAAAGAAGCCCCAGCTTACACCGTGCCCTTCTAGATGTGATTGTGGCACAGTCTTCATGTATCCCGTAGTACTTCTCCTGAACCAAGCATTGTTCCATCTGAGCGCTGATGCCTCCTGTCACTAGCATCTGAAGTAACTCCAGGACATGATAGTTATAGAAGGCCTAGAAAACATAGGCAAGCTATGTGTGAAATCAGAAGGGCCAGCACATGTATGGCAGAGGTGTTGGGACACGGAGATTTAGTAGGTGTCACCATTTTAAATGGGCCTTGTGGTGCAGAATGTGTCTTTTTATTGTCGCTATCAAAATGGAGTGCAAGTTGGCAATTTGGGTAGAAAGCTGGTTTAGTCAAAGCAAGGAGAAAACAAGTAAGGCAAGTCTAGTTCCTAGGGTACAGACACTGAAATGTGAGTCATGGTGCTGATATCCCAGAGTCCTCTCCCTCCGTAAGTGACCGGAGTAGTGTGTCAAGCCACAATATCCAAAGGATCATCAATTTGCATTTTTAAAATATATAATTTATGAGATAGATTTTTCCTTGAGGCTGCACTGACATTTTTATCATCTGTTCTTGAGTTTTAGGGGGGTGAATTTACTTACATTCCTGTGAATAATGACCTAGTTAAAGCCACATAGTAATATCACTCATAACACTTGTGGCTCCCACAGGTTCTTTTCACCACAGTCACAGTTACAGGGTCAGAGAAGTAAGTAGTTTTATACTCTTCGGTGTCTTAGTTGCTGTTCTATTGCTGTGGAGAGACACCATGACCAAGGCAACTCTTATAAAGGAAGGATTTACTTGTGGGCTTGCTTACAGTTTCAGAGGGTTAGTCCATGATCATCAGGGTGGAGGATAATGAAACACAGGTAGACACGGTGCTGGAGAAGTTGCTGAGAGTTCTACATCCTGACAGAGAGAGACTCTGGGCTTGGCAGGGGCTTTTGAAACCTCAAAGCCCACCCCACACTTCCTCCAACACGGCTACACCTACTAATCCTTTCAAATAGTGCCATTCCCTGATGACTAAACATTCCAGTATTTGGGACTATGAGGGACATTCTTATTCAACCCAGACATTTGGCATCCGGATGAAACCAAAAGAGGAAATGGGGACAAGTTCTCACACCAAAACAATCTGAGTCTAAACAATCTGAGGTGTCTCCATAATCCCTCTCCAGACTCACTGCCACAGCCTTTCTTACATACTATGTAGTAGGTTTTCTCAAGCTGACAGAACATATATTTTCTAAGAGTTTTATTTATTATGTATCTTTTAGGTTGACATAACAAAGCAATGGGTTTTGTGATGGCATCCATGTATGTATGTATCTCCACATACACACAAATATCACACACATATATGTATATAACACTTTAGATTCTGCACATGAAAGAAACATGATGTTTGTTTTTCTGCATTTCCCCGTGCCACTTAACATAATGATCTTTGGGGGCATACCTTCTCCTGTGAATTTCATGGCTTCATTTTTTTCTATGGCTGCAAAAAAAATTCTACTGTGCTTATGTGCCACATTTTATTCATTATTCATATGTTGATGAATATTTGGCTGGTTGTGTTTCTCAACTGTTTTGAACAGTGAATCTATAAATATAAATGCATAAGTACTTCTTTTTTTCCATGATATTTATTGAGCTCTACATTTTTCTCTGCTTCCCTCCCTGCCTCTCCCCTCCCTCGTTCAACCATCCCCCAAGGTCCCTATGCTCCCAATTTACTCAGGAGATCTTCTCTTTTTATACTTTCTACTTTCCATGTAGATTAGATCTATGTAAGTCTCTCTTAGTGTCTACATTGTTGTCTAAGTTCTCTGGGATTGTGGTTTGTAGGCTGGCTTTCTTTGCTTTATGTTTACAAACCACCTATGAGTGAGTACATGTGATAATTGTCTTTCTGTGTCTGGGTTACCTCTCTCAAAATAATGCTTTCTAGTTCCATCCATTTTCCTGCAAAATTCAAGCTGTCATTATTTTTTTCTGCTGTGTAGTACTCCATTGTGTAAACGTACCACATTTTTTTTATCCATTCCTCGGTCGAGGGGCATTTAGGTTGTTTCCAGGTTCTGGCTATGACAAACAAAGCTGCTATGAACATAGTTGAGCACATGTCCTTGTGGCACGATTGAGCATCCTTTGGCTATATACCTAAGAGTGGTATTATTGGGTCTTGAGGAAGGTTGTTTCCTAATTTTCTGAGAAATCACCACACTGACATCCAAAGGGGCTGTACCAGCTTGCATTCCCACCAGCAATGCAGAAGTGTTCCTTTTCCCCACAACCTCTCCAGCATAAGTTGTCATCAGTGTTTTTGATCTTGGCCATTCTTACAGGTGTAAGATGGAATCTCAGAGTTGTTTTGATTTGCATTTCTCTGATGACTAAGGATGTTGAACATTTCCTTAAGTGTCTTTCAGCCATTTTAGATTCCTTTGTTGAGAGTTCTCTGTTTAGGTCTGTACTCCATTTTTTTTTTATTGGAGTACGTGATCTTTTGGTGTCCAATTTCTTGAGTTCTTTGTATATTTTTGAGATCAGACCTCTGTCTGATGTGGGGTTATTGAAGATCTTTTCCCATTTTGTAGGCTGTTGTTTTGTCTTGTTGACCGTGTCCTTTGCTTTACAGAAGCTTTTCAGTTTCAGGAGGTCCCATTTATTAATTGTTTCTCTCGGTGTCTGTGCTGCTGGGGTTCTATTTAGGAAGTGGTTCCTTGTGCCAATGCGTTCAAGTGTACTTCCCACTTTCTCTTCTATGAGGTTCAGTGTGGCTGGCTTTATGGCTTCATTTGGATTTGAGTTTTGTACATGGTGATAGATATGGGTCTAAAAACAAAAAACAAGCATCTAGGGCAAATGTAGAAATAGTAACTAGCAGAAGAAAAGTCACTTTAAAAAGATGAAAGGAGGCCGGGAGCAGCTTCAGCAGTGTGGTGGGCAGGCCAGGCAGCCAGGAGAAGCCTCATTAATGCAGTAGGCCACAGTGACAGCAGTGGCCTCCAGAAATTATCTGACCACAACAGACTCAGCCCTGCCTGAACCTAGAGGAGCGGTCATTGGAGTCATAGCCACGCCTGCCTAGAGGAGCAACCATTTGAGCCTTGGGCCCACAGGTAACTGTAGGAATGATCACTAAGGGCTCTGTCCCGCTTACACCTCAAGGAGAGTTCAGTGGAGCCACAGCACCCAACTACACCAATAGGAGGAAAAGGAGGAAGACTGTCAGGTAGACAACAGTGTAAGAATACGCTCAAGAACATAAAAAGCAATACAGCACCACTGGAAACTAGTGGTTCTACAACAGCAAGACCTGAACGTCCCAATGCTGATGAAGGAGAAGAAAATGACCTTTAAAATAATTTTATGAAGGTGATTGAGGTCCTTAAAGAGGAAATTTAAAATTCTCTTAAGAGGAAAAAAACACGAACAAAAAGTTGAAAGAAATCCCTCAAAGAAAACCAAGAAAAAGCAACCAAAGAAGTGAATCAGTTCAAGACTTGAAAACTGAAATAGAGGCAATAAAAGAAAACACAAACCAAGGGAAATCTAGAAATGGAAAATTAGGGTAAACCATCAGGAACTACAGAAGCAAGCAAAAACAACAGAATACAAGGGATGGAAGAGAGAGTCTCAGGTGTAGAAGATATGATAGAAGAAACAGATTTATCAGTATAATACAATGTTAAGTGCAACAAATTCTTAACACAAAATATCTAGATTAACACAAAATATCCAGTAAATCTGCACACCATGAAAAGACAAAACCTAAGAATAATAGGAACTGAAGAAGAACTCCACCTCAAAGGCACAGAAAATGTATTCAACAAAATCATAGAAGAAAACTTTTCCAACCTAAAGGACATGCCTAAAAGGTACCAGAAGCTTATAGAACACCAAACAGACTGGACCAAAACATGAAATCCCTTTGCCACATAATAATCAAAACACTAAACATACAGAATAAAGAAAGAATATTAAAAGCTGCAAAGGAAAAGACCAAGTATCATATAAAGGCAGACCTATCAGAATTACACCTAACTTTTCAATGGAACCTATTGAAATCCAGAAGGTCCTGGTCAAGCGTTATGCAGACACTAAGAGACCACAGATGTAAGCCCAAACTACTATACCCAGCAAAACTTTCAATAAACATAGATTCAATGGCAGAACCAGATTTAATCAATACCTGTCCACAAACACAGGCCTAGAAATAGAAACATGCATAATCAAAATTAGATGAATATATAAAGCAAAAAATATAAACAATTGAGAAACTACTGTAAATGTGTAGGAAGAAATCATGTGAGGGATAGAAAGATGAGGTCCTTGAAAATGGGAGACTTACATGCATGGGGAGGTCAGTGAACTTGTGGCCTCTTTCTCTTCAGGTCTGTGCTATGCTGGGTCTGTGTTGCACAAGTACCTACTGTCCATCTCCTCAGTCTTCACTGTTACTGGTTTCCTTTTTTGCTTATCAGCAGCCTCTGCTGGCCACATTCAGGTTTGCAGTCAATATGCTGGGCAGTTTCTCACTTCCTGACACATCTCAGACTTTATCATCTGGGTAAGTTGAGGACACAGGAAGTGCGTTGGGGACACAGGAAGTGCGTTGGGAACACAGGAAGTGCGTTGGGAACACAGGAAGCAACCAACAACCACTGGTATTGATAAAAGCAGAGGAACTGCCTCTGTACTTTCAAGTGATCTGTCTGGAGGGATAGTACTGTATCACATACACTCTTGGACCTTCTTAGTTCTTAAGCTCTACAGCAGTGGACAAACACAGGACTTCAGAATTCGATCCACCTGCTGACATCATACCGATAACTATCAAAAGTCCAGGGCAATTCTCAGTTGGAGAGATCTGTTCTCAGCCCTCACTATCCCCATATCTGACAAAACAGACTTCAAATCAAAACCAATCTAAAGAAAATAAAGGACACTTTATCCCAATCAAGGGGAAAACTAATTGAGAAAGCATTGTAATCCTACACCAAACTCTGTAGTACTAATTTGAAGGCACAAATTAGCCCCAACTTGGTAGTAGTCAACACCCTAGTAGTAGTATATTTCAATAGCCCACATTCCTCCATAGATAAGTCTTCTGGACAACAAATAAGAAGAAACATCAAAAATAAATTATACTGTATATCAAAATTAAATTATACCATATAGCAAATGGACCTAAGAGTTACAGAGCATTCTACCAAAACACCAAGAAATATGCAGTGTGCTCAGAAAACTCCATGGAAGTTTTCTAAAACAGACCACAAACTGGGACGCAAAACAAATCTCAACAAATACATAAAAACTTAAATAATACCATGTATTCAGTGTGACCATAATATAATAAAACATTAATATCAATAGCAAACAAATATCTAGTAATTACACAAACTCATAGAGATTAAACAATTCATTCAGATCAAAGAAGAAACTAAGAAATTAAAAATTATTGGAATATGAAAACAATACAACAATACCTCTGGAACATATTAAAAAGCAATTCTAAGAATGAAATTTATAATTCTGAGTACATGTCTTAGTTAAAGAGTTTTTATTGCTGTGAAAAGACACCATGACCATGGTGATTCATAAGGAAAACATTTGAGGGAGCTCACTTACAGTTTCAGAGGTTCAGTCCATTATCATGGTGGGGAGCATGGCAGCAGACAGGCAGATGTGGTACTGGAGAAACAGTTGAGAGTCCTACATCTTACAGGCAACAGGAAGTCAACTGACTCACTGAGCAGTATCCTGAGTATAGAAAACCTCAAACCCGCCCCCACAGTGACACACTTCCTCCATCAAGGCCATATCTCCTAACATTACCACTCCCTACGAGATTATGAGGACCAATTACGTTCAAACTACATAGTACATTTAAAAATAAAAATGAGTACAAATAAATCACTTGATGATGCAACTCAAGAATTTGGAAAAACAAGAACAAAACAAACCCAAATCCAGTAGATGGGAAAAATAATAAGAACCAGAGCAGCTACTCATGAAACAGAAATAAATAATACAAAGAATCAATTAAAAGCTATTTTTAGAAGATAAACAAGATTGGCAGACCATTAGCCCAAAGAAAGAAAGAAGAGCCCGAAATTAAAGAATCAAAGGTGAACTAAATAAGATTACAAAATACTTCAAAAAAATTTAGAATATTACAAGGGAATATTTTAAAAAGCCATACTCCAATAAGTTAGAAACTAAAAAGAAGTGGATGAATTTCTGGGGCCATCTGAACCACTACAGTTAAGACAACTGAAACCTGTAACAAGAAGATCAAAATAGTAATAAAAAGCCTTCCAACTGGAAAAGCCCAGGCCCAGATGGATTCATCGGAGGAGTCTACCAAACCTCAAAGGAGAGCTATAACTGGTAGTTCTTAAATTATTGAAAGGAAATTATTGAGGAGAAGGAGGAAACACTCCTAAACTTCTTCTATGAAGGAGCTCTCGCTCTAATACCAAACAGGTGAAGACATAGTAAGAAAGGAAAACTACAGACCAGTATCCCTGATGAACACAAATACAAAAATTCTCAATAAAATACTTTAAAAAATTAAACTAAATACGGGCATATAAAGATCATCCACCATAACTGAGCTGACTTGGTCCCAGAGATGCAGGAATGGTTCAACATACCTAAGTCAATAAATATAATAAATCATATAAATAGACCTAAAGACAAAAAAGTCACATGATAACTTCAGCAGATGAAGAAAATTCAACATGCCTTCTGGAACTTACCCAAACCTAATCAAGGATATATATGACAACACACAGCCAACATCATCCTAAATGGAGGAAAAACAAAACAATACCATTAAAATTAAGAACAAGACAGGACTGTCCAGTATCTAGACTCCTTTTCTGTGCAATGCTTGAACCACCAACTAGAGTAATAAGACCAAAAAAAAAAAAAAAAAAAAGGAAAATAAAGGGATACAAATGGAGAAAAATGTCAAATTATCCCTAGTTGCAGATAATACAATAGTATACAAACAGTATTCCAAAAATTTTACCACAGGGCTGGAGAGACAGCTCAGCAGTTAAGAACAATGACTGTTCTTGCAGAGGACCTGGGTTCAATTCCCAGCACCTACATGGTGGCTCATACCCACTTGTTACTCCAGTTTCAGGGAATCCAACACCCTTCTTGTGCCTTCTGAGGGAATGAACTTACACACACACACACATACAAACTGAATATATATATATATATATATATATATTTTGGTTTTTTGAAACAGCTTCTCTGTGTAAGAACACTCTTGGCTGTCCTGAAACTTGCTTTGTAGACCAGGTTGGCTTCTGGTGTAGGAGGTTCTTCTGTATTTGTGTTGCTTTCATTGGTGAATAAAGAAACTGCCTTGGTCTTTTGATAGGGCAGGACTTAGATAGGCGGGGGAAAAAGAACTGCATGCTGGGAGAAAGGAGGCAGGCAGAGAGAGAACCGCTATAGAGTCACCAGAGTCAGACATGTTGAATCTTTCTCAGTAAGCCATGACCTCGTCGTAAACACAGATTAATAGAAATGGGTTAGATCAAGATGTGAGAGTTGGCCAAGAAGAGGCTAGATATAATGGGCCAGGCAGTAATTTAATTAATACAATTTCTGTGTGGTTATTTCTGGGGTTAAGCTAGCTGAGTGGCAGGACACGGCCCACTCCTCATACTATAGGCTTCGAACTCACTGAGATCCACCTGCCTGTGCCTCCCAAGTGTTGGGATTAAAGGCATGCATGACATCACTAGTTGGCTATTAAATTTTAAAAAAAGATTTAAACAGAGGCATCAGGTGGGTGTTAATGGTTCAAGAGCCACCGAGCATAAGGTGCCTTCTACACTGAAACTGCATTGCATCAAGGCACAGTCCTAAGTTACACAGGTAGCACTAGGGAATTTTTTATTCAACACTGACATTTTGTTTTCTGAAGTTTATCATAATTTTACAAAACAGAACAAAACAAAAAAGCAGGCATCACAAAGAGTAGTTTACAGAATTTCTGCACTGGTTCTCACCTCAGTCACTGGCGTCTTGTGTAAAGACCAGCCAGGTTGATTCCCTCTCGAACACGTGCATTCACGTGATTGCTCTTGGAACTACTTTGTAATAGTAACTTTTTACAAGCACTGGTCATTTTTTGAGAACCAATTTGGTTTGTCCAACAAAGTAAACACTTTTTTTCTTAAAAAACACTGAGCTGAAACACAGACTATGTATTTGTTTGGATCAGAACCAATTTTTTCTGAGTTCCCCATCACCTGAAGAACACTGCAGACATCACTGGGCATATAAAATTACAGTGGAAACTTGTGGAAATGTCTGAAAAAAGTGGGGTTTCATCCAGAGGCTGCTAGAGTTTGAATTACATCAGTTTCAATGTCCTTTCTCTGCCTTGGGGTGGTTTCCCCAGACAGCCTTATTATCAGAAGGAAAACGTGATGCTTGTGCCAAAGAGGCACTTATATTTTGTAAATACATTTATATAGAGCAAGACTGCTTGCTCTGTACCCTGGGTCACCACAAAGAGACTGAGAGGCCATGATAATTGGATGCTAACAGGAAGCAGCACACTTAAGCTCACAGCATCATCTGGAGGCAAGCAGAAATACAGCTGGAAATTGGTAGAGGGGCTCACCCACTACTTGCTCTGGAAACACATTTTGCCTAAATAAGGGAAGTGTGGTCCAGTTTTGCAGTGTTAATAGCTGCCAGTCTCTCATTTTTAAAAATGAAGATCACTTCCTGACTAGCATGAGTTAGAAAACTGCCCTCAAATTTGATCAGATCTCTCAGTATTGGTTAAAAACAAAGTAAAACCCTTAAACCAGCCGAAAGAGTTAAAATTGCACCATCAAACTTGAATATAAATTACAGAATGGTATACATATTATTGACATGGTTATGAAAGGATCAAACACCCCCATTAAATTTTTCTACACATCATATCAATTTTCATTAAGGAAACTGATATGTAATTTTCTTCTTTATAGATATGAAAAAGGAAGCAAGAAGGCAAAGCTGGGAGAAACAGCTGCTACCCACAGGGCGGCGGAGCCGTTTGGTTGTTTTGGTCTTTGTACCAGCAACTCCCACTGTTGCGAAGCCATGCAATTCTAGCTGGAGGACTACACAGGTTTTTTTTTGCAGTCAAAATATGCAAGATGGACCCTCCTACTCCTTCTCATGCCACTGCGGTAACATAGTACCACAGTCGTCGGCTGGGCTCTCAAAGCCTTTCTAAATAGACTTCATTAGGGGGTCCACACCATTCTTGTCCAGAGCTTGAACGGCCTTTTCAATATCATTAGCTTTAAGAGAGATAAGCACTTTCAAGACAATGCTGCCTGCCTGGTCCTTCACTGCCTGACTCTTTGTGTTGATAGGGGTGTTTTTCAGAGCCCCCTGGAGCACAGCTGTCATGTTTTCTTGTCCCAGACATGAGTCCATCTAAGCCTCCTCGGGCCTGGCCTGACCATCGCCGCTGTCCTCCTCGTCCACGAACTTGTTTTCATCATATTCATCCACGTCCACCTTCTGGAAGCTGGCCAACAACACCATGTTCTTCAACATCGGGATTTCAGGCAACGCTGGCCTCCGCTCCAAGGTGCCTCTTTGCCTTTAGCGAGCCCAGCCCGGCGCGACTCACTTCCCTCTCAGTACTAGGGATCTTCAGGTTTAGTTGATGGCCAGTGTTGCTTTTGACCTCATGTGATGAACTGATAAACACTTCTTTTTTGTCTTTGTTTTGTTTTTTGGGGTTTTGTTATTGTTGTTGTTTGGTTTTTCAAGACAGGGTTTCTCTGTGTAGCTTTGCAGCCTGACCTAGAACTCGCTCTGTAGACTAGGCTGGCCTCAAACTCAGAGATCCACCTTCTTCTGGGTTAAAGGCATGCGCCACCACCACCACGTAGCTATAGGACACATTTTTGTGGCTTTGTCTCCTGGTTCCCATAGATTTCACCACGAACTTTAGGTTTTATGTAACTTATTTTTCCCCCAGGAAGCTGTCAGCCCCTTCCACTGACTAAAACCCACTGGTACCATAAATAAAGTTATGTTGGGGGAATGCGGCACTCAGGCTACCCAAGAGTAAGCTCAGGTTCACAAGGAAAGTGATGGATGACGGGAGGCATCATCAAGCTTCAGTGCCAACATCTGGTTCAAGACTATTTTAAAATGTGTTTTTTGTGATGGCTTATGTTTTATGTTCATTTTATTTCTATTATTACAATTCTTTTCTGCCTATCCTGCCAGCTATGGTTACAATATGTCCATTAGGAAGCATGGGCAGGACACTTAGTTCACAGTGCAGCAATGTGAAATGGTAGGCCATCTATGCCTTACTAGAGTAAAAGCGCAGAACCCCAAGAGCGGTCACTCCACCATCCTAGTATGACTTACCCCAAGAATGGACTACTGATTAAAAGGGATGTTTGGCCCATCCCCTCACCCTTTGTCTCTTTTTTAATAGTGAAAACCACAGTAAGAAGCCCCTTCACTACACATAAGCAGATGCCAGTGCTGTGCCCTATGAGTCAAGCACAGTCTATTGTTTATAAATTGCCCAGTCTCACCTACTTGCTATAACAATATAAAGATGCACCAAAACCCCGCTCCTCTGGCAACTCTAAATAGAATTGTAGGCTTTTTTCCTGTGTGTGTAGTAGGCAGTTTAAGCCTCAACTTTAGGTTTTACTGGCAGGCTGAGAGAATCTGAAGATAACCGAGAATTACAACCCATGTACAATGCCTCTTTCAGACAGGCCAGGTTCCTCAACAGTCACCTTCTCCCTCATATGCTGGTCTTAACTGTTAAAAAGTTAACTGACACACTGGCAGCCAGTTACACAATGCTAAGAGCCACTTCAGCAAAGCAGCCTCACTTGATTCCCGTCAATGCAAACACATCCGGTTTGCTTGCCCTTCAGGAACTTGATGGCCTGCCAGCTCCTTTAGCAGTGTTCTAGTGCCAAGGTAGAGCTATTTGTCCAAGAGCTCAGTGGGTTTACGTGATGCTCACTGTGGCTAAGGGAAGCAGAGCCACATAGAGACTGTACATGGCCCGCCACGCTCTCCTAATGTGCAGGCTGTCTTTGAGGCAACCACGCAGTTCAGGAGCGATGCTTTCTCTACATGGAGTCACAGAAAGTAGAGTGTTTACCAGATTCCTCAGGGCCTCGTGCACGTAGATCTGTAGACTGAGATTTGATCTTTTTGCAACCTTCTCTTGAAAACCTCCCAATGGGAGGAATCTGGGAGGCGGTGGGTTGCATGATCTCCTTTCACGAGTTCCAACAGTTATTACAAACATCTGCACAAAGATTCTCTGGGTCTTAGACAAGTTCAAATTCCTCAGATACCCTGGTAAGCGCTCACCTTATTCCTGCCTGGAACACTCTTTCTCCAGACTCTGAGTGGCATCTCCTGTCTCCAGATAAAGACTTGCAAGCATCCCCTCAGAATCCCCTACCCTGGTCATAACTGAAACCCCTTCCCCCAAGCTCCATATTTTCCCATCTCCCCTGATCTTTACCCTTGCATGCATTCTTTCTGTTTCTAGTTACCCATGTTAAATCAGTCTCTTCTGTACCCCTGTACAGTGCCCAGCATAAGGTGTTCGCTGTTTCAGAGTGGATTCTGCTTATGGGAATCCTGTGATGGATGCCAGGGATCTGCTTACAGCCAAAGAACTACTGAACCATCACTGGGCACTTAAAATAGATCCCAAGAGAGGAGCAATGCAGAGGGAGATTTGACTTTGATGGAACAAACTTCATGCTCCCGCAAAGACCAAGCTTTTCCTCCTGAAAGTCCTGGGTCCCCTTATGGCGATTTCTACATGAACTATTGGGGTGATCTACAGAGCTCTGACACTTGGTCTGCCCAAATGAATGCTAAGATCCAAATTTGGTACCCAACCCCCCCCCAGGCATCTGGAATCTCTGCACCAGCACTGCAAGATCGTAACCTTGAAACTGTGAAAAACTGAAAAGATGAGATAATGCCTGTGAAGTTGCCTTTTTGGAAAATTTAAAAGAGATCAGAAGGGCGAGCAGTGGCCTCCCCGCAGGGGGCCTTTTCCTTTTCTTGAGGACTTTGGCTCATCTGCACCTACCGTGGCCAGAAGAGAATCCAAGAAGTTGTCTGAAAAGACAGTACCCCTGGAGAAGGAAGTGCTGAGATGCAGCCTAGCTCCTTTGAGTGCCCTGTCCATTCCACCCATCTGCTCAATGAAGTGGATGTTCGAGGGATTCTCTGTAAGACAAGATGAAAAGGCAAACCCAGCATACACAGAAAAAATAAGAGCTGCCTGTATTCCTAAACTCAGTCCTCTCTGGCACAGCAAGCTCTACGAGGGAGAGAGCCCCATGGGCTTTTCTTCATGTCCCTCCCATGGTAGTTCAATCAGTAAAGCAGGAAGAGCTGATTGAGCCTAGAATTTATGTAAATAAACAAACAAACAAATAAAACCACAGGACTGAAAAGATGACTCAGCAGTTCAGAGCACTGCTGCTCTTCTAGAGGACCTGGGTTCGTTTCCCAGCACCCACATGGTGGCTCACAACTGTCGGGAATTCCAGTTCCAGGGGATCCCACACCTTCTTTTAGCCTCTGTGAGCACCAGGCATGCATGTGATACACAGACATGCAGGCAAAAACACCCATAAACATAAATTAAAATAACAATAATAATAATAACTAAAACAATGAGAAGCTAGGCATGGAGATTCATGCTTATGTCCCAGTACTGGGGGTATAGAGACATGGGCCCCTGGAGCTCTCTGGCGAGTCACACTAGCTCATTTGCTGAGCTACAGGCCAAGGAGAGACCCTGTCTCAAAAAACCTGAGTGTGACCCGAAGAGATGGCCCAGTGGGTAAAAGCACTTGTTGTCAACTTGATGACCCGAGTTTGATTCCTGGGACCCATGTGGTGAAAGGTGAAAAACACCTGTCTGATGGTGTCCTCTAGTCTATACATAGACTGCCTGTCTGATGGTGTCCTCTACTCTATACACAGACCACCTGTCTGATGGTGTCCTCTAGCCTATACACAGACCACCTGTCTGATGGTGTCCTCTACTCTATACACAGACCACCTGTCTGATGGTGTCTTCTACTCTATACACAGACCACCTGTCTGATGGTGTCCTCTAGTCTATACACAGACCACCTGTCTGATGGTGTCCTCTAGTCTATACACAGACCACCTGTCTGATGGTGTCTTCTACTCTATACACAGACAACCTGTCTGATGGTGTCCTCTAGTCTATACATAGACCACCTGTCTGATGGTGTCCTCTAGCCTATACACAGACCACCTGTCTGATGGTGTCTTCTACTCTATACACAGACAACCTGTCTGATGGTGTCCTCTAGTCTATACATAGACCACCTGTCTGATGGTATCCTCTAGCCTATACACAGACCACCTGTCTGATGGTGTCCTCTAGTCTATACATGGACCACCTGTCTGATGGTGTCCTCTAACCTATACATACACACGGATGTAAGACTTTGTCTTAATTCTTCTGGGTCATTTAAACCAGAGACCTCAAAATTCCTCCCCACTCTCTCTTAGGTTGTATATGCTCTACCAAAGCCAGACCCAAGGCTCCCATTTTAGCCTGACCCTTTCCAGCAAAGAAGAGCAAAGTCTGAGGGTCTGGCAGGTGACTAGTTAATGTGACAGTCATTGTCTGTTTCCAGGTCTTTGGATGAACAAAGCCTGTGGTCTCTGACGAGTTATAGAACATACCTCATCTCCTCCCACCACCTTAATTTACCATTTCTTCTAATTATAGACTTAAATTTTTGAGAGTCAGAGATAGTTAAAAGGGAGGGAACAATTAAGCTATACATTCAAATTGCAGCCATCTAGGCTTCAAGGTTGTTGCTAGTAGACTGACAGGCGCTGGTTCAGTTTCTTCACACAGGCTTCGATGGATGATGTCACCAATGGATACCCAAATAGCACTGAAAGGTTTCTGGGTCCTATTCTGGTTCCTTAGTCCTCTGTGAATTCTAGAACGACCGTGAGGCATCAACTATGCACCATAAAAATCTGTCCCTTAAATATTACACTTACAAGCAACTTACTTAGTTCAGTGAGAATGGGGATCTGCTGGTATCTTCTTTTCTGGTATTTACTGAAGGTGGATGCAGTATTGGCTCCTACAAACAATAAGAGATGATGACAAGAACAATAAACAGCTCGTAAAACTTGGCTGGACGCACAGTAACACTGTGTGACCTGATGCTTTAGCTCAGCAACATTACTTTCTAGTCCATAGCTCAAATTCATTTCTGTATTTCAGAAATACTGTTGACCTCAGTACTTGGGATGCAGCGGCAGGTGGATCTCTGTGAGTTCAAGGCCATCCTGATCTACATAGTGCATTCTAGGACACATGAGACCCTGTCTCAGAAAAAAATAGACTTATTTTTTTAAATCTTTCTATCCTATAAAGAAAGTTAAAGTTTTAAAACAATAACTGAAAAACACCAGTAAGAGTCAAAAAGAATTATTTAATACAACTTGTTGTCATAATATAGTAGTTGCTACACTTTCCAATATTAGATTAACAGCAAAAATAATGCCTCTTACATTTCAGTGCTTTTTTCCTTAAAATGGGAAACCAGTGTACATGAATTCAACCTTGAAGATGGATATGGGTTTTCACATGACTTTGAACTCCAGAGGAAATAACTCGGTTATTCCTACCATAATATTATCACGGTCAGAAAATCTATGACATCTGTCCCAATCCGTCTTGCTCCTCGCAACTCAAGTATTTGGAGAGGATTTAACTATCTCTCCTTACCCCACCCTCCCTAGGCCCTTCCCCTCAGGAGTTGTTCTGACCTGGCTCTGAAGGCATCGGGGCAGGGCAGCTGATCTGCAGGGACTGGACGTTGAGGGTGGCCATGATAGTCTCAGTGTCCACCAGAATCTGACTGCTCAGTGGCTTGGATGGGGAAGCTAAAATCGCACACATGGAGCAGTGCTCTATGCTGACCGCATGCAGATCTCCAGTGTAGAGTGCAGATCCCTAGGGGGAGAATTCCACGTTGTCAGATGGGCAGGTCTGAGATCATGGTTCATGGAGCCGGGTCTTTGTGGGTGATGGAGGTTTTGAGCTAAAGACTCTACTGGCTTGACTAACAATTATCAGCTGTCTGATACATTGTCCTGGAAATTGTTAGTGTCTTATTGTGAATTGATGTGACAGATCCCTCTCAGAGAACAAGTTTGGATGAGACAAAGGAGAATGATGGGGAGCAAAACTCCATTTTGACAACTCAAGTAAGAGAAAAGAAAGCAAAAGGTGACCATGGCGATGAAAAAGTCAAAGAAAGGAGGCATCATGGAGCTAAGGTTAATTCTACATCTCTCAGCCTTGCTAGTAGGCCATCCCTCTTGTATTCTCACATAGCTAGTAATGTAGCCCTACCTTTAGGATGCTTGGGGTTTGTCCTGGTTAACATTTCTATTGCCATGATGAAGCACCATGACCAAAAGCAACTTGGGGAGGAAAGAATTTAATTCAGCTTATACTTACACCCCCACAGTTCACCACAGAAGGAAGTCAATGTAGTAACTCAAACAGGGTAGGAACCTAGAGGCAGGAACTGATACAGAGGACATGGAGGAGTGCTTCTTACTGGCTTACTCCTTGGGGCTTATACAACCTGTTTTTTATAGTACCCAGGACTACCAGCCCAGCAATAGCACCACCCACAGTGACCTGGGCCTTCCCACATAAATTATCAATCAAGAAAAGGTATCACAGATCAATCTGGTGGGAGCATTTTCTCAATTGAGGTCCCCTCTTCCCAAATGACTCTAGATTATGTCAAGTTGATATCAAACTAGCCAGCACAACTGATCTCTTGTCAATTTGATACATAGACACATCATTTTAATCCTTAATTTTTTCTTATTTATCCCCACAATCTCATATTAATGTTAATATCAGAACATAAAACATAAATAATTTTTGAAGTTCCACAGCATTTAAAAATTCAGTCTTTGGGGGCTGGAGAGATGGCTCAGTGGTTAAGAGCACTGGCTGCTCTTCCAGAGGTCCTGAGTTCGATTCCCAGCAACCACATGGTGGCTTACAACCATCTGTAATGAGATATGGTGCCCTCTTCTGGCATGCGGGCATACATAGAGACAGAATGTTGTATACATAATAAATAAATAAATCTTTAAAAAAATTCAGTCTTTTAAAAACATCTATAGTTTCTATCAGTGTTCAATGCCTCTTCAAAATATACAAATATCCAAAGTCTCTTAACCATGGGATCCTATGAAATAAAAATAATTTATCCAAGAAGAATCGGGACATAGAATCAAAGCAAAGTAAAACAAATAGCATATAATTCAGTCTCAGACTTTTGGGATTCAAACACAATTTTCTAGGCTCCAAAGGGCTTGCAATAGTATACATAGCTCATCTCATAGGCTCAGGCCAGCTCCACTCCATAGCTGCTGCTGTCCTTGGTGGTTGTCCCAGGTAATGGAATTTCCACTCTGAGTTCTCCTGCTGCAGCTGGGCTGTATTTTCACCAAAAGACTCTCATAGGCATTCTTCAGGGACTCTACCCCGGCTACATGGGACGAAGCCTCAACTTTCTCTCTGACCAATTCAGTCCTGAGTCTTCTGTTTCAACTGAGGTTTCACCTTCACCATTGGCCTTTACTGACCTCTCATAATGTCAAGTCTCAGCTACTCTCCATGACTCCTTGATGCCTCCAAACCAGTGTCACAAGGGAGACTCTTACACTTTACCGAGTTCAGGTGCTACCATAAGGTACAGACAGCCTTGGCCTCCTTAGGACCACAGCTTCCTGTGCTGAGTTTGAGGAAATTCTCCCAGATTTATGATCCTCGATGATGCTGGTCTCTTCTTAATCACCACTTAATCTCACCTCCATCAAATCAGCATCAGTTGTCCTAATAAAGCAAAGGTTTCACCTTAGTAGTTCTAGTCTCTTCTTAATCATAGCCAATTCTTCAGTCCCAACTGACCAGAACCACAGATTCTCAAAGCTTCAAATATTGAACAGCACCGATAGCCTCTTTAATGGGCTCTCAGAGTCCTTCTGAAATCCCGAAGCCTCCATCTGGTCTGAGCTGCTTTCAGCATCATCCTCAAAGTTCAAACCAAAGTTCATCCAGCTGAACACTCAATAGCTTCTCCAGCCCAAAGTTCCAAGGTCCTTCTACAATCTTATCTAAAACATGGTCAGGTCTGTCACAGAAATACCCCGTGAAAGGGTCTAATATTGATCATTCCTGACACTGACTAAGGCTGGAGAGTTCTAGGCATCTTCTCTCTTGTTATGTAGAGCGAAACAGGGAGGATGAGGGACAGGGACTTCATGGTGGCTTTTTTAAAAACAGCAAATCCAATTTGCTTTTTAGAAAATCAGTATTTCTCACACACTGCCAGTATTATTTTATTAAACATTCAAATGCTTTGGTGCATTTCCACAGTGCTCATAATGGAATTTTCATCCATGAATGTGGTAGCACAGCTTGGGATACAAACCTATGAAAGTTCAATGTAAATAAAATGTCACCTGAAGTCCGTCTTAGCCCATTCTTCTGCCTCTGTAACTGGGAAATTTATGAAAGAAAGAAATTCATTTCCCATAATTCCACAGTCTAGGAAATCCAAAAGAGAAGGGCTACATCTTACAAAGCCCTTCCTGCTGCATCTGAGTGGGGTGAGGGATGGGGACCCAGCAAGAGTGAACACAGGACAGAGCATGAGGCCAACTTTCCCTCTCATCAGGTCCCACTCCCAGAGTGGCTGTCCCCTCTCACAGTAGCAGCATTAACACAATCACAGGAGCAGAGTCCTCATGCCTGATCACTTCTTCTAGGTTCCACTTCTCAGCACAGTCACAGTGGGAAAGTGGCATTTCAACCACAGGTCCATTGTAATAGGGGAGACAGAGCCCCTCCTCCCCATCTCCTCCCTGTGATGGCCCCCATGCGGCTCTATATTCCATGTACAATGTGACCAGAAAAGATGAGTAAGTCAGAACCCAAAGGCCCAGCCAGAACCAGCTTAGGTTTAAGTAAGGAAGAAGCAGACTGGGAAACACAGAGAAATTCTCATTATACACAGTCTATAAAATATGCTGGTCTGAATACAAACTTAGGAGCCTTTGTAGGAGGAGGACCCACTTGTTCATCCTGGCTGCCCAGAACCAAAATAACCACACAGAAACTTTATTAATTAAATCACTACTTGGCCCATAAGCTATAACTTCTTATTGGCTAACTCTTATATCTTAATTTAACCCATTTCTGTTTATCACCATGAGGTCGTGGCCTACCAGCAAAGTTTCAGCATGTCTATCTCTGGCAGCAGATTCATGGCGTCTGACTTTTTCCTTCGCCCAGCATTCAGTTCTGTCTTCCCTGCCTACCTAAGTTCTGCCCTATCAACAGGCCAAGGCAGTTTCTTTATTCATTAACCAAGAAAAGCAACACACAGATAGAAGGACCTCCCACACCATTTCCCCTTTTCTGTTTAAACAAAAAGGAAGGCTTTAACTTTAACATAGTAAAATTACATATAACAAAACAGTTATCAAGCAAGAATTAGTTACAATAAAATTTATGTCTACTTTATCTTTTATCATAACTATAATATGATAAGGAATATATAAGGAAAACTATAACTATAAATTCTTCAACTCCATCAAAGACTCCAGAAGGATGTAATATTACCTAAGTAAACAGGAAATGCATTGTAAGCAACTTCCAAAACTCTAGAGTTGACAGAGACATCTCGCTGCCTCGACAGTTACCCAAAGTTCTTCTGTACCATTGGGACATCCATCTTCAGCCTACAGGCCCATAATATCCAGCAGATACTATGAAGTAGGAAATTTCAAAGACAGGTCTGCCTATGTTAGCAGTTTGCCAGTCACTTTCTTCTGTATCCTGCAGACTGTCTCGAAGACTTTTTCATGAAGCAGGAACCCCGAAGGATCATCTCACCTTTATGCAAGTTCAGCAGTAATTTCTCTGTGGATCCTGCATGTCCAGTTCATCTAACAAACTCCATAAGGAGCCTCTTTGATGCCCATCTTCCTCTTGAAGTAGATTGGTGCTGCCAGGAGCAGATGTGTCTTATTGTCATGAAAAGTCCTAAATTTTTAAAACATTTAAATGCCATATTCTGAAGGTCTCTGAAAGATTTGAAGAATACCTATCCATCTGAAATACATCTCTGTACATCTAGAAAATCTAACTAACATGACTATAAGCTTGGCTATTATAGATGAGTATCTATTAACTTATATTTCTTAATTATACACTACATTTTTAAATGAGCTACACAAATACAATACCTTAATCAAGATCAGAAATACATATACATATAACAAAATTGACCTTAAAATTGTATCAATAAGCCAAGATCCATACAAATGCAAATCTCTATAGCATATCTATATCATATCCTCCTTTAAATGTAAACAAACAATTATAAACAATATTTGGGGATATGGGCATAGTTATTTCTCTCCAAACTGCTTCCTGCTGCTTATTGGGCAATGTAATTTTCTTTGTGGGGTATTTACAGCAACCTTTCAGGGGGTCTTGTTGCATGAAACTATATTGGTCTGGAAGCAATCCACAGGTTCTCATCTTCTGTGGAAACAAAAGAAGAACCTCTTTTCCAAAGCAACTTATCATTAGACTCAAATTTGGAAGTCAAGATACCTTTATGTTGGTTTAACTTAGCAGTTTATACAATGAAATGTCTCTCTATACTTAGCTCATTCACAGTCAAAAATTCAAAGAAAACACAATAATCTACATAATCCAGACTCCCTGTGAATTTTCCATCTTTACATGGCTTATTTTTACTCTATTGTTTTTTTAATATTTATTTTATTATCTTTAGTCCTTTAATCTATGACTGTTTGTCTTTTTCAACTCTCTATATTCTTTTTCTTCTCTTTCCCAAGCCTATATACATTTATCCAACACTGTGACTCATCTGGATTTGTCTGTAATTATTTTCTGACCAGAGGCACTTCTTAAAATGCTAAGCGCTTCTTAGAACTTAATCCATGCAATTATTATGGTATATACATACTTGTTGATTGCTTGTTGGCCCAGTCTAAAACTTAAGCTGCTCAATTACTATGATATATATGGTACTGCCTGCTCGCTCCACACAGTTCAGCATGGCCTCCCATACCAAGCCTTAATGTCTGGATTTAAATCCTCCTCTTTCCACTCACCTGTTCTGTGATCATGGACAAGCTACCTACTTGGAAACCTACTGTTTCCATACCTAAGGTTTGGCATTTTTATATTCTACCCCATATGATTATTTAGAGGATTAAATGAAGTAAAGGCAAACTGTGGCTGGTTTCTGGCACACAATAGGTGTCATGTAACTGCAAACTATAAATATCGTTACTATCACCATAAATTCTAGTACTACATCATTATCCTCATGTATTGCTTACAGGAAAAATGTATATCTGGGGAAAGTTCCGGAGAAATCGCCATTCTCTCTGAAAGTATTCCAGAGCCCCAATAAACACAATGTCCTTCAGCTCTTGCCGGGTGTAGTTGCTGGCTCTCAGGGGCATCACAAAGTTCCGAAGCCCGATCAGGGCTGATTGGGCATCTCCAAACACACATGCTACAATGTGGTTCCGAAACTCAGGTTTTGACTTGTCAGACCGTTTCTAAGGAGACACATGCCAGACTCAGGTCAATTTCACAGACAGGTAAGAGTTCTGCAATGAGCCCCACCTCCTTCCCCTCCTGACTTTGTCTCCAGAGCAGTACTTTTATAAGCTAATAAAATCTTTCAACTGCTTACACAAAAATGGATCTTATAGGTGCAGCTACAGTATATATATAATGTATATATCTACACACACACATATATGCATATATATGAAGGAAGTATACACATACACACACGTGGGGTGTGTATCCATGCACTCTTTGCTTTCTAAATCTTTCTTTCAGTATGAACTGAATCAATTAAAAGTCAGGTCAGCATCATTATTCTGATGTATCAAGTATGGTTGAATATGGCAGGTTCATATGATTACATCTAATAACTGAACAGATTTGATAAATTCTTTATTAAGTTGAGGAAATTCATTGTGAAGTTAAAACCACACGCTGCTCCTCTGAGGATCAGGGCTCAGCTCCCAGCTCCCAGCTGCCTCCAACTCCAGATCCGGGGGGGATCTGATGCCCTCTCCTGGCCTCCAGGAGTACCCACACATATGTGGTAGACACAAGAACACACGTACACAATCTTATTTTAAAACTCCCTTTGATACCAAACAGAGAGCTTGGAGAGGAGGCACCAGAAGACTCAATTTTGTGTTTTGTCTCTATCTTAGCTGTGTAAATAAACAAGCTGTTTTAAATTTCAATTTTTCTATGTTTAAATATTTGAAATAGTAAATCTTTTGTGTGGAAATTGAGTAACACTGAAAGCGTGCTCTTCAACAGGTATCAACCAACTTTGACTTTTGCTGACCTCCTAAACTGGGTTTTTGTTTGTTTGTTCGGGAGTGGTTTCTTGTTTTGTTTTTTGCTTATTTTTTAAAAATTATAAAATAATTTTATTATTTTGTGTGCATGGGGTGTATTGCCTCCATGCATGACTGTACACTACCTGTGTACCTTATGCACATAGAGGCCAGGAAAGGGGACTGGATCCCCTGAACTAGAGTTACAGACAGTTGTGAGACATTATGTGGGTGTTAGGAATCGAACTTGGGTCCTCTTGAGGAGCAGCCAGTGTTCTTAACTACTGAGCCATCTTTTCAGCCCTCAAGTGTGTGTATGTGTGTATGTGTGTGCATATAGGTGTGTGTGCATGCGTGCGTGCGTTTGTGTGTGTGTTTTGAAATAGGATCTCATGGTGTAGCCTTAGCTGACCTAGAACTCATTATATAGACCAAGCTGGCCTCTAATTCACAAAGACCCACCTGTCTTTGTCTCCTATGTGCTGGGGGCTAAAGGTGTGCACCACTACACCCACCCAAAGTCTGGGGTTAAAGGTGTGCACCACTACACCCCACCCAAAGTCTGGGGTTAAAGGTGTGCACCACTACACCCCACCCAAAGTCTAGGGTTAAAGGTGTGCACCACTACACCCCACCCAAAGGCTTAAAAAGTTTAAAGGAAGACACCTGAATGTTGGTAGAGAATGTTACATGTATTTAAATTTCACATGAGTGAGTTCTATAGCCTATGTACATACAAATTAGAATATTTCAAATGGATATATATACTAATAAGAATTAACACCTGACACGTCCACTTATTTGATGAAATCACTATGTACTGGGGAAGACTCTTTCTGCAGGGATTGCCTTCTGCAGGGATAAAAAACTACTTTTCTCCAGAGCTACCTAGAGACTGATATGAATACTAACTAAATTATTAAGTGGTTGTCTGCTTAATCTGTCAGTTTTAACTTGAATAATGAAGCCCCTAAGTAAATACCATGCAACGTGCCTAAAGTCTAATAGTTGCTCTACTGAGATGACCTGAACAATTAGAAACAATATCCATCTATAAACACAGCTATGGAAGCCATTTCCTCCAACCAACTATGGCAAAACCTGTCTCACACTTAAGAGAAAGGGTGGTTTGACAGAATGCCATTTGTTCAGCGTAATCACCTTGACCCTTCTGCAAGCAGAACCAAGTTCAAAGGCTCTGAGTTTTTGAAATCTGGACTTTTCATTCCTGTGGACAAAAATTCAAAACCCAAGCATTATAAAAACCATAGCACTTTCTAAACTCAACAAACGACTCAGCATTCACTCTGAGCTACACACATTCTACAACCAGTATTTTAGGGGAAGTACAAAGACATGTTTGCATGCTTTACAAAAAGGATCTAACAAAACCTTCTCTCCCACTGCCCTCCCTGCCTCTCTTCAGTGTGTCAATCTGGGTCCAGCTTTTAAGACCTGCTTCCACTGAAAAAGCTGAAAACACGCTTGACTTCCTACTCAGCAGACATTTTACCTAGCATGGGTAGAATTGCCGAAATAGTTGTTTGACAGCTGATACATCTTCCAGCTGATATGACAGCTCTGAGAAATGAATGATTCTGATCAAATGAGTGGTCATGTTTTATAAATATTTGAACACATTCTGTTAGGATACTTGCATTAAACCACAAAAGCAGGGAATAGAAGGAGTGGTATGTGTACTAAAGTGCTTTCGAAAAGCAAGAAAATGTTCATAACTATTAAATAGTCACAGATGGGGAAATTACCTGCTTGAGAGCGGAAGGAGGGACAGAACTATCATGTCTACAAGGCTTGCTTAACAGATGCAGTTTTTAATGCATTAAATATAAATATAGGAAAGTCAAATTTTGACCAATAAATTAGGGGCATTTTTTATTTTAAAACAAAAGAATGCAGAGTTCTTGTACGTATGTTTATCCAGCGCCTTTAGATTTGTTACGTTTCAGGGAAAGCATTGTTGAAAATAATTACTTCAGAGAAGCTGCTCAGAGAAGGGCCTCATAGGTGAAGTCACCTACATTTTGCACCCCAGCATGTCTTTGTCGCATGCCCTGCAATGTGTGCGGCTAATGTAGCTTTCCTTCCAGACTCACGGTTTACAGACAAGCTGGTGCTTCTTGTGACTCGTAGGTCATTCTTCGCCCTTCAAACTGCGTGGTACCTGAGCTTTGTGGTGTGGTCACCTACCAGAATCACCTTGTCCAAGGGTGTTGATCGGCACCAGTGAAACATTCCACTGCTGTCCAGCTGCTCGGCAGTGTCCTCCACGGGGTCATAAGCCCCATTCCTGAGCAGAGAGGGTAGAGAGGCAGTCTGAGAAAGTCCAGGGAACTAGCGTAGCAGCACTAAGGCCAGAGCCAGGCTCAGTCACGTGGCTCCTGCTAACACTTAAGGGAGCTGAGGAATACAGATGTATTTTCAATGAGATATAAGTTAATAACCAAAAAATAGAACCCTTAAAGTACAAAAGTCAATCTTTCCAACTCTGCAAGAGATCTTGGAGACCTTTTCCTTGTGTTTTATGGACGAAAGGCAATAGCTAACAAATTACAAGGCCTGCACTTAAGGCTTAGTTTGAGGGTCCCTTGCTCAGAATACCCAACTCTCCTTTCCTCCCATGTCTGGACCAGTGGGATACAGCAAGTTACGTCCAAAGATATGTGAGGAGCAAGGTTGAGGTAGAGAGAGGCCCCTGTGGGACCTCTGGACTGTGGCCCCTATGCGCTGCTGGACCGCCAATCAAGGCTGAATTCAGTGCCCAGAGAGGAGAGCAGAGCTTGACAAGCCATGATTATGGCACCTGGAACAGGGGCGGTGGGGGTGGGAAGTCGGAAACTGACAGGTGAGTAAAGCTCATCACTTCCATACCCCACCACGACTCTGATGGCCAGGAGGATCATGGGAAGAGCATGGCAGTGACTGCATACAGCAGAGACAGAACCCAGCAGGCAGGAAGAAGGGTGAACACAGCAAGCTATGGACATTATAAAAGAAAAGGGGTACAGGCCCTTGAAGTGGAGAGACTGGCAACGCTCATTATCTCCCTGCCTCCATCACTGCAGCAAGCAGAAGCACAGGAAGAAAACGGAGGAGGCTGAATGTGGTAGAGACTTTACTTGGTGTATGTACCAGGTGAAGGGGTACAGAAAAGTACACCAGAAAAACGGGTACAGGAGCTTGACACTGTGGGACCAGCAATGCTCAACACCTCCCCTACCCCATTGCTAGGATGAACAAGGAATCAGGAGCAAGGGAAGGGCACGGGACACGTGGAATGCACAGCACAGACTACGGGAATAGCAGCAGAAGTAGCACTTCAACACCGCCATCTGAGAGACACGCCAGTATTCGTAAACTCTGTTTCATAGGAACGTATCTTGCCTTAAAATTTATAAATAAGATCAACTAAATACCAACTTTAAGGATATCTGTCCTCTGCCAGGTATAGTGGTGCACACCTTTAATCCCAGCATTTGGGAGGCAGGAGCAGGCATATCTCTGTGAGTTTGAAGCTAGCCTGGTCTATGTAGAGTTCTAGAACACTCAGAGCTACACAGTGAGGCTTTGTCTAAATAAATAAATAAATAAATAGAAACCTGTCCTCTGAAACTCTCTGGAGCAGAGTGAGACATATTCAGGAAACCCCAGTGTGATACAGGATGGATGGATAAGGACACCTAAACCAATTCTCCTCTCACGTGTCTGCTTCGGAGCATGTCCTTGTTCATCACACAGAATAGGACAATTAAGGACAGCAGAAGAACTACCACTGAGTCATTTGTTTTCACAGCCATATTAAGAATGGGGAATGACTGAAGCCACCGAACAGATTTTTGTGGCTCTGGCTTGCCCACGGCAAGACAACCCTTTCTCATAGGGAGGACCCAGCAAAGGATTTATGAAGGCCCAGTCACGGCTGCATCTTATCACGCACCATCACATATGTTGTCTTTGTAACCACAGCTCTCAAGTGTAAACCATGGGAGTGTAACCATGGTGTGTGTAGTCATGCATTTGCACGCATAATGCCAGAGGCCAAGACTGTGCTCTTGAGAGACCAGGGTGCCATTTCTCACAACACTCTGGATGGGATACCTACCGGATGCACAGAGGCACCACATTCCTCCTGGGCTTGTCCATATTACATTCTTCTCACCTCTTCAAACCCTCCCTCTCACAGGAGGCTTTCTGGAAAATTCCATGTGGCATCACCTCTTCCTATGACTTTCTTCTGGACTCTTCAGTGAGCACCTGAAGAGATGTTTCCTCTCTTGGCTTTGGATTTATTCCTATATCTTGTTTATCCAGTGGAGTTGCTAATAGTATGCTTCCTATGTCCAGAAAAGCACCAGGCACGATGTCTATGCAGCACAGACAGTCCTCCATAAACAGCTGTTTCCCAACTGTTTTTAAAGAGCAAACACCCTCATCCCAATGCTGTTCTGTGGCTGTTTGCTTGTTGGAAATAGTGAGGCCAACCCTGAATGCCTGAAAAGCCCCAGCCCCTCCTTCATCTAATCCTTCGCCCTTCCTCACTGATTACCTCATCTCATTTCAAAAATCCTAGGAGAGAAAGCAAGAAAATTCCCACAGCCTTGCATTTATCTTAAAAGATGACACCCTTTGGCACCTGAGACAACATACGATACCTGCCCCACTGTATTATTCATTCAGACTCATTTCACATATTTTCCCAAGTAATTTCCCGATTACTACACCAGGCCCGATGACATGAGCCAGTAACCCCAGCTACTTGGGAGGCTAAGGTAGTAGGGCTGCATTCCAAGGCCAGCCAGGGGAATTTAGTAAGACACTGTCTCAAACAAAATGTGTTCCTTTAAAAGGGGCCAGTATAGCTTAGTGGTAGAGCACTTGTCTATCATATGCAAGACCCTGGGTTCCATCCCTGGTACCACGAAGGAGAAAATGTACTACGTCTTCTTAGTCAGGATTTCTATTGCTGCAATGAGGCACCATGACCAAAAGCAAGTTGGGGGAGAAAAGGGTTTATTTGGTTTATACTTTAACATTGCTGTTCATCACTGAAGGAAGTCAGGACAGGAACTCAAACAGGGCAGGATCCCAGAAGCTGGAGCTGATACAGAGGCCATGTGGGGAGCTGCTTACTGGTTTGCTTCCCATGGTTTGTTCAGTCCACCTTTTTACAGAACCCAGGACCAGCAGCCCAGGGTTAGAACCACCCACCATGGGCTTAGACCTCTGCCATTGATCACTAAATGAGAAAATGCCTTACAGCTGTATCTCAAGGATTTCCTCAGCTGAGGCTCCTTCCTCTGTTGACTCTAGTTTGTGTGAAGTTGATACACAACACCACCAAGCACACAACACTAAGGAATATGTAATGAGAATTGTACTCATGTGTTGTTTTCTTGTTATTTTTATATTGACTAACACTCCTTTATTCTGCCATAGCCAATGACTGGCAAGCACCTTCTGATTTTCTATGAGATCCTCTATAGACGTGATGTATATGTAAGTATTCATTGCTCTGCTCTTGACTTCCTTCAAAGCACACTCCTTGAGGTTCATCCATTTTCCCCCAAAGGGAAGGACTGCCTTCTTTATAAAATGGGAATCTCCCTGGCACACACCTTTATTTTCAGCACTTGGGGGAAGAGGCAGGGAAGAGTTCAGGGCCAGCTTGGTCTATATCCTGAGTACCAGGAAAGTCAAAGCTACATAGTGAGACCCTGTCTCAAAAAAAACAAAAATCAAAACCAACCAACCAACCAACCAACCAAACAACAACAACAACAAAAAAAGAACAGCAAAAAAGTGAACTTGTTGCAGTGTGAATATCTGGAGATACAGGTCCCGTTTTCTTTATCCTTTCCCTGTCATCACAGGCCACAGAGCTTGCCCGTTGTGATGACAGCTGCAACTGGAAGGAGCATTTAGGAATCTTTTTGATAGAGGAATTTCATTCCCTTTAGCTAAATATTCAGAAATTGGATCACTGGATCACATGTTGTGGTGGCTTGAGAAAAAAATGCCCCCAAAGGGAGTGGCACTATTAGGAAGTGTGGCCTTGCTGGAGGAAGTGTGTCACTGTGGGGGTGGGCTTTGAGGTCTCTTTTCTCAAGCTTCACTCAGTATGACAGGCAGTCAACTTCCTGCTGCCTCCTGGTCGGGATGTAGCCAGCACCATGTCTGCCTGCATGCCACCATGCTCCCATCATGATGATAATGGACTGAACCTCTGAAACTGTAAGCTGCCACCTCAAGGAAATGTTTCCTTTGTAAGAGTTACCATGGTCATGGTGTCTCTTCACAGCAATAAAAAACCCCTAAGACACATGTATATTTTAATTTTTTTTGAGAAACTCTCATACTGTTTTGTATAAAGTTTATACTAGCAAAGTACTTATATAGTTAATACCATTCAAGCATTTAAAAATATGCCATTTTGGTCATATATAATCTCATCATAATAGTTCACTTTTAGGTGATCACAATTCTCAGTCCTTAAGGATCTTCCTATATTATTATTCTTACTAAACTGAAATATTGCCTACATATTACAGAGCTGTTTTCATTAAAATTAGGGGTGATAAATATTTTAGATTGGCCTGATTTTTTAGAATCAACTAAACAAATAATTCTCCGCCTTGTTTTCGGGTTAGTAAATTTTTTTCTTTATTCTTGAGACAGAGTCTCATGTACTCAGGTTAGCCACACACTCACTGTGTAGACAACAATGACCTTGAACTCCCAACCTTCCCAAGTACTGGGATTACAAGAGAATGCCAACACGTCCAGTTTTATGTCCCAAGCCCAGGTTTTTTTGTTTTTGTTTGTTGTTTGTTTTGTTTTTTTTCAGATAGGGCTTCTCTATGTAACAGTCCTAGGTGTCCTGAAACTAGCTCTTGCAGACCAGGCTGACCTCGAAATCACAGAGATCCACCTGCCTCCCGAGTGCTGAGATTAAAGGTGTGCGCCACCACTGCCCAGCATGTCAAGTCCAGGTTTTTGTACATGTTAGAGCACTCTACCAACTCAGCCACATCCTCATCTCCAGGTAGAAATTTTAATACACTGAAGAACTGGAGAGAAAAGAGAGTTGGGGAGGGAGAATTCTTTGGTTCCATTTTCCAGATTCAAAAACTTAGGCAATCTCAGCTAGGTGTAGTGGTTTATGCCTTTAGCCACAGCATTCTAGAGGCAGAGGCAGGTGGATTTCTAGAGGTTAAGGCCAGCCTGGTCTACATAATGAGACCCTGTCTCAAAAAACAAACAAAAAAAAACAACAACAAGCAAACAAATAAACAAAACCCTTAGGCAATCTCATTAGCAATTTGTTACAAGTATGGGGGTAATAACAAAAAGGCTATGTGGGGCTAGCTAAGAATTAGCTCTTTTATTTATAGAGTACTTGAAAGGTGACCTGAAAGAAATTGGGTGCACAAGGTTATCTTTGGGTGCCCCAAAGATCTGAGCAATGGTAGAAAAAAGTATGTGATATGGGGCCAAAGTAGGGATGAATATATTTTGTAAACAGCAATTCCACTGATCTACAGAGGTTCTAATAAAGCAAATGTTTTAATCTAAGTCGAATTTTTAATCCTGAGTGACATAAGATGTTGCTGTTCTGTGGTTCTTACCTATCCTCAAGGGTTGGGATGGCAAGCAAGCTCTCCTGTTCTCTTGAAATAGAATCCTGATTTTCTGAATTGCAGGCGGATTTGTTAATGTTGCTTTTCATCACCACGATATCTGGCCCTGCAAGTGCACAGCAACCTCAATGAATCTGTCACCTCCTTCCCAGGCACTTCCCAATCATTTCCACTGACCGAATCATTTCCAGGCTCCTGCCGAGGAAGAATCTGTGAATCCTTAGCGAATGCTAGGCCGAAAAGATGGATTATAGCCAAGTCTTTGGTTTACATCTATACCAGTGGTTCTCAACCTTCTTGATGTTGCAACTTTTAACGCAGTTCCTCATGTTGTAGTGACCTCCAACTATAAAATTATTTTTTGTTGCTACTTCATAACTAATTTTGCTGCTGTTACAAATCATAAATATCTGATAAGCAGGATATCTGATATGCAACCCCCAACCCAAAGGTTGAGGACCACTGCCCTAAAAAATCAGACTGACTGCACAGGCTGCAAATCCACCTGGCATGTGAGAGTAAATGGAGTTACACAGGGCTAGAAAGCCTAACTACAAACCCTATCCCTCCTGTACATGTTGGTCAGGCTCCAATTCACCATTGTCAGGCGTCGTGAGTATCTCTTTGATCTTCCCTTCCAGGGTATTTTTGCTAACAATTCAGACTTTTAAAGAATCTGATCCTCCAAGAGTATGTCTCAAACTGCTTGGGAATTTCCACATATAGAAATAACATAAAAACTAATAATTTTCTCTTCTGCAGAAATAAGAAGAAACACACCATGACTTTTAAGGATGTTCATGAAGATAAATGCAAGAGTATTTGAAATAAGTAGATTAAATGAACAATATTGAAATGTAAGATGGAGAAAAGTCACACACGAGACATGACCCCTTGCACATATATACTGCTGCTCAGTCACACCAATCTCCTCCTAAAACACAGTTCAACTTTATTAATTTATGGTACTTATCTTTCCGTCCATTGATCTGTCTATCTGCCTTTCTATGTTGATAGTGTACAAGTAATAATTTTCTCATATTTTAGGACAGAAATGGTAGAAAGGCTTCATGCTCTCAAGGTAAACTGTTAATATCATGACACAGTTTACTAGGGTTTTCCAGTGGGTACCTTAAGGAAGATTTCTATAAAACAACTGTGGTGTTTTGAATAAGAATGCCCCCCCCCAAATTCATAGATTTGAATGCTTGGTCCCCAGGGAATGGCATTATTAGGAGATGTGGCCTTGTTGGATTGTGTGTGATTTTGTTGGAGGAAGTGTGTCATTGGGGGTAGGCTTTGAGGTTTTAGAAGCTCAAGCCATGCCCAGGGTCACTCTCTCTTCCTGTGTAGAGACAATCCAGGTATAGAACTCTTAGGCACTTCTCCAGCACCATGTCTGCCTGCATGCCATCATGCTTCCCACCATGATGATAAGAGACTAAGTCTCTGAACTGTAAGCCAGCCCCAGTTAAATGTTTTCTTTTATGAGAACAAAATGATGTTAAAGATGAGCATTTTGCCAAGGAAAAGAGCTCCAGAAAGTTTAAATTTGAGCCAGGGCATCTGCCAGAAAGGCTGTAATGATTAGAGAGAGGCCTCCTGCTCTGCACTGAGACAACAGGAAAGCCTCAAAGATAAGACCCAGTCAACAAAGGCTCCAGCATATAAGAATGCTAATTCATTTGAAAGGCCAGAGGGTCTAAGCTGAGAATGCACTGAGGGATGCCCTGATCCTGGGAAACAACTAGGAATGGGTTTCCTCAGGATCAGCATGTAGAAGCTGATGCAACTGTGGTCCTGCATACGGTACTGGTTTTGTAGGCAGGAAAGATGCCAGACTGAGGGAGTCATGAAGCCCTGTACTGTGGTCGCAGAGAGTCACTGGGGCCAGGCAATGTGTAGCAGTCTCAGAGTCCCTGCAAGCATGCCCTGAAAGCCACTATGTGTTTGGGCTGCACAAAATACCCACTCCTATCAGGATTGCTTGGGAATCTCACTTGGAGACTTCCTTGAATCCTGTTACATGTTCTCTGAGGTGGTGGTTGTTGTTGTTAAGTGCTTATACATTATTTTTAGTGCAAGTACTTATAAGTTCTTTCAACTACTAGCCAGCTGATAAATACAGTCATGATAATTTTTAAACATAATTGCTTTATGTGTTGTTTTATGTCCTAAGACAGATCTAAATAACAAAACTCATGACCCTTTCATTTATACATCTTCTAAGTTATTGATCATCATTGTTAACATGTGCCTAATTTTAAGATATATGTATGTGTATGTATAGACATGTTTGTATATATAAACATTTTAAGATAAATTCTGACCACTAAAAACAAGTTTTGACTGCTAAATATGAGGGTTTTTTTTAAAGTCTTTATCTTTGCCAAGTTAAGAAAAGATACAATGCAAAAGCTGGGGAATAGGATGAACATTGGAGAAAAAAAGATCAGGATGCTAGAGAGACAGATGGCTCAGTGGTTAAAAGCACATACTGCTCTTCAGGGGATCCGAGTTTGGTTCCCAGCACCCACATTAGGTAGCTCACAATTACCTCTAATGCCAGCTCCTAGGGGATCTGACACTCTCTTCTGGCCTCCACAGGCCCCTGCACACACATGGCATATACTCAGACACAGACCCACACACATAAATAAAAGTCAAAATACATCTAAAAACCTTAACTTGTTTAAAGATATACAAAGACATCTTAAGATTTACAGATTTGTTTCATTACATTTATAAATACAATTTCTCTTGCATAATGTTTTTGGGACAATACCTTATTTTTATGCTTTCATGTTTAGCATGTTTAACTCATGACCGGGCACCACCTCCTGTGTGCTGGGTCCTCCCACATCAATCAGTAACTGAGACAATGCCCCACAGACCTGCCTATAGGACAATCTTATGGAGGTATTTCTCAGCAGCCATTCACTCTACTCAGATGATTCTAGTTTGGGTCAAGTTGACATAAATCAGTCAGCACATGGTGTTTCGTTTCATATATAGCTGTTTTGTTGGGAAAGGGGTGTCTCAAGAATTGTGTAGGTAGATATAGGGGAAACATCAGATTGAAAAAGAGATAAAAAGTTTAATCTATGAAATGTATTTCATTCAGGAAAGTCACATTTGGAACTGATAAAATTTCTGTTTTAAGATACTGGAATTTTATCCAAGATTATGAAAGCTCCTGGAAAAAACTAACTTTCTTTAGTACTTAGAAGGGACAAACTTATCATGCATATTTAGGGTTAGTTTTTCTTTTCTTGCATTAAAGTGGAAAGAGTTGCTAGTGAGCCATTGAGTTCAACTAAACAAAAGACAGAGTTACATTCTCACATCCGTGTCAGAATAAACTTGCCACTGTCTACCAGGGAAAAAGCGCTCAAAGACTAGTGTGAAGGCACTAACTTCATGGACAGTCTAGCCGTCAATGACGGGCTGGGTTTTCAGGCCGAAGCTGAGAAAATCGCTGCGTTGTAGAGGAAGAGCAGCGGCCAGCAGTCGGCTGCTGTTTGCTGGCTGTGGGGCCAATGACTAAATCTCTCTGGAGTTCACTCTCCTGGCCTGTAAGGGAGTTGAACCGGGCAACCACAAAGGTGTATTGTTGTCGTTCTTGTCTTACAGCTTTAGAAGACCAGTTGTCAGGTCTTGGGTCCCCAGTGGGAAGCACAGGCCTTATCTTGGCCAAGTTCAAATGCTCCTTATCTTCTCAGTGATGGAAGCCTCTTTCCCCTCCTTTGCCAGACCCCCAGGAAATAAGGACAGAGATAATAAGTACTTACCTAGGGCTTGTTGCTGGCTGTTTTTGCAGCCACATTGTTCAATTAGCTCGGGAGTGTACACATCCTTGTGACAGGTGGAACAGTAAAAGAAGGCCCTGGACAAAGAGAGGAAATCGAGAATGACCCCAGTGACAGCTAACACCAAGAGACCTGATGCTGCTGCCATCTGGTTCCCATTAGCTTCTATTTGGTCTAGTGTGTCCTCTCCAGAAATGAATTGCAAAGTGCAGTACCTTTTGACAGCTTGTGGGGACTCAGCAATAAAGAACCCCAGGGTGTCCTTATTCAGCTTCACTTGTGCCGAGGGATTTAGTATGAGACTACTAGAAACGAAAGGATAAAGACAATAAGTTTTCCGCTAATCTCTGTAGCAATATTTGATGTTTCATGCTGGCATTAACAAGGGATTCTCTAAGTTGACATATTAATCAAATTAAGTCTATTTTATTTACTGCTAAACACAGTGGGGGAAGCGAATTTGCCTATGCTTCATCTGTTGTGTGATTGCTACTACATAACGCTAAGGGAGGCGGAGAAGTGCTTAACTATTGAGCAGAGGGGAAGTTCCTCCTCTTGGACAGTCACAAATCTGAGATGGACTGACCCACCCACATGCTTGATGCCTTGTTGCCTTAGGCAACCATGACAAAGAGGACACGACCACACAGTGGACAGCCTATGGGAATGCGATGGTGCCCATCCTGGACCACCTGTCTCTAAAATGAGCTACATGTGATTAGGTCTGGGAGGTAGATCAGTGGAGCAGCACTGGCCCTGCACACACTAGGCCCAGGGTTGGGTCTTCAAAAAATAAAAATATTCTAGATAAACATTCTCTGATGGGAAGGTAGCTCAGTGCCAGTCTGTTTGAGCAGACTGTGGGTCTCTGTAACCACAATAAAACAAAAAAGATGAAATTATCACAGAGGTATAACTAGTTATCAAGGTGAATTCCAATGTTCTTTTCTTTTCCAATGGCTGATATGCTTAAAAACTGTCCTAAATTTTTCCCACAATTTTCCTTGATGCAGCACTGTGCCGGTTACTCTGTCCCGCAGTTTCCCTCCTTGCTCCTGTTATCAGGACGGTGAAGCCCTTGCCTTTCTAATGCCCCTCAGTTCTTTCATTCCTGATAATGTGTTCCTTTCCTTCTTTACAGGCATGGTGGCGCTCACCTTTAATCCCAGTGCTTGGGAGGCAGAGGCAGGTGGGTCTCTCTGAGCTCAAGGCCCGCCTGGTCTGTAGAGCATATTCCAGGCCAGGCAAGTAAGAGTCTGTCTTACACAATGAAAACAAATAAATAAACAAATTTACATTTCTTCTGTTCACTTTGGAATGAAGGTGAGTCCTGATTCTGACACATTCTGTTGTCAGTGTAGGTTAGAGTCCATTGGGAGTGTGAGAGAAGCCTTAGGAACAGCTTTTCACATCTGCCAAGAGGGGCAGAGTGCTGTTTTGGTAGATCTTTACCTAAGACAATGTAGGGCATTTGGTGAATATTTAACTGAAAATATTAATGAGGGGTGTGATTGGTTTTGACTCTCAAAAGGAATAATATGGGTTTGTGGCCCCTAAATATCACCATTAGCAAGCATATGTCTCATGTGTCTAGGGACTGTTGAACAGCTCCTTTTGGGGGGAAGAAAGGCTCTCTGAGTTCATGTTAAACATCTACATATCTCTTCTTGACCTTTTGTTAAAGGTCAAGTGTAAATATTTAATTATAAAGATACTGTCACAAAACATGTAGGTACTTGGTCTGAACCAAAAATTAAGAAGTGGCAGAATAATAACAATAATATACCTGATCATATTTGTAAGAACTTAAAAACTTATTTTGTCTTTTATCTTTTGTTTTGATTGTTTTCTTCTTTCTTTCTTTCTTTTTTTTTTTTTTTTGAGTTGGGATTTTGCTATGCAGCTCAGCCTGGCCTCAAACTATCAGTGATCCTCCTGCCTCAACCTCTTAGGTACTTAGGTTACAACATCCAGTTATAGATAGATAGATAGATAGATAGATAGATAGATAGATAGATAGATAGATAGATAGATAGATATCAATGTTATCATATCCAGTTACAAATTCATGACTTACAAGCACTTGAGAAATACCAATGGTCTGATAATATCCCCTCTCTCCTTCATTTATCAACAACAGTCAAACTCCCCTCAACAACAAAAAACAAAAAACCCTTGAAAAAATGAAAAGCTTTATCAGTACCAACAATTGTGAAATTGGGACTTGTGCTGGATGGCTATCAGCATGAGATGCATCTTCACAAAGCAAAGCCTACAAAGGAAAACAAAGGAGTTTTGAGGAGAGAGACAAGCAGGAGGCCAGTCTACATGAACATAACCAACCCTTTCTGCTCCACGCTGGGAAGAAAACCAAGTACTCAACAGAGAAAGCAGCCCCTAAATATAGATTCCACTTGAAACTGAATCCACCTGACATAAAATTTAGCAAGAATGCCAGCTGGGACGGAGGTGAAACTGTAAAGTGCCAGAGCGGTGGTTCTCACCCTGTGGGTCAGGACCCCTTTGGGGGGTTGAATATCAAATATCCTACATATCAGTTATTTACATTATAATTCACAACAATAGCAAGTTACAGTTATGAAGTAGCAACAGAAATAATTTTATGGTTTTGGCTCACCACAACAGGAACTGGACTAAAGAGTCACAGTGTTGGGAAGGTTGAGAACCACTGATTTAGAGGCTCTCAAGAGTTAGTGCCGGAGCCTGCCTACAGCAAGCCCTCCATCAGCAGTGTGGGATGAGCTCATTGCATGAAGAATGGGGGAGAGGATTCACTTAACATACTGGGAGACCGCAGGAAATGTCATCCCAACAAAGTCGTTAGAGAGGCGCTGAGTCAGAATTTTGTTCTTCAAGCCGTTCAAGAAACATTTTTGCCAGGGATATTTAGGGTAAACCTAGAAAATACAATCATACCATATACAGAGTTGCATATAGATACATGCATATACATACATTAACATGTACAGTACATTAATAAGGGAAATTGACCCTATAACATGGGTTGCATAGACTGCTAAGTACCAAATCAGTTTCCACTGCATGTATCTCAAAGAGGGGAGATACAGCCTAGCGTTCATGTGGAGCAATGTTAAAAGAGTCCAAGATGATGCATGCACCTCACCACCCAGCTTCTTCCCAGAAGGCATTGTGAAGGAGCATTCCTGCAAAGAAGCTGGGTCTGTCTGCAAAGGCTGGTTGACTAATTAAAACTTCAGCGCCTGTGGAGAGTTCGGAAGACTGCAGCTCCAGAGCCGAATTAGAAGTTCTCACAATCCTCCTAAAGAGCTATGCCTTACCTACCTCTCTCTGACCTAACTTCCTGATAAATAATAAGAACCTTTGGAATGCATTAACTTAATAAAGCCCTATTCTCTACCAACCAAAGGACTCAGAATGTAATCAGATAGTAGCAGAAGCCTGTAGCTGAGATTTCTCTGCCTGGCTGTAACCACCCTTCAGGTAGATCTACTGATGTGTTTTTTTGGTTTTAATTTTTTTGTTTTGTTTTGTTTTTTATGGGTTCTCTCTTTTAAATTTTATTTGTTTATTTCTTTATTTTTTAGATATGAATGCTCTGTCTGCATGTATCCTGCAGGCCAGAAGAGTGCATCAGATCCCATTATAGATGGCTGTGAGTCACAATGTGGTTGCTGGGAATTGAACTCAGGACCTCTGGAAGAACAGTCAGTGCTCTTAACCACTGAGCCATCTCTCCAGCCCCCGATGTGTTTTTTTTTAAATGTCTTGATTTATGACTTTCCTTGTTCTATTACTATGAAAACTCCATAAAGTCACTTCCATATAGAAACATGGGACTCAGGGTGACTTAAATGTGTGTTCCCAGGCCCTAGTCACTCAAATTTGGCTCCAGAATAAACTATCTTATTCCCTTTGAAGTAAGAGCTACATTTTTAAGTTAACAGCATCCAAGTTTCCTTATCAGACTTAGAATTATTTTCTCTGGCCTACCGCTAACTTTGGCACAGCAGCCTTACTGGTTTTTGAGACACTAACAGTGACATGGGAGGACTATGTGAAATCTAAGTTGTCATTCTCTGGATACTACAGCTTAGTGTTAAGTTGGGAGTGTACACCCCAGACCCTTGCATCTATCCCAGGCCTGAGAGTTGTATTGGTCTGGACTCCAAATCTCAGCAGGCCACTCCCACAGAATATTTAAGTGAACTCCCAAAAGAGGAACGTGTGGTCTCTTTTCCTTCCTCCTGTGGTTGCGTTCGCCGTCTCCCGGTTCCCCCTCGGAGCCACCCAAGAGCGCAGGAATCCCATTAAACCTGGGTATCTTTTAATTTGGCTTGTTTTGATTTGGCTTGATTGGGATTTTGCGTCAGCAGAGAGCTCATGTCAGGAAAAATTCCTAACATCTTGGAGGTCCCACCGAGATAGGGCAGGTCCTTTCCATGCAGCCCTGGGCCACATGTTGAAAACCCTATGTACAATCTGAGCTCTACCTGCCACGCTAAAACCGGCTCCTGGCTACAGCGGCTGTGTCTTGGTGAGTCCCTTTTCTTGTTTATGCTTTAGGGTTTTTGCGGGACCCATTCGTCCTTATTTTTGTCGTTTTTTGGATTCCTGTTGAAGCCGTAAGCTCACGCCAGGGGTCCGATTCCCAGCAGTGGCCAGACCGGCAGGCCGGCCTTGGCTGAGGTGGAGATTTGTTTGTTTTGGGATGCCAAGCATTCAATTTCCACGGCCCCATTTGGACCTAAGAGCCATTTTGGCAGATGTGCTGGAGTGGACTTAGGTCACGTGGTTGGGCACAGACTTTAAAATGGGCACTTGCAGTTCAAAGCCAGATCCACTGTTGCTCCTGGGATGCCTCTTACAAAATCTTTTTAAATTGGGCTTCTCTGTCTGATACCATCTGTCCCAAACAGCTAATTTCCCTATGCATTAGATTTGGCCTCAATACTATCTTGACAATGGGATGCGTTAGCCACCAGAAGGAAGCCTTGAGCTTACCGTCCTCCAGGACCTTGAAAATTTTTAGCCGCTGTAAAGACAAATGGACAGAGCTTGCATATGTCCATGGTTTTTTGAGCTCTGCATTCTTGCCCCTCCCTTAGTAGCCAGTGTCTCGCAGCACAATGCTGCCAGAGGAACTGGCCCCTTCCCCACTCCCTCAAGCCCACACTACCCAACCCCCTCCTGTGGAGCAACTTTCTCCACATTCCTCTCCTTTCCTGTCTACTCCCTCCCTTGGTTCAAGCTCAACTTCTACCTTCCCCTTCCCTTCCCCCTCCTTACCTCTTCTCCCTACCCTTGGACCCCTCTGCGCACTTGGCTAGCCCCTCTCTTGAACCCCCTCTGCGCACTGGGCTAGCCCCTCCCTTGAACCCCCTCTGCACACTGGGCTAGCCCCTCCCTTGGACCCCTCTGCGCACTGGGCTAGCCCCTCCCAATCTTCCCCATGTTTCCTTTCCTACTAATCCTTCTGCTTACCCATTTTATTTCTTAGTCAGCACCAGATATTAGGAAAGAGTTAAGAAAGGTTGAGGAGGTCCCAAAACCCGTATACGGGAATTGGTGAAAATGGCCTTTAAAGTTTTAATGCCCGAAAAGCTGAGTCTTCTCGACAGACAAAGCTACAACAATCTACAGGCCCAGGACTTAACAGCTGCCCTAAGGTCATGGGAGGACTATGTGAAATCTAAGTTGTCATTCTCTGGATACTACGGCTTAGTGTTAAGTTGGGAGCGTACACCCCAACCCCTTGCATCTATCCCAGGCCTGAGAGTTGTATTGGTCTGGACTCCAAATCCCAGCAGGCCACTCCCACAGAATATTTAAGTGAACTCCCAAAAGAGGAATGTGTGGCCCGTTGCCACCCCTCGGGGACCTGTGCCATTTTATCTAAACCATTACATCAACTACTAAAGAAACTGACCAAGTGTTTCTAGCCTGAATTATTCAGGTTTGGCAAGAATACACATGTTGATGGAGATGAACTCAAAAAGCTCAGAAAAGACAGCAAGAGGACAAAATGCGTTTAGAGAAACAATCTGGGGATTCACACAACCCAGCTGGAGTAAATTTAATCAAAATTGAAGTATAAGGTAATCCTGTGGGCCTAGAGGAAGCAGGAAATGTTCTTCCAACTACAATGTCTCATAATACAAATAATATAATTAAAATAAGTGGCACTGATTTGAGACCCTCTTGTTATAATTATGCTAGCCTGCCCTGCCACCTGGGTACCCCGTCCCTTTAAGAGACAAGTTCCACCCACTCCCAATCTCCCCATTCCTGGCTAAGGCAAGCTGGTCTTGGTCCCCCCTCCAACTATCTTCCTGAAGAGACAGCTTTCTGTCTCTCTTCCCCCTTTCCTTCTTCCCTCTCTTCTCCCCTTTTCTGTCCCTCTATTTCTCTCTCTTCCTCCCCAAACCCTCCCTACCCTTATACCCTTCCAATAACCACTAAATAAAGTCTCCATACCAAGCTCTTTCTGCACGGCATATCTGTCTGTCCCTTACCCGCTGCGGTCCTACCAGCCAGGGAACCTGCCAGGGTCATTCGTGCCATAAATCATAACACCGCCAATATGAGCATGCAGGTGTTTTACACATATTCATGCAAAGCTTGGAGAAATTTGGTTGTGAGATTAACGACTTTCATTTTACAGACGGAGAACAGGGTCAGGGAAAAAGAGCACCTAATTAGAGGCATACAGCTCTGCACATTGGCCATTATATGAGTGTGTGAGCCAAAATCTGTTATAAAAAAAAATACAGCCCATACAGGAATGACAAGCCCTGCCCTGATTCTGCGAGAATTTCAGACTTCATTTTTTTTTAAATATGAAGACCAAAAATATCTCTTATGTTCTCAAAGTCACTTTGTGGTGCACATGGACATGGGGTCATGTTTAATGGAGAGCAACAAGTCCGTGTCAAACAGCAGAGAAATACATGGGCAGGGTTGGTCGCACATCTATACTATGCTGCCTTAAAAGAAACAAAGTCTTCATATAGGATTTTCATTTTATTTATGTTTCCCAGTCACAGGTGCTAAAGAAGACACAAAATATGTCACTTTCTCTGCAAAGTCTGATGTCACAAGTCATCAAGGCCACACACAGTCACCACAAAGTGATCGTAAGATCCCGGTCAGATTCAGGCTCATTCCCTACTGCCTGATGCTCACTTTTTTTTATCTCTATATTGCATCATCTTTTTCTTAGAAAGACTTACTGAAGAGTCGTGTTTCTGCTGGAGTTAGCGCTGTCAACCCGAGCACCTTCCTCCACTCTTGCCTTTCCTTACTAAGACCACGGAAAAAAAGGATGTAAATGAAGCAAATGGGGTCTAAAGAGAGGCCAAGAGGAAAACCAGCATATGCAGTAGCAAACGAGAATGAAATCTGTCCCCCATAAAAGACCTGTGGTCTATGCTGAGAAGTGGTGGGTAGACACCCAACATCAGAGACATGAAGACTCTGACCCAGATGGCTCTGGCCATACATACAACCTGGTTCCTTAGCTTTTCCACCCCTGCTGGGTACTTCCTTGAAACACCACTGAGAGGCAGCATGGGACCACTATTCGATTTATGACCATTTCTGTTACTGAGTGGATCTGCCCTAAAGTAATCGACAAATTAATTAGATTTTAGTTATTATTCATATCATTTCTATTTGGTTAATATAATAATTGCTATACTAATTATTTTATTTACAATTAAATATTACTTCTCTGTTAAAACTAAAGGTGTCTATATTTCCACTCTCAATAACTCAAAGTACTTCTGAATTTATGAAAACATTTACATTTACAGCATCCTGGGATGTAGGTAGGAAGCAGAGTTACTTTCTGTTTTACAGATCAATGTTGCAAATGCTTTAACAATGACTTCTTCAAGGCCAGGGAACCAAAACTTGAATCCAGATCTTTCGATATTTCCCTGCCCAAGAGACACATCCCATTTCTTGGAGACTTCTTGCATTCGTTGATTTTTTCCCCCCTACTTCGGATCCTGTTGTATGGGACATGGAATAAGAGCCAGGACTCAGCACCACTTTATAGAGTTACCTTTTGGTTCTGCTCAATAAACAGAGTGGTCAGAAAGGTGCACAGGCCTGGCACCATGCAGCCTTGGGCGATAAATCCGAGCTTTAGCTCTGCAAAGCAGATGATATTGTCGCCAGTACTCCAGTTCCAGGCAGGGATTTTTGACAGGAAAACCTATTTCATGGGATATGAACAATGAAGGCATTAAGAATACTGACATCAGCAGAGCCCTCTTCTGGGTGCATGTTTTCCTTACACAGTTTCCTCTTTATTCTTGAGAACAGAGGTAGTACCAAGGTTAGTGGACATGACAGAACACGGTCTGCCTTTGAAAGTGTCAGCTACCTCCACTGCCGCGACTTTCCAAATAAACAAACAAAAAAGTGGCCAAATGTGTGTAGATCCATGAGGAGACAAAGATGAGAAAACCAAATGCACTCAACTGCCATGATACCTTGTTGTGGGACTGAAGGATCTCAATGATGACTCTGGTATGGGAATAGTAGTTCTTGATAGAAAGCACCCTGAAAAAAAATCACAGTGTGCTCAGTTATATTGGCTTTGCAATATAATCCAGTTCAGAGTTAAATTTATTTATGAATAAGTGTTGGGGGAGGGCTCAGCACATTATAAAATTCATTGTTAGCTTGTTTCTTCATTCTAGGTTAATAGAGTTATTTTTTAAGGTTTATTTATTTTTATTTTATGTATACAAGTGTTCCACTCAAACATATGTATGTGTACCACAAGGTCAGAAGAAGGTGTGGGAGTCCCATGCAAGAGTGATGAGTGCTCCTGGCTGCTGAGCCACCTCTGGCGCCGCTACACTTACAATGACATGGCCAGTGAAGCCACACTGCTCAAGTGACCAAATAACCAAATCTACTGGAAAGTCAGGTTTTAGTACTCGGAAACAAATTCATTGACAAGGAAGGAAGAAATAGTTTCACATACCTTAGCCTTGCAGCTGGTAGCCTGAAGTAATTAACAGAATTGTCTCATTTTATAGGTTAAGAGCCTAAAATACATCTTCTGTTCAGTGTAACATACATGATATAATTTCTCAACTATTCCTTGCTCTGTGTAGTCATCTTCAACCACACATATTTATTTTGCTCTAGGAAGAGAGCCACCAAAATCATACTTTGAACTTCTGTCACCACAAGGAAACTTCCTGCTTACAGATACTGCATAGCTAAAGTTGGGAACACTAACTCTTTTCATGTTGAGAATATTTGCCAGAGTGCAGAGACACATCACACTCAACCATGCATAATCTTTTCCTAGAACTATCAAAGAGAAATTCCAATAGATGAAAAATATAAATAGGATTTGTGAAATATTCTTTTATACTGTGTGGATATATGTCACTGTGATTGTGTTCATAAAGAAGTTGACTGGCCAACAGCTGGACAGGTAGAGGTGAGGTGGGACCTGCAGACAAAAAAAGCGTGAAATGGAAGAGGAGGAGTCTCAGAATCACACGGAGACTCAGAAAGGAGATGAATTTGCCATATTGAGAAAAGGTACCAAGCCACATAGTAAAGCATAGATAAGAAATATGAGTTAATTTAAAGCTAATTACAAGCCTGAGCTATCAGCGGAGCATTTATAATTAAGTTTCTGTGTGAATATTTGGGAACTGGTTGGCAGGAAAGAAAAGTCAGACTACAAGAATTTACAATTGGCATCTTTGTCTTTGAACTGAAAAGGATCTTAGTTATAAGGGCACTATCTAAATGCCAACCTGGAGTTACATCTGGGAATGTAGCTCATTTGGTTGAGTTAACACATCACGTCCTGGGTTTGATCCTTACCACCATAAAAAGGGGGAGAAGGTGTTTGTATGCTTGCTTTTAAAATGTATATAGCTCTTATCTAGAGGGAGCATCAGGGGAGTAGGGAGGAAGTCACACACAATTAGGCTGTCCTATTTTCACTTCCCTTTGCATTCATTGTTTTGGAGTGCATGTGGGGGAAAGAGCAAGCAGAACCCTGGCACATGAGGAACCTAGTGAAATTAAGATGATGTCTCCCCTCATTTAGTCCTATATGATAAGCTTTGTTTATGTGTATAAAAAAGAATACCATCATTGAGGCATACAAGAACAAAAGAGGGCAACACCAGCTTCTTACCTCATGATGTTTGAATTGTCTTCAGCATGCAAGTCACTGCACAAGGGGTTGGCTAGAATCAGGCAAGCTTCTGCATACTCCATCTATTCTTCAGATTAAACAGCAGCCATCAGGTTAATGACAAGGGAAATACTCTAGCATTCCCTATTTGAAGGTTTTTATGGTTTCATCAAACTATCACCAACGAGAACAGCACACGTAGGAAGGAGCCGTGAACCAGACATCGTCCTATCAAGACCACAGTCCTGAAAATTCTGCCAGGGAACTGAGGGCTACAGCTGAGGGACCAGGGCACAGGGTCTCTTACAAAAAAGTTGCTTTACATATGGGTACAGTTTCTGCTGATGAGCAATAAGACCTTTTTCAGCAACTGCCAGTACATTTATCCACCTTAAGGATACCAAACAATGGGAGAATTGGAGATATACTTGTCTACAATGAAGAGTTACTCAACATTTGGGTTCTGAATTTTAAAGAGCCAGAAAATTATTGAAGTTACTCCCACAGTAACAAATTATAAGACAGAAAAAGATGCTGAGCCTGTCATTTTCTGCTTGAGAATCTTTTCTTTAGCTTTGTAGACCAGTGGTTCTGCACCTTCCTAATGCTGTGACCCCTTAATACAGTTCCACATGTTGTGGTGACCCTAATCATAAAATCATTTTCATTGCTATTTCATAACTGTAATTTTGATACTGTTATGAATAATAATGCAAATATCTGTGTTTTCCGATGATCGTAGGCAACCATTGTGTCATTTGACACCCCCGCCAAAGGGGTTACAACCCACAAGTTGAGAACCACTGCTGTAAATTTTTGCTTTAAACATAAATATTCAGGTTTGTTATTTAGATACCAGGAAGTCAGTTTTGATCTAACACTTAACTTTACTATTCACTTGGCCATTGTTCATTATTTTTAGTCTTGGCCTTACTGGGGTTTCTACTATTTTTCTTAATGTTTATCTTATCAAAGACATACCAATATTTAACAAGGGAAGTTGATGAGACCCAAGGAACCCATGATTAAGACCATATTTGGCTACATAGCCTGCTGGAGGAGAAAAGTCATCAGCAGAAGTCTTACCTAGCTGTGAACATTATGAGCTACAATAATAACTGGTCTAAGCAAACTAGGCCTGTGGGTGTAATAGAGGCATGAATGCTTCAGGAGTGACCAACTCTGATTGGATTTGGGGCCCAGGAACAGAAAGAAACTCAGGCCTGGTACTGTAAACCCAAACCCATGGCTGGGAAGCTCATAGGCACTAGGGAAGAATTTACTAATATTACTTTGATAAATGGACATACTATCAAACCACCTTCTAAATATATTATCTCTATACCCATAGATAAGTGCAGTTTCTCATTAGAGAATCTTCTTTATGTAGTGGACAGCAGTCAAAACAGAGACTAACAACTGGTCAGAGTGCAGAGATTAAGTGTTTGTTAAGTGATTAGCCACAAAGTGAGCATCCGTATCATATCCCTTCCCTCCAAGGTTCAGAGAACATAGCCAAATTGGAAAGATTTTTCAAGCCAAAGGTTGAGAAGTTTGTAGACAAAACAGTGTATTCTGGACATGATAGGATTGTTGCACCTACAAACTCACAGTAGCTTTGCTTGTCTGCATAAGACCTGTACAAGATACAGCCAGTCAACATTCCTGCATGGACTGGGAGGGGCACACAAGTCAATAGTTGATGAGCTATTGACTGTTAATGGCTACTAGTGGAGGGAGTCAGTGTTTCATATGAGTGTAGTTCCTGGTAGGTTGACCATGCTCCCATAAAGAGTTTCACACCCATATGTATATGGGCAGCACTAATTGGGCTCAGTGGGTTATAAAAATAAAACAAGAGCAAGAGAAGGACAGAGAGAGAGAGACAGTGAGAAAGAGAGAGAGAGAGATCGAGAAATCAAGTTGGGTGTGGGACATGGGTGGATCCAGAAGGTGCTGGATGGGGAGAGGAGTGAATATAGATAAAACAAGATGTATACAAAATTCTCAAGGAATAAATAAAATAAAGAACTGGGGAAGATTGCAACATACACTGTGCAAATAAATGTTTTTGAACTAAATATTTTTAAAAATAAGACACAAAAGAACACACACTTTTATTATCTATCATTTTCCAGACCTCTTAAGTAATATAATAAAATCTCAGAGAATTTGATAGAAGAAAAATTTAAAAGTAGTATAGATCAACATTGAGGTCGATTTGCTATGACTCAAGAAGGATTTGGGAGTCAGTTATTATTGTTTTTCTGATCAGTGTTTAAAACTGTGGAAGCTGTATATTCCTCCGGTCAAAGGACTTGGACTACTAGCTTCTGATACAGCAACACAGCCCATCATTTTCACTCCCACCTAAGGAAAGGGACAGAAAAAGTTAGATCTTACTGAAACTCGCTTCAGATCCTCGAACGTCAGAGCGGAGCCACATACAAACGTCGTGTAGGACAAGGAGCACTTCAGTAAGGTCTCCAATTCCAAGGACGGAGGAGTCCTAGACAAAAGAGTTCAGTGGCAAGGACAGAAACCCAGAGCTTGGCTCTGCTTGGTGGCTGTTAGCTGACTTAGTACCTTTACTAAATCCCTAATGACAGGAAGCCATCTGTATTCTGTTATACATCCACATGGTTAGAGGATGTTGGCATAACTAATGTAATCCACAAGTGGGTGTGGAAATCGGGCCTGAGCAATCCTAGTGACACAGAATCAAAACAATACAGACACCATGAATCAAATAATGCCCTGTAAAAATGAATCACAATGTGATGAGACAATTCCATCACTCAGGGAGACCCAGCATTTCAGGGCTGGAAAGACAGCACAGTAGTTAAGAGCATTGACTGCGTTTATGGAGGGACAGATTTCAGTTCCCAGCACCTACATAAGGCAGCTCACAACCACCTGCAAATTCCAGCACCAGGGGCATTAATGCCATTCTCTGGCCTCCACAGGCACTTACACTCAAGTGCACATATCCACAAACATACACATAATTTAAAATAAAATCTTAAATAGAAAAAAAATAAAGGATTTGCAGACATGATTTAACAAAATGGCTTCCAGATATATGAAGTGAATACAGACAGAATGTGAAAATTGACCCTGTCACTGGCATGAGTAATTTCAACACAATGTAAATGCTAACCAGCAAGTATTTTAGTACTTATTAATTCTTTAGCCAACATTAAGAAAACCTTATTTCTTTGAAGATGGCAAAAATATTTAGTAAAAAAATTTACCCCCCCCCAAAAAAATCTCATATTGCAAAAAAAAATTACAGTGTTGGGATTAAAGGTGTGTGCCACCATGCCTGGCTCAAGGCATTAAATTTAAGTCTTTTAGTAGAAAAAAAGGGGGGTCTAAGATGAATCTGATTTGACTGCAAAACTCAACTACACTCTGAAAGAAGAATTAACTGTAATCCTTCAAGAATTATTCAGAAAATAGAAAATTGTTTTCCAAATTTAATTTATGAATCCAGTATTACACTGATAGCAAAATCACATAAAGACACAACAACAAAATTATCTCCCTGGTGAAAAGAGAAACCAAAATTCTTAATAAAACACTTGCAAACCTAATTCAAGAACACATTAAAACAATTACTCACCATGATCAAGTTGACTTCATTGCAGGGATATAGGAATCATTCAACATATGTAAATCAATTTGCTTACTTCAGTACATCAATGGACTCAATTGCAGAAATCATAAAATTTCTATAAATGTTGCAAGTGTAATTAATTTCCTTTCATTAAAAACTTACACAGCTTGGTGGTGGTGGCACACACCTTTAATCCCAGTGCTCAGGAGGCAGAGGAAGGAAGATTTCTGTGAGTTTGAGGCCAACCTTGATGTGAGATTCCTCTCAGTATGCTATGAATGTGTTTAGTTAATGAATAAAGAAGCTGCTTGGGCATGTTCTGCTGCTGCTTGTTCTGCAGGGCAGAACAGCGTAAGAAGAGAATTCCAAGCAGAGATAGAGGAGAAAGTAGGCGGAGTCAGTGAGATGGCATGTAGCTGCCAGAGGAGACTGACACCCGAAACTTTACTGGGTAAGTCACAACATTGTGGCAATGCACAGATTAATAGAAACGAGTTAATTTAAGATGTTAGGGTTAGCTAGAAATATATATAAGCTATTGGCCAAGCAGTGATTTAATTAATATAGTTTTAGTGTAATTATTTCAGGTCTGGGTGGCTGGGAACAAATGAGCAGTCTCTGCCAAAACAACCTGGTCTACAGAGCAAGTTCCAGGACAGGCTCCAAAATTATACAGAAAAATCCTGTCTCAAAACACAACAAACAAACAAACAACAACAACAAAAAGAACTTACACATACTTCAACTATTAATTTAGAACACATTGTGCCAAACTGATGCACTTACTCTCCGAGGAACACAATATCCATGTTGATTTCTCCTGACTTATGGCGGAGAAAATTCCTAAGAAAGGCAGTCACACTGTCAACTGTGATGTTTCCACAGACCACGATGAACCTAGGCAGCAAGAAAGGGAAGAGGATCACCTGAGGAACAAAAGGATGGCTCTCCCATGGTATCTGAGGGACTGGACTCCAAGAACCGCCCCCCCCCATCAAAATCTATAGCTGCTCAATGTCCTCATCTAAAGGGGATATTGGACCCTGGTCCTCTGGAAGAGCAACCAGTGCTCTTAACTACAGAGCCTTCTCTCCAGCACCCTGGAATGTCTGAAATTGTAGGAATTATAAGGAAGAGCTAATTACTTCTTTCCTTTGACCGCTTCATAGGGCTTGGTGTACTTCTTCCTGCTGGTAAAAAGCTCCACCATTTCTGGGACGCAGTTTGCAAACAGTATCTAAAATAGTAAGAAAAAAAGAAATTCCTCAGGGCTCATTTTTTGAGAGGTATTCTCAAATTAGAAGGCTATAAAGAAAAAGACAAGAACACATAAATGTCTTTCATCTAGCATAGTGGTTCTTGACATTCCTAATGCTGCAAGCCTTTAATTCAGTTCCTCATGTGGTGGTGACCCCCAACCATAAAACTCTTTTGTTGCTACTTAACTGTAATTTTGCTACTGTTATGAATCATAATGTAAGTTTTTTGGAGCTAGATATTTGTCAAAGGCGTCATGACCCACAGGTTGAGAACCACTGACCTAGCACAAGGCTCTACCAGTGAGCTGCATTTTAAAAGAGAGACTATATTTTCCTGAGGTTTTTAAGAGTTAGGATTTTAATTAAAATTAACAAATTGATATCCAGCTTTCAAAATGATAAGCACAAATATCAGACAACTTCTCTACAAATTTGGCCCTTGATAGCTTTTAACATCTTTCATATTATGACTTCGCACTGTTTAGACTGTTAAAAAACAAAACAAGGGCTGGAGGGATGCCTCAGAGGTTAAGAGTACTGTCTGCTCTTCCAGAGGTCCTGAGTTCAATTCCTAGCAACCACATGGTGGCTCACAACCATCTGTAATGAGATATGGCGCCCTCTTCTGGTATGTAAGTACACATGCAGGCAGACACTGTATACATAATAAACAAATCAATCTTAAAAACAAAAAACACTTCACATATGACACTGGAGGGCCTAGAGATGATGACTAAATGTCAGAAGGTGGCACTGCCAATATAAGAATGGTGGAGTGGAGCACACGGTTGTGGATTGTAAGAGATTAAAATAAGAAATGAGGGTTCCTTTGCCCTTGCCACTCCCAAGTCAAATACTCAAATATTCTTTTTTTGTTGTTGTTTTTGGTTTTTTGAGACAAGGTTTCTCTGTAGCTTTGGAGTCTGTCCTGGAACTCGCTCTGTAGACCAGAACTCACAGAGATCCGCCTGTCTCTGCCTCCTGAGTGCTGGGATTAAAGGTGTCCACCACTGCAGGCACATAAATACTCTTATCTGGAGTTTATCTGAACTAATTACTAGTGTAGTTAGTGATTGTCATTTGAGAGAGATGGCACAGAACCAAATCTCAAATGTTCTTCCTCTTCAGGAGAAGATTTTAGTCTGATGGGAAAAAATGGAGGAAGACAGACTTGCTTGATTCCATGTGGAATCTTCCTCCTTTCACCCCTGGAAACCAAGCAGTTGCATTCCAGGTACTAGGGTATATAGTTTGGAAAATGTGGGATCTGTGCATCTTCTCATTGCCACATACACTAACAAATGCAACATTCAGTTTCAAATCTATATTGTTCTCTCACCATTAATTGAATGCTTTATTTTTATACTCAAGAGATAGTAAAAGTATTCCTCACCAAACTTCCAAGGGTGAAGAAAACAATGAAAGTCCGTCCTAGGGCTGTCTTGGCCACCACATCCCCAAAGCCAACGGTTGACATTGTTGCTGTTACCAGATAAATGGCCTCAAAATATGACATAGACTGTGAGTTCCTGCCATTGAGCCAGGGATCACCAGAATTTTCCACCTGTCCAAAGAGAGATGGCAAAGGAAATGTCTGTGAATAGAAGAGGAGGAGGAGGAGGCAAACACTGCATCAGTTTCCCCATTCGATCCAAAGACAAGAGCAAACAATTGCAGCTGCTGAGAGGGCCCTGCCGATTGCGAGTGCCGATGAGCAAGTCTTGTTTCCACAATTAGGGTTACATTAACACCTGATGGGGCTGTGGCAGGGGCTCAGATTTGGAACACCCTATTAGGGTTGCTGCCTGCTTCCCTTGAGGCCCAGAGCTACATCCTGGAGGCAGGGGTCTCCAGCAATCAACATTCATTTTCATTTTCTAAGATGGGGAAAATCAAGGAAGCTGAGCACAGGTTTTAGTGAGTTTAAGTACATGACCTTAACATCTAAGGAAAAGCAAACTTTTCCAAATTGATTCGAATGAGGTGGCACCAATTTGCTTTTAGTCATGGTGTTTCATCACAGCAATAGAAACCCTAAGACATGTTGGTACCAGCATAGTTGGGTGTTGTTGTGACAGACCTGACTGTGTTGTTTTGGGGAGGACTGTGGAAGGACTGTGGAACTTTGGGCTGAAAAAGACCATTGAGTGTTGAGAGCGCAGTGGGCTGTTCTGTGGGAGCCTGGAAAGTAAGAATGTTGAGAGCAGTGCAGACAATGGAGGCCTGGCTTGTGAAGTTTCAGAGGGAAGCAGAGACTCTACCGGGCCTTTTGTGTGCTGAATCTGTGGTGTCTGGTCAGCTGGAGCTGAAGAATTAGCAGTGGTTAACAAGAGTCCAGAGCCACTAAAGTAAACCCTTTGCATTACTGGGACAGCGGGTGCTGGCTAGCTGGAGCTGAGAAATTAGCAGTGATTAAGAGTCCAACATCATTAAGGTGAAATCTTCTGGGAAGTGTATTTCGAGAGTCAGCACACAGAAGCTGTGTTCCAGAGGCGGCCAAGGTCATACCTCAGACTGGGAACCGAACTTGGTAGTAGGGTCACCCAGGGGGTACTGGTTTTGAAAGCATGAAGGGGTCACGGAAAACAGCCTGGGCGTGACATGATGAAGACAGCGTAGAAGAGCTATTGATGAAAGAGCTGCCCAATTGCAGCAGAAGACCCTAGCATTTTCAAGATGCCAGCCCCATGGGATGACCACCAAGAACAGCATCAGTGGAGTGGAGTCAGAGCTTAGAAGACAACTACGTGCTGCAGAGGGAAAAGCTGGAGCCGTGACCCAAGCCCTTTGGAAGAGTCCAGAAGATCATGAGTGAATCCCAGATAATTGGATGTTAGCTATTTATACTGTTGGAGTTTGGTTTTGCTTTGTTCAGATTGTGGTTGGGCCCTGGTTCTTCCCTCTTGAAGGAAGGAGGTATTTAACTTAATTTTGGTTTTTTTTGGGGGGGGGGTTCGAGACAGGGTTTCTCTGTGGCTTTGGAGCCTGTCCTGGAACTAGCTCTTGTAGACCAGGCTGGCCTCAAACTCACAGAGATCTGCCTGCCTCTGCTTCCCAAGCGCTTAAAGGGATTAAAGGGTGCACCAATACTGCCCAGCCTTAATTTTGTTTTTTATAGGATCCCACAGCTGAAAGACTCTGAACTTTTAAAAGAGATTTGGGATTTTTAGAGATTGGATATTTTAAGGAGATTTAAGTTTTAATGTGTTTGAATTTGTGAGGACTATGGCACTTCTAAAGTTATTTATGTTTATATTATATTAATATTAACATGTCATCTTGGGGAATACATGGGAAAGGAAAAGTTCTAATTGAAAAGTGGTGTGTTTGTGTGTCAAGTTAACAAGGGATCAGTTGTACTGGCTACTTTTATATCAACTTGACATAAACTAGAATTATCTGAGAGGAGGGAACCTCAATTGAGAAAATGCCTGTAGACAAGATTGTAGGGCATTTTCTCAACTTGTAATCAATGGGGGAGGGCACAGCCCATTATAAGTGGTGCCATTCCCTGGGCTGGTGGTCCTGGGTTCTATAAGAAAGCAGACTGGCCAGGCAGTGGTGGCACACGCCTTTAATCCCAGCACTCGGGAGGCAGAGGCAGGCGGATCTCTGTGAGTTCGAGGCCAGCCTGGTCTCGAGACTACAAGAGCTAGTTCTAGGACAGGCTCCAAAGCTACAGAGAAATCTAGTCTCAAAAAAAACTTAGAAAGAAAGAAAGAAAGAAAGAAAGAAAGAAAGAAAGAAAGAAAGAAAGAAAGAAAGAAAGAAAGAAAGAAAGAAAGAAAGAAAGACTGAGCAACTGAGTGCAAGCCAGTAAGCAATACCTCTCCATGGCCTCTGCATCAGCTCCTGCTCCAGGTTCCTGTCCTGTTTGAGTTCCTGTCCCGACTTCCTTCAGTGGTGGACAGCAATGTGGAAGCTAAGCTGAACAAACCCCATCCTCCCCAGCTTGCTTTGGTCCTGCTGTTTTGTCACAGCCATAGAACCCTAAGACATGGTGCACATACCAGCACGCAGCCATCATTTCTCTGGTTATGACACTTGTCTTTCTTAATCATTACATTTTCACCATGATTCTCCATTCCCAACTGCTTAGTTTTCCCACTCCCTCTTTGGTTTGGTTTTTTAATCGGCACACATTTCTGACAGGGCTGCTGTTTTCCCTTGCAGGTTTATGATGAGAAGAGAAGTTATGTTCACTTTCACACAAGCCTTGCATCATCTGATGTTGAGCAATGCTACCAAGCAATTTGATGCTCCTCTCTTTCTTCAGTCTGTACTCTCCTCTTAGCCTTGAAAACCAGTGAGAGCCCCACAGAGAGCAGGGAGAGTACACCCATCCTATTGACAGAGCTGGACTGGGAACCACGTGCCTACCAGGGAAGAAGCAACCATTACTGCCCCAGAATGCTACAGAACACATCCTTAGGAACCTTTCCTGTAATTCCAGTGAGAAGTTCTCAGGCTCAATGCAACACACAGGCATGCTTTATTTGACCTAAGGACTTATCGACTGGGAGTCATTTTCCCTAGTTCACAGTATTGCTTTCCATCTATAAATGCCAGACTTCACTTCAAGCATCTCTTTGGGAACACGTGTTATGTATCTAGTGCATGAAGTCTTTTTGGTGCCTGTTCTTCACTGATTATATTTTTCTCCTCAGGTGTGTCTGTCCACTCTCAAGCCAGTGTTTTCCCACAGTGCTGTCCTCCATGCTTCTCAATTTGTTCTGTCACATTTTTTTTTTTTACATCTGGTTCTCTTTTTTTGCAATGGCTTCTCCTCTATAGGACAGCTTAATCTTCTGATATCTATGAACCTACTCTTCAATTCTATTTGTTAGTCACATTTTTTTCATTCAAGATTTTTAGAAATTTTTTTTGACAATGCCATACATGTATATGTATTTTGGTCATTTTTACCTTTGCCCTATTATGCTTTCTCCCACTGAATCCCTTCTTTGTCCCAACAAGATCTGCTCCTACTTTTATGCCTTTTGTTGTTGTTGTCGTTGTCGTCATCTCAGAGGTTTTGTGTGTGACTCTCTGAGGTCAGTTACGGCTGCTTTTATGAAGATGGGTGAGGAATGCCTTCTGCCATGGCCAAGTTACCAGAGGCTATCCCACTGATAGTCAAAATATTTTATGACTTTGTATAAAGGATCATGTTACATTTTTATGGGCTCATTTGTACTCGTTTAAACAAGGAGGCCACTTGGCAAATTACATTCAGTAGTTTATCACTATTGTATTCTGTAACTACTTTTTATTATTTTTATGGAATTTAAGCTTAGGCAACATAAAGACTTCTATTTAGTTAATACTCAAATTTGAATGGTATCAGATGGTGGTACATGCTTTTAATCCCAGTCCTTGGGAGGCAGAGGTAGGTGAACCTCTGAGTTTGAGACTAGCCTGGTATACAGTATTGAACCTTAAAAATTTGAATGGTGGGCTGGAGAGATGGCTCAGCCATTAAAGGCTAGGCTCACAACCAAAAATATAAAAATTTGAATGGTATCAAGGCTTAGTTGAAGGACAGTGTGAGTACAGGATGGTGAGGCAGTGGGACAACCAGAACTTGGATTTGGGGCTGTAGCTTCGACATCCTCTTGACAAAATCTACGATTTTCTGTGCTCTTGAATAAAGTTCTTTTAGTTTAGGGTTTTTAAATTTTTTTCTTTTGTTGTTGTTTACATTTTCAAAATCAGTATGATTCAAAATGGAACCCTCTTGTTCCTCAATTCTCCTTATTTTTTCTGAATGAATCCCTGCTGGAGACGTCCTGCATCGAGGACCTGCATATCCAGCATGCTCCCATGCTTAGAGGACTGAAGCAGAGAGACTTCAAAGATTCAGAGTCCAGCAGCACCCATGCTACCTAGGCAGCAGCTATCCTGCTATGACCTCTTGTGACCTTGAGAGAACAGGCTATTGAGACTCCTGTATTCTCCCAAAGAACTCAGAAAGCCACATGTCCATGAATGCTCTGTAAGAGTTAGCAGCTAACAGAAAAAGAAAGAAATGAAGGAAGGAAGGAAGGAAGGAAGGAAGGAAGGAAGGAAGGAAGGAAAAAGAAGAAAAGCAAAGGCAAGACAGAATTAATTAAATAATTAGGCAAATAAAACCTGCCTTTAGGTCACACTGAGCCCGAGAATGTCTCACTGGAAGTAAAGGTAAAGGATGTCTTAGTGGTGTCTCCTCTAGAACTCTGGGATAGCAATGGCTGGGTTGCTTCTGCCCAGGAAATAATGAGACTCTTGTCCAATGTTATCAACGTGAAGATGAATCTTCCCTTTCTGCTGGGACATTGCAAGAAAACCTTCATCCCGGCTGAACACTATGCAGTGGTGTGGCTGGTTTCAAATTTCTTCAAAGTTCTATCAGAGACTGTGGTTATGTTTGACTATTTTCTTAATAAGCCATGCTGTAGATCTTTTTATAGTCATTGTTTAATTTCAAGAGAGAGCCTCAAGTCACAAAGACTTTTACTACTTTAATTTTGTTTTTCAGAAAACATTCTGAAGGCTTCTAAGCACTGAAGCCAGGAACCCTTTCTATTGAGGAAATGACAATGGCTCATTCTGTGGAGGTAGAAACAAGCCTTTCCTTGTGGATATTTCCAGAAGGATATAAAGGGTAGCCCCAAAGCCCTCTTTTTTTTTATTTTTCCATTTAAAAATTTACACTTCTTCCCCTTCTCCCTTTCCCCTCCCCCACTAACCCTCCTCCCTCCCCTCCATCCTTACAAGAGGGCAGTGGGGAGTCCAAGGCCCTCCCCCCTCCATCCCGGCCTAGGAAGGTGTGCATCCAAATAGACTAGGGTCCCAAGAAGCCAATACATGCAGAAGAGACAGGTCCCAGTGCCATTATCGATGGCTTCTCAGTCTGCCCCCATTGGCAGCCACATTCAGAGAATCGCAAAGCCCTCTTTTCAATAGCAACTCACCCCTCCCAGCAACTGTCTAGTTTTGATAAGACTGGAATTCTTTCATTGCCATTGGGGTCTGCAAGGATGCTCACACTGGCGGATGCCATTGGGGTCTGCAAGGATGCTCACACTGGTGGATGCCATTGGGGTTTGCAAAGATGCTCACACTGGTGGATGCCATTGGGGACTACAAGGATGCTCACACTGGCGGATGCCATTGGGGTCTGCAAGGATGCTCACACTGGCGGATGCCATTGGGGTCTGCAAAGATGCTCACACTGGCGGATGCCATTGGGGTCTGCAAAGATGCTCACACTGGCGGATGCCATTGGGGACTACAAGGATGCTCACACTGGCGGATGCCATTGGGGTCTGCAAAGATGCTCACACTGGCGGATGCCATTGGAGACTGCGATGATCTGCTTACCAGGTGAAGGAATCCTGCAGCTGTGAACCAGGTACTGATAACGATTGACAAGAGTTTAGAAAGCTTCACTGAATTGCTGAAAGGACAAGGAGAAGTGTTAGGTTTCTGCAGGCAGGCTCTCAATCAACACATACACATTGTCCTCCAAGAGCCCAGCTTCTGCTCACAGTGTGGCCCACAGACTGGAAGGCACAGCATCACCTGGAGCTCTGCCCTCACCTATCAGTCTGCATGGTTACGGGGCCTCTGTATCATTTGTGTATGCATTAAGAGACTGAGAAACACTACTTGAGACTCACCCAGTGTCATGTATTTCTACCAGCGTTACAGATTTGACTGCATCATCTACTAGCCTGGTGTGTTGAAGGCATACATGTGATCAGTACTCAATAAATTTGTAAGGTTATAACTTTGTCTAAAGTAGTAAAACAAAATGGCAGGAGTCCAGGTGTGGATTTGTAATACAAGATGTGAATAGATTATAGGAATGTAGTGTCACACTACATACTGGGATTGTTGAGGAAAAGTATCAGAGAGGCTTACGTCCGTCAAGGAAAACCTAGAGTTTAGCTGAAACAGCTGTGGCTTCTGAGCTGGTCATTTGCCAAGTAAAAACAGTGTTTCCAGCCTTGACTTCTTCACAATGAGAAGCACTGAGACTGTAATATTGGCACTTCTAATAAGAATGTAGCCGCGTGTTAAAAGAGACAGTTTGGACTTTTATTATTATCTTTTGGAGATATTTAAGTTGCACTATTTTTATTTACCTATAATGCTGGGATTTGAACCCAGGACCTTGTATATGCTAGGTAAACACTCTCCTCTTAAGCCACACCCTAAGATCATGGCTCTACTTCTCTAAGCAATAGTTCACTGCTGCTGATGGCTATCACTCATACTCAGGGGAACTGTTACATCTCTCACCTGAAGAAATGTTTATTTTACTAGACAACAAGAGGTGATTCTTTTTTCAATTGATTACTTTTGTTATTTCATAATTGTACACATGTATAAAATGGATTCTGAGTACTCTCTCCGGCAACCCTCACTTATCATCCAGTTGATCCCCACCCTACCAGTCCTTTTCCCAGATTCATGACTCTTGGTTTTGCCTTGTAACCCATGTGGTTTAACTAGAAGCCACCTTCTGAGCAGTGGATTGGAAATGTTCATTGGAACCTAGTGGGGTCACCACTGGGTACACAACTGACTCTCCAGCTCTCTCAATTTATCAGTATACAATGGTTCATCAGTGAGGGTAGTGCCTTTTAAGCCCCTTACTCCATCCATGCCTGACTGGCAGTGGGCACATTCTTGTGCAGATCCAGGGCAGACATCCACGGCTACTGTGAGATCACAGTTGCAGTGGTTGTGTCTTGCAGAGATGGCATTTTGCAGCCTTTCTATCTTCTGGCCCTTACATTCATTCTTTCTGCCTCCTCTTCAGCAACATTCCCTGAACCTTAGAGGGGATGGAATGTGGGTCTTGTTTAGAGCTGAATGCTTGCTTGTATATCACTTCCTATCAGCACTTTGTCCAGCCGTGATCTCTGCACTCACCACTGGTCACTAGAAAAAATGGTGTCTCTGATTAAGGCTGAGAGTAGCATTTGTCTATGGGTCTAAATGTATGTATTTAGAAAGTAGTTTTAAATTATGAAATATAGCTAAACAATAGTATTCCATCCATGTGCCCTTTGCCCCCCAGCCCTTTAGTGCCTGTATCCCCTAGCATGGGTTTAACCAGGTTCACAGTGCCAGGCATGGATTCCCTCCCATGGAGCAGGTCTCAAATCCAAGCCGAGAGCAGTTTACTATCCCATGGTAGTACCAGTGCTGCACCAGTGGGCACAACTTGTCTGGCAAGTTGGTCTTACAGCTGTAGGATTCACAACTAGGTAAGGGCATTGATGCCTTTTCTACCCCAGCAGCTTGCACAGCCTCTTCAGGGAAGGACTCTGAGAGCCAGTGGCAGAGAGGAGGCTTTCAGCTTGATTCCAGGCTGATTTCTGCCTTACACAACTGAGGGGTGTGTTGTCTTCAGCAACTGGGTCTTATCATTTGTTCCTTGTGAGACACCAGGAGAAATGACAAGAGGCTGTACTGTCTGGGGCCTGTGACTATTTTTGTTTTGGGAAAAGAGATCTGGAATTAAAATCAAAGTGGGCTTACATACTATAATTTTTCAAAACAAGGGATAAGCATAATCCTTGTAAAGGGATAATCCTCTTTACAAGGATTGTCAAGGCTTCAGCCAGGGTGCTAAATGCTACCTAGCGGGAGCGAGAGAGCACAGATGCTGAAGGATTTCTCAATTTTCACACTGGAATTCTGGTGGGACATGGTGAACTTGAGGACCGGTTAATGTTTTCATTTCCCAATCTAAACTTCTGAGCTAGCACACCAGGCAGTGCTGCAGTTACCTGGTCTTGATGACCTTGAGGATCTGTAGGATTTTAGGGAGTTCGAGCAACCGCAGAGCTCTCAGAAACCTTAAACCTACAAAGCAACCAGGAGAAAGCAGCCTGAAATAGAACGTGATTGGGAAGCATGCATTTTACTTTCCAGAAACCCTTAAGTATAATGATGTGATGTAACGGTACAGGTTTAAGGATATGACCTTCAAATCCTGGCCCTGAAAGCTAACTACTATTACCTAGAGTGCCCGCTTCTCTAGTGCCTCACCCATAAAGTGAGAATTATTATAGGACCCACCTTACAGCAATGCAGACCTGGTTTCAAGCGTGTAGACACCAGCCTTGCACAACAAGCACTATTCATTCACTCTAACCCTACTTTGGAATTTATAGGAAACTTTACACAGGTCCATTAAGTTTTTGATTATTCAGCTTTTCAATACTCCCAGTTTTACTTTATATAGTTTGTTAACAATATCAAGAAATAGAATTGGTATGTATTTATACACAATAAAACAAAATTTTATAAAAACCGATTTTTAAAGCCCATGCATTGTCAATACACCTACCTTAAAGACAAAACAACTACTGAGCAATTTCCAGATATGTTACAGCATATCTGAATATGATGACTGACCTTGAGAAAGCAGGGGAGGTCATTCTTTGAGTCTGTATGAGATCCCAGCACAAGGGTCTGTGGGTGCTGGAGCCTTGCTCCCTCTGGTTGTAGATATAGTTATCCCATCAAAAACTATTGGACACTTGCTGTGTGCCAGGTGCATTGTTACATGCTGGGATCAAGAAATGACTTCTGATCATTCTGGTGGTGACACATCCCAGCATTGGTGAGGCAGAGACAGGTGGATCTCTGTGAGTCCAAGGCTAGCCAGAGCTACATAGTGAGAGCCTATCTCAAAATAAAGCAACGAAACAAAATATGTTTCTGCAAATATAGTACAAAGCTCTACAGTGAAGAGAGGGTTCTTTGAAATGGCAGTAAGGTATTTAAAAAGAAAGATAAATATTCTAAATGGATGTTGAGTGGTTTGGGGCTAAAACAACATTGATAATGATTACTGACTGCCACAGCACACTTACCTAACCAATTACTCTTCAAATAATAAGAAATAAAGGTTGGTGGGATAGTAAAAATGTCTACAATTGAATTCATCTCCAGCCAGAACTTGATCTTGTCTTCAGCTGCCCAAAACTGAAATGGAAACAAAACACCCAAATTATATTACCCTTGGGATTTTTAAAAAAGATTTTAAGATTATTTTACATACATAAGTGTGTTTGTATGTATATAGACCTGTGTGTTTGTATGTGCACCATGTGCAAGCCTGGTGCCCACAGAGGCCAGAAGAGGGCGTTGTAGCCTTTGGCACTGAAATTACAGACAGCTGGGAACTGCCATGGAGGAATAGGGTACTGAATGCAGGTCCTCCTTAAAGTGTCACAGGCTCTTCTGAGCTATTTCTCCAAGCTCTACCTACCACTGAGAATTTTAAAGCGACTGTGGAGGACAACTATTTCCCAGCTATATTTCATTCATTAACTGAAGTTTTAATCTCATGCTATTTAACACATATACAGATGCATACATTTATGTAAATACACAAATGCATACATGTTGCATAAAGAGATTGGACCTTGAACTGAGCATGGTGATACACAACTTTAGTTCCAGCACTCAGGAGGCAGAGGTAGGTGGGTCTCCATAAGTTTGAGGCCAGCCTGCTCTACAATTAGAGTTCCCGGCCAGCTAGAGCTATACAGTGTGACCTGTCTCAAAAACAACCAACCAAAACAAAACAACAGTGAGAAGGAGAGAGGAATCATACTTTTAATAAGTGTTTTATTAATGAGCATATATATAATTATTTTACTTAGCAGGCCCTAACTCTAACACTTAAACACTTTGAGCTTTCGACTGTCCCCAGAGCTTTCTGATATGTCTATATATACTATATATATGTATATATATATTAGTATAAGATAAAGTTCTATATATGTGTATATCTCATTTTACATATCTTTGTGTGTATGTCATACACATAGAGCTTATTTGTGATCAGTAATGATATATGGTTTAGGTCAGTTGCCAATGAAAAAGCTGCTGCTTGCAGCAAGCTTGCCTGGTCATTGTGTTTTCTGACCTTCTGAATTTAGATTTAGAACATTAAAAAGATATGGCTCAGTGTTTAAAAACACTTGCTGCTCTTGCAGAGGACCCAGGTTCAGTTCCTGACACCCACATGGTGACTCAGAACCACCTGTAACCAGTTCCACAGAATCCCGTGCCCTCTTCTGGCTTCTGTGGACACCGTGGGCAAGTGGTGCACAGACATACCATGCACACACATAAGATAAGTATAACTTAAAAAAGAAAAACACTTGAAAAGCAAATCAAAAATATAAATATAAGATGGCACACATGCCACTAGTATAACAATGACATTCAAGGTCTGCTTGCTTCTGACTGTTAGTAAAGCTTCCCCCGTGGGAGGCGAGAAGCCAGTAAGGACTGCAGACATGCTGTTTAATAGCAGGGTCACTCTCAGTTGTCCTGGAACTCTGGACCTGGCTTACATGTTCAAGCCCAGAAGATGTAGGCTTTTGGTCTCATTAAGTATTAGCAACTTAGGGTCTACCTTTAGAGCCTGAGAACTGAGAGAGGTTTAATAACTGAGGAACAAGCTGGTCTCTTTACATTGCTTCTGTTTGTGTGTGCATTGGTAGGGGTGGAGGGAGATAACTTATCATTTGACCTAGATACTTACCCTCAACCCAAAATAAAAAGTAAAGAAAACATTGAAACTCAAATCAACAGGGACCGTTTTGTCTTGATGTGAAGAACACTTTCGAACGGGGCTGGAAAGAAATGGGAACATTTTGCAAAAATGAACATTTTAAAACCTATGTCTACAGAGTAGAGATAAAGGTGGGGTAGGCAATTTATATATTCAACGTAAGCTATCCATTCAAGATGCATGTTCACATGTGAATGGAACCATTTCTCCTTTGAGAGTGGAACTGTGAAATAAGTGAAGCCACTAGACCATGCACAGTAGGGCGTGGCCTATTACAGAGCTTATTGGTTCTGTTTCAATTTTGTAAGCAGGGATTCAGAGCCTGGGAAATTATGTGGTCCTTTGTGGTTGAAAAACCATTGCGTTGTTATGCGTTTGTTATTAGTTTAACAATAAGAAAAGATTAAAAAAGAAAAAAAAGAAAAAAAAAGAAAAACCATTGTGTCGAAAGTTTTCAGCTTCTTTAGAGATAAGGCTACTCTAGATAAAAAGAATGGATCTGAAACAAATTTAAAGATATATCCTAAAAGATGTGTGAGAAATTTACAAAGCAAAGAACACCATTTCGCTGAATTTTCTAAAGTAGCTTGGCTTTTGTAGCCTGTGATCCTTATTTTTATCCCAGCTGGATATTTGATATAAATCTCAGAGGCTTGGCATGAAGTTTAAATTAGACTTCGTTTAGTTCTTTAAAAATATCGTTCTAGCCTTGAGAGATATAAGAAGAGAGTGACTTCAAAGAATGGCTCCAGGGTTGAAGTTTCAAAACCACACAAAAGTCTCTGAAGCATGAAGGGGCTCTGAAATACCCCAGGACTTCTTTCTCAACTCCTGAGGAATTCAAAGTGACAGTTGCAAGTTTAGAGTCCCCGGAGCACAGCGTCCATCCCACCTCAACACTAGCAATGGAGGTGGCTAAATGCAGGGCAAATTGCAAGCTCACTGGGGGGCAGCTACATGACTGCCATTTTGATTAGCTTCTGTGGAGGGTGGGTGTGGGGCGGAGTTGTGGGGATGCACATGCAAGCAAAACTCTGTTTGACATCCCTGAAGAGAAGTTCTAAGGCAATTAAGTTACTGATAAAGCAGACAAGAATGTGGTTTCTACTCACTCTCTTGAATTGATGAAATAGATTATGAGAGAGCCGATGCTTAGTACAAAGACAAGGATCGCCTAAAAACAGAAAAGGACAGGTACAAGATGCTATTTTATTGACATGGAATAAATAAACCCACATAATGGTGTTTTCTATTTTACACGAAGTAAATATTGTGTATTTTTATTACTGTGTACAGGGAAGGGGAGGAGGAAATGGGTTTTCCCTTAGCTCACCTATGGATGTGTAGCACTACATTCAACATTCATTTGTGCCACCGTTCATTCATTCAGTCATTCATCCATTGAAGAAAAGTGGACGAAGCTTTACACTAAGTCAGTGTGCATCCATTTACTTCACTTTAACTCTCACATGCTTCAGGATAAGCAAGGTAAGCTTCCTGCTTCTCCTAGAGTTTAGCAAATGCTTACTGAGAGATATAAGAAGAGAGTGACTTCAAAGAATGGCTCCAGGGTTGAAGTTTCAAAACCACACAAAAGTCTCTGAAGCACGAAGGGGCTCTGAAATACCCCAGGACTTCTTTCTCAACTCCTAAGGAATTCAAAGTGACAGTTGCAAGTTTAGAGTCCCCGGAGCACAGCGTCCATCCCACCCCAATACTAGCAATGGAGGTATTTAGCATGGATCACGTGCTTCATTTCATGATAGAAATGAGGGCTAATAAATAACAATCTTGGGCTTGACCGGCCCATGATGTGTCCTTAGGGACATTTCCCTACCCAAGAAACTGTTCTGTGAGAAGAGAGTGAGTGTTTTTACTATGCCAGTTTGTCTGGTACGTGAAGAACACCCATCCAGTGGCACACAAGCCAGGAAGTTGCCTACTCAAAGCCTCTGTGATCTTTCTCAGTTCAGCTTTAGATAATTACGCATCCGTCTGGTAATTTCTAATTTCCGAATCACCAGGTTTTTGTCTTGTATGGTGGTTTACACCTTTAATCCCAGCACTCAGAAGACAGTGGGAGGTGGATCTCAGTGAGTTTGAGGCCAGCCTGGTCTACTGAGAGAGGCTAGTCAGGACTACTTGGTGAGACCCTGTCTTGAAAAAACAGATTTTCAATGTTTAGTCAATGTAGTTTTAATGATCAAATTCAGAATTTTATTTACAATGAAATTTTCACTCCCTTCCAACTCAGATATTGCTTGGGTAGGCCTCTTATGTTTTTTTTCTCCTAACCATTGTGTCTGTATTAATGGGTATTTTTACTTTATTGCTAGCTAGGCTCATTGTGGCTGCTCAGTAGGAGGCAGAGAGGTCTTTGGGCTCACAGAGAAGCACCAGGGAACCTGGAATATTAAGACACTGCCCAGCTACAAAGAGTTGTCACATAGCCACTTCTGATCTATATTTGGCTTACTTTGTGCCTCAAGGAAATTTATATCTTTTTTTTTTTTTTTTTTTTGCGTACATGGGATTCAGTTCATCATCACCAGAACAGTTCTCCAAACTGTGCTGTGCTTAAGTATGCCTAAAAAAAAACAACTCAGTATTGACATGTGTAAATGAATCCCTGAGAGCCCAAGATAAAGGGGGGGGTATTAAACATTTATTGGGGAACACTCACGAACGGCAAGGTAGAGAGCTGCTGTGGTCCTCTGCTCTGTGAGCCCTGGAAGCTGCAATCAGATCTCCAGCCACCACACAAGAGGACAAGCAAGCCCCTCCTCTCTCTTAAAAGCAATCACGTTCACAGACAGAAGACCACACCCCTAAGTCTAGTACACCCAAAAGCTATTGGCTAATCTACACAAGACAGCTGACTCTGTCTCAGTTTGTTCAAAGACAGCCTGGTCTACATAGGGAGCTCCAGACAATCCTGTCTTAATTGATTTGTTCTTGACTCTTTGAGATAGGGTGTCACTACATAGCCCTGGCTGTCCTGGAACTCACCATTCAGTTTAGAGAGATGGCTTGGCAGTTAAGAGTGCTTGTTACTTTTTCACGGGACTCAAGTTGGATTTCTAGCACCATTTAGGCAGCTTACAGCCACTTGTAACTCCAGCTCCAGAGGATCCAACCACCTCTTCTGGTATCTGTGGCCACCTCACATTTGTGACATACACACAGACACATAAATAAAAATTTAAGAAGCGCTTGGTGGCACATATTTTTAATCCCAACACTTGGGAGGTAGAGGGGGGTAGATTGCTGAGAGTTCGAGTCTAGCTAAATCTATATACAGAGATCTAGGATAGTCAGGGACACACTGTAAAGATCTTGCCTCAACAATCTTACCAAAAGCAATTTACAGAGTCAATGAAATGCCCATCAAAATCCCAGCAAAATTCTTCAAAGACCTCAAAAGAACGGTACTCAACATCATATGGAAAAACAAAAAACCCAGGATAGCCAAAACAATCCTGTACAATAAAAGAACTTCTGGAGGCATCACAATCCCTGACTTCAAACTATACTACAGAGCTACAGTACTGAAAACAGCCTGGTACTAGCATAAGAACAGACAGGAAGACCAAGGGAACCGAATAGAAGACCCAAATATCAACCCACATATCTTCAAACACCTGATTTTTGACAAAGAAGCAAAAAATATAAAATGGAAAAAAAGAAAGCATATTTAACAAGTGCTGCTGGCATAACTGGATATCAACACGTAGAAAAATGAAAATAGACCCATATCTATCACCATGCACAAAACTCAAGTCCAATGTATCAAAGACCTCAACATAAAGCCAGCCACACTGAACCTTATAGAAGAGAAAGTGGGAAGTACACTTGAACGCATTGGCACAGGGAACCACTTCCTAAATAGAACCCCAGCAGCACAGACACTGAGAGAAACAATTAATAAATGGGACCTCCTGAAACTGAAAAGCTTCTGAAAACAAAGGGCACGGTCAACAAGACAAAACGACAGCCTACAGAATGGGAAAAGATCTTCACTAACCCCACATCAGACAGCAGTCTGATCTCCAAAATATACAAAGAACTCAAGAAATTGGACACTGAAAGATCACATAATCCAATAAAAAAATTGGAGTACAGACCTAAACAGAGAACTCTCAACAGAGGAATCTAAAATGGCTGAAAGACACTTAAGGAAATGTTCAACATCCTTAGTCATCAGAGAAATGCAAATCAAAACAACTCTGAGATTCCATCTTACACCTGTAAGAATGGCCAAGATCAAAAACATTGATGACAACTTATGCTGGAGAGGATATGGGGAAAAGGGAACACTTCTGCATTGCTGGTGGGAATGCAAGCTGGTACGACCCCTTTGGATGTCAGTGTGGTGATTTCTCAGAAAATTAGGAAACAACCTTCTTCAAGACCCAGTCATACCACTTTTGGGTATATATCCAAAGGATGCTCAATCGTGCCACAAGGACATGTGCTCAACTATGTTCATAGCAGCTTTGTTTGTCATAGCCAGAACCTGGAAACAACCTAAATGCCCCTCGACAGAAGAATGGATAAGGAAAATGTGGTACGTTTACACAATGGAGTACTACACAGCAGAAAAAAATAATGACAGCTTGAATTTTGCAGGAAAATGGATGGAGCTAGAAAACATGATTTTGAGTGAGGTAAGCCAGACACAGAAAGACAATTATCACATGTACTCACTCATAGGTGGTTTTTAAACATAAAGCAAAGAAAGCCAGCCTACAAACCACAATCCCAGAGAACTTAGACAACAATGATGACACTAAGAGAGACTTACATAGATCTAATCCACATGGGAAGTAGAAAGTAGAAAAAGACAAGATCTCCTGAGTAAATTGGGAATATGGGGACCTTGGGGGAGGACTGCAGGGGGGAGAGGAGAGGCAGGGAGGGAAGCAGAGAAAAATGTAGAACTCAATAAATAGCAATTTAAAAAAAAGATCTTGCCTCAAATATATTTTTAACCTATGTTTTAGCTGATGCAATTACGAGCACATGGTAGCAGCAGCTACCTGCATATAAAATGACATGGAATGGGGCTGGAGAGATGATGGCTCAGAGGTTAAGACTGCTCTTCCAGAGGACCTGGGTTCAGTTCCCAGCACCCACATGGCAGCTCACAACTGTCTGAAGATCCAGCTCCAGGGGATCTGACACCTTCACACTAATGCACATATAATAAAAAAGTTAAATAAACCATAAAAAAATATTTTTAAGAAAATGACATGGAAGTAGGAAGGGAGGAACTGGAAAGAAGATTGGGGTCAGCAGGAGGGGGCATAAAAGAGGATAATGGGTTAAGTATGTTTATAATGCATTGTACACATTCATTAAATTGTCCCCCCAAATTGGCTATCTTTTTTATACACTCAGAACCATCTGTCCAGGGTGGTACCACTCATAATTGGCTGGATCCTTTCACAGCAATCATTAATCAGGAAAATGCTAACAATTGATAAAAAAGAGTTTGAAGAAGAGCAGAGAGGGGGTACATGGTAGGGTTCAGAGATTGAAAAGTGAAGGGAGAAATTTTATAATTAAAATACAATCTTAAAAATAAAAAAGGAAAAAGAAAATGCCCACAAAGTATATTCTCTAATAAATACAAGAGCAAAAACCTAGATATATATATATGTACATAGATATATATATATGTTGAAATAGAATTATCCACAATAGAAGATACCAAAAAGGCAATAATAATTAAAAGTTCAAATATCAGCTAATATTCAATGTTTAATATGTGGAGTGGTTTATATGTATAATCTAATTCTGTATACTATTCCAGAGGCTTTATAAATCTACTTTATAGTCATTGCATACAGCTTAAATATGATTTATAAAAATCAGCTTATAAGGGCTGGAGAGATGGCTCAGAGGTTAAGAACACTCTGGCTGCTCTTCCAGAGGTCCTGAGTTCAATTCCCAGCAACCACAAGGTGGCTCACAAACATCTGTAATAGGGATCTGGTGCCCTCTTCTGGCCTGCAGTGCATACATGCAGGCAGAATACTGTATACATAGTAAATAAATTTTTTTTAAATCAACTTATAAAAAGTCAGCAAGCAGTAGGCTGAATGTGATGAGTTGTACCCCAAACTCAGGCTGCCCTCCTCAGGGTCAGAGCAGAACAACTCCCACCCGTCTATGACCTATACTTAGCTCACATTTGCTGGCCCAAGTTGGCTCCTCAACCCTGTATCCCCTCAAAGACCTGAGAACACTGATCTGCCAGGCCAGCCTTAGCCCAAAAGAGAAGATCAGTTCCTGCAAGCAGTGGCATTGAGGACAGCTGAGAAGAGTATGGGAACCAAGGAACAAGAGATGGCTACCAGTTTCAGGCCATGGATTGACCAAGAATGGCCTGTAGTCCTCCTGGGTATCTACTGGGCCTATTAGCATCCACTAAAAAATTTCTCTAGTAAATTGAAAACTAAGTATGTTCTCTAATAAAGACAAGAACAAAAATCCAACGTTATAGCATTTGCAAGAGACACAGTTCAGAGGAAATGGGGTCGAAAGGAAACAAAAGTAGAATCCATAGTATGCTGATATGGTATTATGAGATAGGCCAGAAGAAAACAGATATTCCATATTGGCTTAGAACACTAACAAGACAGTTTGATAAGGGACTCTTTACAAGTAAGAATATACCTTTCAAACTCTGTTGGAAATGCAAGCCATTCAATAAAACTAAAAATAAATAAATAAATAAATAAGTAAAGGTTTTAACTTGCCCCTTTCAATCATTCAGCAAAAAATTAGGGACACTGGAAATACATATAACACAATTAGTATTGCATGGGATTCAGACAACACGTATTCTTTCCAAATCCATTAAATAGTAGTAGAAGTTGATTGTGTGCTAGGCAATGAAGCATTGCTCATATATTTTACAAAATGGCAGTGGTAAAAACTGTCACCCTTGGATCATAACTTTCTTTCTAGAAAATTAGAAAAATTAGTCCCATAATCTAAGCCACTCTCCTCTACAGGAAAATCAAAGCATACAACGCTCTCAAAATAGATGTTTTTCTAGTATTTATGTTCTAGACATAGCTGTATGTAAAGCACATAATGTACATAGCTCTGTACTAGCAAAGAGGCCAATAATAAGTATAAAATCAAAGTAATTTTGCTCACTTAGAGAAAAGCAAAGCAGAACGATGGCTGGAGAGCCCTACACACATTGCCTGAACACAGTTAAGATCACCATGGAAGAGATGACACCTACCTGTGTGATCAAAGTACAGAGGGGACTATGATCATGTTCACTACAGTTCATTGGCACGAGAAGAGTGGAAGTGAACTCACCAATACTTGCCCCACGACGGTCTGTGCGGAAAGCAACAATTCTATACGATTACGAAATACTCTTTGAAAGTAAAGTCTTCTTAAAGGATTATGCTCGATCCTCCCTAGTGAGAATAGTTCCTGTGAGCAAGAAAAAGGAATGGCCAATGAGCTGCAGTTCAAGAGGAAGGAGTCCTTTTTAGGTTAAGGTGGCTCTTCATGGTATTAGTCAGAAATCATTTTACCTTACCCAACCCAGGAAACTAACACGATAAAGACTAAACATTTCCTGGAGCAGTCAACTAAAGAGATGTCTAAATGCTACAAACACACACACACACACACACACACAGGCATGCACACACACATGCACACACACACACACACACACAGAGCATATGTTCACCATACCCATTAATCCACAGAGTATCAGAATTCTTTCCCTGATAATTTTATAGCATTGTTTAAAGTCTTGTCTTCAAAGTTTCATTTATTTTTATTTATGTATGTGGGTGGTTTGTCTGAATGTAATATCTGTGCACCATCTATGTGCTGATGCCCAGGAAAACCAGATGGGGGCATCAGATTCCTTGGAACTTGAAATACAGACAGCTGTGAGTTGTCTACTTGTGGGTGCTAGGAATTGAACCCAGGTCCTTTGGAAGAGTACCCAGTGCTCTTAACTCCTGAGCCAGCCCTCCAGCCCTGTTTAAAGTCTATAAAGTAGAAACAATTGCAGAGTAAAATGGCTTATCAATAAAATCTTTAAACTTCAATACTAGATATTATTAAAAACAAAAATATAAAATCATATTACTAATAACTTTAACTTTTTACACTTATTTCAAACTATGTTACTTTATGCCACCTTAACATCAAGAGATATATTTAAGCAAAATTTGCATATTAGTTATGATGCACACATAAAATGCATTGTATTACAAAAAGCTACTATAATCTATTCTAGGAAGAAACAAAGTTTAAAAATTAAAAATGAAAAGAAACAGCAGAGGGTTTGATAAAATTCTTCCATTGAGCTGATTGTGGTGGCATATGCCTTTAATCCCAGCATATAGGAGGCAAAGGCAGATGACTTAAAAGCCAGCCTGGTTTATATAGCAAGTTCTAGGCCACCCAGGGCTACATTGTGAGACTGTGTCTCAAAACAAACAAACAAAAAATATAACAGTCATGTGGAATTGAAGAGAGGTATTTCAAACTATTAATATGTCATCTTCATAAAGCATCACTTGTTCCTATTGTCATCATTTGCCAGCAATTAATCCCAACATCAACATTTGTAAGCAAGTTAGGCTACAAAAAATATCTAGGTGTTTGTGGCTGGCACACATAAACACATAAAGCACATTAAGTGTACACATACAGACACATACGAATCATGCATGAAGGATATTAAAAATAAGGTTGAGTTGATGTCTTGTGCCTTCGTGGCTTTCTTATAGTAGTTAACAAAAATCTCTCTCTGAAACAGGGTCTCATGTAGCCTAGGCTGACCCCAAACTTACAGCAATGTTTCTGTCCAAGTGAGGGGATTAACCCATAAAGTACCACATTTGGCCTCAACTGTTAATGTTTACACAAGTTATTTCAGAACAGAGACTCTAGTATATTCATCATCTTTCAGGCTCACCCAGCTTTCTACTGGTGATCTTGGGCCCTGTTTCCTGCCCTTTATGTAACATCAGGTTCATTAGTCTGAAAAAAATCAAGGAAGGCCTGAACTGCTTGCTAAACAGAGACATATGCCAAACTTAGCCTCAATCTTCACACACAGATGTCCCAGCAAGGAAACTGACCAAGATTATTCCTGTACCCTTGAAGGTTTGCCATTTTTTTGAGAGTTTCAAGACTAATCTGAAAGCGAGTAAGATGATAAGTCCCCCGAAGAAAGTCATGAAGGAGGAGAGAATAAATGCTGCTTGGATTTCGGTCGTGCAGACCATTTCCTCCAATCCTTTCTCATCTAAATCATTTATGTTTGAAACATCTTGGGACCACACTGTTGGGCTATTCTATGATGTCACGGTCACCTGGCAACAGTTCCAGGAGGTACACTTCCTTGTATTGCATCATCTTAGGACTGGATGGGAAAGTCAATGAGAAGTTCAAGGGACCAGAAACTTATGTGAAGGATGTGTGTGGATGATGGGAAGGAGAAGGGTGGAGTTGAGAGTTGTCAAAAAAAGAGTCCTCCAACCACTTTGGTGAAACCAAGACTGCACTTAACTGCTAAAGCATGGTAGAGCCTAGCAAGGGTAGTCAGTAGATGGGGATTCTAGACTCCATCATTATTTTATCTGTGAGTAGAATAGGAATTATACTCTCTGGGACTGTGAGTTGCTGCCTACCCATTTCAATTGACTTGTTAGTCAAAGAACTTCAAATTTTGTTTTTGGTGAGATATATCCAAAGATCTCAATACTAGTCCTGCATCTTTCTGAGACAACAATACATTCTCAAGAACTTCAGAAAAAAAGAAATTCTTAAAGATTTGGATTTTTTATGCTTTTAAAAAGTTGTAGGTAAACAGTAAATATCTATATCTAAGCTATAACGTGAAGATTGTTATTAATGTTGAAATTTGTAAATATTTGCTGAGAGAGTAGAAGAGTAGATTCTGGGTGTTCTAGACACATACATTGACACACGCACACACATCAACACATGGTAACTATGAAACGGTAGGTGTGTTTGATAATGAATCATTTAAATATGTATAAGTTGTTGTGTGATATTTTGATTGTGTTCTGACAAATAAATCTTGCTTGAAGTCGGGGTGGAGCTAGCCACTAGCTGACCAAAATTAACCATAGAGGTTTGGAGGATGGTAGACAGATAGGAGACAGGAAATAGTAAGGTGGGGCTGAGAGAATCTTGGCTCTTTTGGAGGAAGGATGGATGGATGAGGTGAAAGTCACTGGTGGCTGCTCCTCTGCTTCTCCAATCTTTCAGATTCTTGCCCATCAGCGGTTGAATGAGAATGAAAATGTGGTGCATATACACAATGGAATTTTAATCACCCATAAGGTAAAAATTATGCAGTTAGCAGGAGAACATACTGGACTGGAAGATAGTCTATTAAGTAATGCAGTCTCAGAAAGACAAACACCATATACTGTCACACAAATGTGGGTCTTGGCTTCTAGGGTTTTTTGTTTTACATTATTTTGTGTGCATGTGTATGTGTGTGGACACATACACACCCAGACACATATATAGAAGTCAGAGGACAACTTGCAGGAGTTGGGTTCTCTCCTTCCTGTTGTGAAATGTTTTACTCTTGGCTTTATGAGGGGCCCACCACCCAGTTCCCAAATAAATCACACAGAGGCTTATTCTTAGTTATGAATGTCCAGCCTTAGCTTGGCTTGTTTCTTGTCAGCTTTTCCTAAATTATCCCAACTACCTTTTGCATCTTTCTCTACTTCTGTATAGCTTTCTTTACTTCATTCTCTGTGACTTGCTGTATAGCTGGGTGACTAGCCCCTGATGTCCTCCTCTCCTTGTTCTCTTGCTCCTCTTTCCAGATTTCTCTTTCTATTTATAGTCTCTGCCTGTTAGTCCCACCTATCCTTGCTCTTGCCTTGCTATTGGTCATTCAGCTCTTTTAATAGACCATTCTGTGTTTTAGGCAGGCAGAGAATCACAGCTTCAGAGTTAAACAAAAGCAGCATAAACAAAAGTCACACACGTCAATAATCCCCAAAACCTTCCATTATGGTGACTCCCAGTAATCTAACTCAAGTCATCAAGCTTGGCTGCAAGTGCCTTTACCTGGCCACCTCACTATTCTCTTAACTTACAATTTTTATATATGCTTCATTTAAATAGAAAAATGGAGACTAGATGCTAAGAAAATTGAGAGGCCCATCCATGGGGTATGTTACTTTTTACACACACACACACACACACACACACACACACACACACACGCACGCACGCACGCACCTCATATTGTTAAGGATTGCTTTGATTATCCTGGTTCTCTTGGGTTTTCATATGAAATTGAAGATTATTTTTTTCAATTTCTGTAAAGAACTGTTAGAACTTTGAAGGAGACTGTTAAATCTTTGGACTGCTTTTGGTAGGATGGCCATTTGCACAGTACTGATCCTACCAACCCATGAGCATGGAGTCTTCCTGTTCTCTGGTATCTTTAGCAACTCTTTGTTCAGTGTAGTAAAGTCTTAATTGTGTAAGTCTTTCACTTCCTTGGTTTGATTTATTCTAGGATTTTTTTGAGACAGTTTTGAATTGTATTGCTACTATGTTATCTTGGTATGCTTGCAGTTTGCATAGAGGATTTGTATCCTGATCCTTTGCTGAATGTGCCCATCAGCTGTGGAAGTCTTCTGGTGGAGTCTTTGGAGTCTTTTACATATAGAACTGTACGTTGCTACATCGACTTCTCCCTTTTCTATATTTATCCCCTTTATCCCCTTCACTTACCTTATTATTCTACACAGGACTTGTTGAACAGGAGGGTGAAAATGAGACATCCTTGTCTTGTTCTGACTTTAATAGCAACGCTGTGAGTTTGGCTATCTCCTTTTGAACTGTTGACCAGTGTGGACCTACAGACCTTTGAACATTACCATCTATTGCCAAAGCTTTTGGTTACCCTCAAAAACTTGATGGTGAGACATTTCTGCTAACGATACCACCTACTTGTGTCATAGAACATGGAGATATCCAGCTGACTTGGAAACTTGTTCCTCCATGCTAGTTCTCATGGTGCTAGAAGGGTGTTATGTAAGCTACCAGGTGAGAAAAGTCATCATCAGTCATACCCAGCTGTGAACCCTGAGCTACGGTAATGACTGGCCTGACAAGACATGTCCAGTGGTGCAATAGTGGCATGGACATCATGGGAGTAAACAATGACTTTCTAGTTCAAGTCCTACTCTACAAGATGAAACCCATACCTGGCACTATTGTCAAGCCAAGAATCTATGGCTAGACAGGTCATGGGCCTTAGGAGAGAACCTGCTACTTTCATTCTGCCAAACGGACATAGCATTACATCAGCTCCTAATGATTTATCATTGCACCCATAGATTAACGCATCTCTCACCCCTCATCAGAGAAGCTTCTATTTGCAGAAGATGGTGATTAACACAAAGACCTACAACTGGTCAAGGTACAAAGAATAGGAGACTTCAGAATGATCCCTCCCAAGGCTCAGGGATCATTGTGGAAGAGGGGCTGGGAAGAGTGTGGGAGCCAATGTGGTGGATGAGTACAGGGAAATAGTGTCTTCTGGATACAACAAAGCAGCTTCACATATGAACTCAAAATGATGTGACAGCATACACAAGCCTTTGCAAGGGTCAAGCCACCCAAAATTCTAATATGGAGAGGGAAAGTGGGCACGAAGTCCTACCACTAGATGATGAGCTATTGCCAACTGATAACTGCTTGGGGAAGTGAAGTCAGTTTTCCTTAATAGTGTAGCTCCTGGTAAGTTGGCCACACTCCAGTGGAAAGCCACATATCCATATATAGGCAACACAAACCGGATTTGATGAGCATTTTAGAAAACAAAGTTGGGTGGACTGGGAAGGGAAGGTAGATATGAAAAGGGTTGGAAAAAAGGTAAATATGATCAAATACATTGTATGACATTTTCAGGGAATAATTTTAATTGTCCCTTTTTTTTTTCCAAGACAGGGTTTCTCTGTAGCTTTGGAGCCTGTTCTGGAACTAGCTCTTGTAGACCAGGCTGCCTCTGCCTTTCGAGTGCTGGGATTAAAGGCGTGCACCACCACCGCCCAGCTGAATTGTCCTATAATTATACATCAGTTAAATGAAATAAACAGTTTTAATTGGGGAGGGTTTTGTCCCCCAATTACCAAGAACTAGATAGGCACAGTGATGCAGACCTTTAATCCTAGCACTTTGGAGGCAGAGGCAGATGGGGCTCTGTGAGTTCAAAGCCAATATACCCTATATAGCAAGCTACACAGTGAGACCGTCTCTCAAAACGAAATTTGCCCCTTACTTAACATACAGTTGTATGCCCCGGGAAACTTCTCAGTCTTGGGCAAACAAAGATCACTGGTCACCTGCATGCCACCTTTGTGTGTTCCTGCCACATGACCTCCTCTTCGTGGGAAGACACAAAGCCCCTTCCTTCTGCAGTCCTTTGTGGTCTGTGCTGTCTCTGCTTTCTACCTAGTGACCTCATGGCCCTAGGACCTGCCATCCTTCAGGTCTTCACTTCCTCGGTCTCAGCTCCTCCTGATCACGCCATGGAAGGAAAACCCCACTAGCTGCTCCACTGGCCTCTCTTATGGTGTTCTGACCCCTTTTGTTGGCTCTCATCTATTTTCTTGGTAGAGGAGTGATGGCAGTGTTTTGAGACAGGCCTCCTATAGCCCAGGCTGGCCTCATATAGCCCAGGCTGGCCTTAACCTTCTAATCCTCCTGTCCCAACCTGGGAATTAAAGGTGTGGGCCACCATACCCGGCTCAGACCCTGTCTTTGCCCCACTCCACAGTACTCATAATTACTTTACTGTCCTGTTTTCTGCTCTCTCTTCTAAGACTGTGCGCTCCACTAGCATAGTGTACCCTGCTTGTTTCACTCAGCACTAAGCACCTGCAACTAATATTGCACCTGACCTACACCTGGCAAACTATGACTTTTCATCATTATTTGGTGATGAGTGTGTAAATTATGGATCCTTAAAAATATTTGTTAGGGAATGAAACCTGAAGCTACACAGACCTTAACCCACATTGTGCACACTTCTCTGCTACATGGTTCCCACTTCTCACTGCAAACTGACAGGAGGGTGATACCGTCCATGGTATCATGGATATGAACCACAGGTGTGTGTGTGTGTGTGTGTGTGTGTGTGTGTGTGTGTGTGTGTGTGTGTGTGCGTGTGTGTGTGTGTGCATGTTGCTTCAACCAAGAGCAAGTCAAGGTGTAAATGTCCATGCTGCTAGCTTCAAATCCAATAACTTTTCATGGCGCTACAGAGTTATTTTGTCATGGTAGCAATTCTATGTTTGGAGATTGGAGGATAACTCTGCAGCAGTAGCACCCTCCACAGTTACTAAGAAAGCGCTCTGCTTAGGCCTAGAAAGCTAACAAGAATGAAAAGCAGTAGCCGCTCTTTTGAATATCTACTATAAGCCAGAATCTTTGTCAGATGTTGTGGTGCACACATGCAGGTATGTTCCCTTTTAAGACTTAAAAAGTAAACAAACTTTTAAAAAATACACAGATAACTGCTTTTTCGTAGAGCCATAGGAAATATCTTAAGGAGCTTAAGGAACGTAGGGGGATAAACGGGTAGTGTAACACGGGTAATATGATAATAGAGGAGAAGAATATCAGGGGTAGAGAAATCTGAGTCAGAGTGGGGGGTGTAGGAAGGGGAGTGGGGAAAAGTTAACCAAAACTAAAGATGTATGAGAAATACATGTAGAACACATTATTATCTGTAAACTATTCTTTTTAAAAGTATGAAAAAAATTAATGGAAGTAGCCTACATGGATGGCTAATGTTGCTCCCAGAAGTCATAGTTATTAAACAAAAGCCCCAATGCCAGGTGTTGTTACGAGGCCCCAGAAGCCTCCCAAAACAATACAAGCTCTCGCCATTCATCCTGGCTGCCAAACAGAAATAGATGGTAAGACTGTACTGATGAAGATAGTACACACTCTGATTACAGGGCATAGAGAAATCAGTCTGGAACTTCCTCCTAGTTGGCTAGTGTTCATAGTGCCAAAGGTGCTGGCAGATCACTGGAGGAGAAACGATGTAAAGAGTCTTACTCAGATGTGAGCCCCCGTGATACCAACCTGCTGGTAAGATGTGCCCTACTGCAACAGTGGCAGAGCTGTTACAGGGTTAACCAAACCCTTTCTACTTTGATCAAAGGCCTGCTCCACAAGAAGGAATTCATAGGGCTGGACAGGTAGCTCAGAGGTTAAGGGCACTGGCTGCTCTTCCAGAGGTCTTGAGTAAACACACAGTGGCTCACAACCATCTGTAATGGGATCTGGTGCCCTTTTCTGGCATGTAGATACACATGTAGACAAAACACTATATACATAATAAATGAAGAAATCTTTAAAAAAAAAAAAAAACAAAAAACAAGAAGGAACTCATGCTTGGCACCTTAAACCTAGTCAAACACTCATGGCTCCAGAGGTGATAGGACCTAGAATGGTAGGGGCCCCTGAGAACCCAGAAAAACAAAAATAAACAAGCAGGCCAAGCAACGTCCTTGACTGAATGTCAGCTTCACCACAGCCCTCCCCCACACACCCTCTTTACTTACTAAACCTTCCTGGAGGCCTTGAGAAAGGACACAAAGCGTTCACCCTGTGCTTTAGTCCCTGCCCAAATGCTTATGTGTGACCTTGCTACGTTCCGGAGAAACCCTCCATTGCTCAACAATGGGGGGTGGAGTGGGCTGTTTCCACCCAGGGTCTCCAGGAGTCCTGGTTCTTTTATGAACAGATGTTTAGCTGAGTCCGCTAGCATCATTCAGAGCTATTTTCCCGATGAAACCTCAGTGTCCCATCTCTTTCATCAGAATCCCACAGCACTAAGGGGGAAGATACTACTGTTATTTTGCTAAGTCAACATGTGCTCAAACTGCCTTCTATGTATCTTTTTAGAGCAGTAGACTCCACCACTCTCAGCCTTTGTCAGAGAAGCTTGCTTTCTGCCGGGCGTCATGTGGAAACTCCACGGACCAGTGCTAAGAAAAGGTGACTGCTGAGTACTCAGACCTAAGCGAGACATCTATAGAACCCCCATGTCCACAGTCTTCTGCTCATGGAACAGCCATTGTGCTCACAAAATCCCAATAGCTGCACAAGATGGGGCCCTGTCACCATTTCACTACGGGTAGGGAACGGCTCATGCGGCCCTACCCTTCCTTGAGGAAGGAGAATTGGCAATTAACCGTTGCAGTGCTAAGGGCTGCAATTTTTTTTTTCAGTGATGTAGTCACCGGGAAGTTGTCCATGCGCTAAACCCAGTACTTTTTGCTGATTGGGTTCCCTCAATCTAGGTCCTATTGGCACTTCGAGGGCTATTGGTGATTTACCCCCACGGCTTCTGCACGCCAGACTACATTCCCAGGCCATACTTACTACTTTTAGAGAAAGTTTACTCCCCAAGAAGTATGATCTATGATGGTTTGAATGAGACTTGTCCCCCATCATCTTGGGGGATCTGAACACTTGGTCTCAAGTTGGTGTGGTATTTGGGGAGGCTTAGGGGGTAAGCTTTGCTGGAGGAAGTACGTCACTGGGGGCGGGCTTTATGAGTAAAAAGTAAAGCTGCTTTCTAGGAGTTCCCTCTCTGTGCTTGGCGATTCTGGTAAGGAATGTGAGCTCTCTGTCATGTGTTCTAGTAGCTATGCCTGCTGCTTGCTGCCATTTCTCTCCTCTGCCATCATGAACTCTTAACCCTGTGAAGCCCTCAGGATTAAGAGAGGGCTTAAGAAAGAAACTCACTTTCTTCCTTTAGTCACTTTTTCTACCTTTAGTCATGGCGTTTCCTCATGGCAACAGAAAAATAACTCATCAATGATCTATCCCTAATTTTTTTTTAAAAGATCTATGTTCTATTGCAAACCATTAAAAAAAAAAGACAAATGTAGGGTCAGTGAAATGGCTCAGTGGGTAAAGACACTTGTTTCTAAAGCTGAGTTGGATGGATCCCTACAACCACACACTGGAAGGAAAGAATCGTTCCCGCAAGTTGTCCTGTCACCTCGCCAGTGCGCCATGGCACAAACATGCCCACACAGACGCACACACGCGCATGCACACACACGCGCGCGCGCGCACACACACACACACACACACACACACAGCGAGCGAGAGAGGAGGGAAAGGAGGAGGGAGATTCTGTTACAGTCTACATCCTAGAGTTTGGAGACCCTATGCTTCCTTCCACTTACTCCACTACCAGCTCATATCCCTCGTTCTCCACTTTTTGTGTCTTCTCTTCTGCCTGTCTAAACTCAGTTCTCGGGTACCGACTCTGCCCCGGGGCTTAATTTTCCTCCTGGAAGAAGCCCCGCAGCTCCAGGCGCGCACGGTCCTCCTAGCCTCCTCCGGCCAGATGTTCAGTCTCACCTCTCCCTCCCTCTCCTACCCGGGCTCTGGAATCTCCAAAAGCCACCTGGGAGCGGGCTGGGAGCGGCGAGCCACCAGGAGTGCAGCAGCTTACGTGAGGCCTGAGCCAGCGAGGTGCTGTTTGTTTTTTGTTTTTTTTCTGGAAGTTTCTATTTTTTTAGAATATTTATTTATTTATTATGTATACAATATTCTGTCTGTGTGTGTGCCTGCAGGCCAGAAGAGGGCACCAGACTCCATTACAGATGGTTATGAGCCACCATGTGGTTGCTGGGAATTGAACTCAGGACCTTTGGAAGAGCAGGCAATGCTCTAAACCTCTGAGCCATTTCTCCAGCCCCTCTGGAAGTTTCTTACGTCTTACCATGCACGTTCGCTCTGCACACAACGGTTTAAAGGCAACGCTTTCAAATCCCCATAATACGCGGTGGTTTCCGCTCTTAGCCACGAAAATGAGCAGGTTTTTTGTTTTTGTTTTTGAGAAGTAACGTAAAACCTAGACGAAAGCAAATGACAGACCTAGTGCGCGGCTTCCCTCAAAGCCTGGCTCTCTGCTCCGCGGTCCGCTCTTCTGGCCTTAAAGCGGGCGGGCTCCAAGTGCCTGGTTCACAGCAAGAGGTGGGCCCCCAATAAAAGGCCTTTACCACTTTAAGAACGCAGGGCCGGGCGGCAACTCACAGAACAGATGCTATTCTCGCGAGAGCCGCCGAAGGGGTAGCAATGGCGACCACTGGGGCAGGTCCTGGCCCTGGAGTGGGCTCCGGTCCTGGTCCTGGAGCGGCTGCAAGCGCCACCACGGCAGAGGAGGGAGAGACGGAGCCGGTGGCCGCCGCGGCTGGAGAGGGGCCGCCTGCTGCTCCGGGAGCGGAGCCCAGCTCTGGAGAGGCTGAGAGTGGGTAAGGCATCTGCATCCCGCGAGAGCGCGAGAGGGAGGGCCTGCCCCTCGTGCAATCCCGCGGCTCGCGCCGCTCCGGCGCGGCCCTCCCGACCCAGGCCCTGCGGCCAACGGCTCGGCCTGCACGGTGCCCTCTGCAACCCCTCAGGCTGCTAGGCAGGTTGGCTCTGAACTGCGCCTTAGACCTCGTTTCCTTCAGCACCCGTGTGAGCCGCCCTTGCAATCCTCCTGCCTCTCCTAATCCTAGTTCCTGAAATAGCAGCGGGAGGGCATCTCCCGTCGGTACCGGTGTGGAAGGAGTCACATCCTTCTGAAAGCCCTAGGAAGCGCAGATCCCTGTGACTCTTCTCCCTAGGACCATCTCTAAGCCGTGTACACGTCTGTAACGACCCATTAGGCTTCACTGTGCTTGTCTTGACTATATTCCTTCTAATGTTCGGATTGTTTCCCTGGGCGTCCAGGACAGGCTTAGACTGGGAAGTCCATCCGTATTTGCTTCCACGGTTTTTGTTTATTGTTTAGTTTTGGAGTAGGTATTTTGAAGTTTGTTTATCTTGAAATCTCTTACTTTGTTTATAGGGATGCAAACTTGGTTGATGTAAGTGGTCTGGAGACAGAATCTTCTAATGGGAAAGATACTCTAGTAAGTATTATCTTACGCCTTTGAAAGACAAGTTAGATTTTGTTTTAAGATTTTTAATCTAATTTTTAAAAATGTAGTCAGCCAACCCATTTGATTCTTCTTGTCCCGTGCCTCCAGGAAGGTGCTGGCGATACTTCAGAAGCTATGGATACCCAGGTGGGCTCTGTGGATGAAGAGAATGGTCGACAATTGGGAGAGGTGGAGTTGCAATGTGGAATATGTACAAAATGGTTTACCGCTGACACCTTCGGAATAGACACATCGTGAGTACATTTCATTTTTTTTCTTTTTTAAGATTTATTTATGTATACAGTGTTCTTCTGCCTATATGTATGGCAGCAGGCCAGAAGAGGTCACCAGATCTCATTTTAGGTGGTCGTGAGCCACCATGTGATTATTGGGAATTGAACTCAGGACCTTTGGAAGAGCACTGGCTCCTCTTTCAGAGGATGGGGTTTGATTCCCAGCATCCATGTGGCAGCTCACAGTGGTCAGGGAACTCCAGCTATAGGGGATCCACTACCCTCTTCTGACTTTTTTTCCCCCCCGAGACAGGGTTTCTCTGTGTTGCTTTGGACACAGAGCTTAGACTGGGAAGTCCATCCGTATTTGCTTCCACGGTTTTTGTTTATTGTTTGGTTTTGAACTCACAGAGATCCACCTGCCTCTGTCTCCTGAGTGTTGGGATTAAAGGCATGCACCACCATTGCCCGGCCCTGCATGCAAGTTATGCACAGACATAAAACAGGCAAAAACAAAACCCATAATTGCAAAATAATTTGAAGGGTTGGCATGGGAGACTTGGAGGGAGGGAAGAAAGGGAAATTATGTAATCATATTAGAATCTCAAAAAATTGAGAGGCATTTTTAAAAACACCAAAGGAAAAGAACTTTCTTTAACATATTCAACAGTTGCTTCAGTTTGTAGATCGGTGGGTAGTATATTGTGCTCGCCCTAGCCCCTGTTTAGCGACCAGTATGCTGACTGAAGAGTTATTGTCATTTAGTGTATATTTAAGTATTGAGAGCAGAGCCCTATTAGGCATGCCCGTGATTTTAAACTTACAATGATTGGGAAATAAGACTATATAACTAGAAGAGATTATATAATTAGATTTGAGACAAAATTTTAATTTATATTTAATTTTATATTTTTAAGTCTCTTGTATTTTGGGTTTGATATTTACAGTGGTAAAGCCTGTTGTCACAAAAATTGGAAGGTGTGGCATATAGTCCAGTAGTAGTGTACTCTGCCACTGTGTGCAGAATCCTGGATGGATCACCATCATCAGAAAGACGTTTTTTTAATTTCTCAAGAACACTGAGCTAATCTGTGTGTGTTTTTCATGCCTAAAGCATACTTTGTTTCCTTTCTAATTGCTTGTAATCTACCCCTATATAAGTATCTTATACTTCTGTCAGGAAAAAAAACTTGTGCCTAAACATGTATTTAGTCAAAGCATCTAATCTGGAGAAATAAATCATATTATGACTCAGATTGAGTCTCCTCCTCTAGGGAATAGCTCAGTAGCTAATAGGTGAGCATTTTGACTCAGTGTGAATAGCTGTTAAGTTGATGGCTCTCTAAGTGTGTAGCCCTGGCTGGCCTGGAACACCCTTTGTAGACCAAGTTGGCCTTAAGATTGTAGAAATCTGGGGCTGGAGAGATAGCTCAATGGTTAAAAGCATTGTCTACTCTTCCAGAAGACCTGGATTCAATTCCCAGTACCCATGTGGCAGTTCACAACTGCATGTAACTCCTGTTGCAGCAAATTGGACACCATCACACATACATGCAGCGAAACACCGATGTATACAAAATAAAATAAACCATTAAAAAAATTTGCAGAAATCATCCTACCTTTGAATCAGTCTTTATGGTTAAATTTTGAGGCCAGGCTGGCTGGATATTGAACATCAGGCTAGGCAGGGCAGTACCACAAGACCTTGAAAGGAAAAAAAAATGTATATTGAGTGGAGCTGGTGGTGCATACCTGTAATTCATGTACTTAGGAAGCTAAGGTAGAAGGATCACAAGTTCAATCAGTACAGGCTAAAAAAGCCAGAGTGGGTTGGTGATATAGCTCAGTGGGTAGACACTTCCCAGGCAAGCCTGGCACCTGAGTTTGATCCCTGCAACCGTTATGAAGTTGGAAGGAGAGAACTGAGCCACAGATTGGCCTCCCGCTCCCATATGTATACCTTGGCAAGTGTGCCCATACATGTATCATGTATACACGCAACAACAATAATAATAAATAAACTTTTTAAAGGAAGAAAACATGCGTAGCTTTTTCTTAAAAGAAGGCATAGGAATGTGTTCAGTAGTTGACTAACTTTTTGAAATTTGGCTCGTGCACAGGTCATGTCTACCTTTTATGACCAACTACAGTTTCCATTGCAATGTATGCCATCACAGTGGGAATACCTACTTTCTCCGGAAGCAAGCAAGTAAGAATAACTCTGGAGTATTGTAAAAAGATTGTCCCTTGGAAAACAAAAGGGATCTGGGTTAGCACACTTAGATTACCTTTGTTTAAGAACTGGTTGGAATTAGCTTGGTATTTCACTCTGAATAATTGCAGTTGCCCATTTCAAACCAAATTATTACTTTTGGCTGTTCCCATTATTATTTGTAGACCACTATCTTGGTTTCTCTACCTGGTAAGGGAAAAGGTTTTGGGGGGGGTCACAGTCCATCATGACTGAAGTCACAGCAGCAGACATTTGAGGGAGCTGACCACATTGACCTCATAATTAGAAATACAGAATAGCATGTTTCAGCTCTGCTTGCTTTTTCTACTGTACAGTTCAGGATCTCCTTCTGAAGTCTCAAGTCAAGATTACCCCACAGGCAGCCTGATGTAGCTCATCCCTCAAGGGTCAGGTTGTGTCAAGTTGAAACTAACCATCACACCTGCTGTGTTGAATATGCTCTTATTGATAGAAATCGAGTTTTACAGATACATCTTTCCCCCTTTTTTCTTTTTGATAGATTTAAAAGAAATGTGCCTTAGTGCTTTGGCGAACCTAACGTGGCAGTCTCGAACACAGGATGAGCATCCAAAAACTATGTTCTCCAAAGATAAGGTAGAGTTAGAATTAATGTAATTGCAGTATGCTACAGAATCAAGTGAAACTTACTAGATTTCTTCTTTAACAAGTATAATAGTCTCCTTGGTTTTTATGAGTAAATCATCTAGTAGCTACTTTATTTATTCCATATATGGAAATAATAATTTACCAGTTTCCTAGTTGGTGTCATTGGCTTAGCTGTTAGTATTATAAATTCTTAAGTAAACTTGGTTGGCTTTTTGAAAGCAAGCAAGTCATCTGTCCCATAATCAAGTCTGCTGTGAACCAGTCTATATAGCCTTGGCTGGCCTGGAACTCGGCATCTTCAAACTCAGTCTCTCTGCTTCAGCCTCCCTGCTTCTTTCCTAGCAGGAACACAGAGCTGGCTGCCTGCTTTCTGACCTCTTTTTTTTTAATATTTATTTATTATGTTTACAGTATTCTGTGTGTATGCCCACACGCCAGAAGAGGGCACCAGACCTCACTACAGATGGTTATGAGCCACCATGTGGTTGCTGGGAATTGAACTCAGGACCTTTGGAAGAGCAGGCATTGCTCTTAACCACTGAGCCATCTCTCCAGCCCCTGACCTCTTTCTTGTCCCTGCAGGGAAAAATTGCTAACTGGCTAGATGAGGGCCATTATGGGTAGCAGGCCAAAAACTGCAGGCAAAGATGGGAAGGATGAGAGCCACCAAGATAGACTGCTGTGCTGTGATTTTATCATTTTTGTAGAGTGGGTCTTGCGGGTGAAAAGTGCACTATAAAACACATTGTATTACAGGACAGTGGTTCACAGCTGTGCCTTCTATGTCTTTATTATCGTTCTCTCTTGTGTTTGACTTAATCTCACATTTCTTTCATTTGACCCTAGAAGCAATAATACAAACTATTATTGTCCACCAGATTTCTGACATTTGATTGTCTCACATCTGACCAGGATAATTTTGTCAATTTGATAGCCAAAACCTTTGGCATGTCCCCCATGAGTTTCTGAACTCCTTGTTTTCGGAATGACAGAGTAGTCTAAACTTTCCCTACACTGTCCCTAATTTCCTTTTCTGTTTGGTGAATACTTAGTTTTCATGGGATTGACTGTGTGGTAGAGGGTTCTGCGAGATGGTCTAAAACGGTGGTGCCAGAGAATCAAAGTCAGACATCGATTTTGTCCTATGAGCAACAGCTGGCAAGCCAGTTACCACCAGAGTAGATGGAGAGGAGTCTGACAGGCGAAGTTTCTGACTTTCAAATTCATGTAATGACTGTGGTTATAAAGTAACAGATGAGTTAAGGGTATCTATAGTTTATGATTCTGAGTGGTCAGTAATTCTAAATAAGAGAAAAAAATAGACCTTTACAAAGCAAGTTTAGAAGGTGCAGAACTGGGCTGGAGAGATGGCTCAGTGGTTAAGAACACTGACTGCTCTTCCAGAGGACCCAGGTTCAATTCCCAGCATGCACATGGCAGCTCACAGCTTTCTGAAGATCCAGTTGCAGGGGATCTGACACCTTCACACCAATGCACATAAAATAAAGTTAAATAAACCATAAAAATATTTAAAAAAAAGGTGCAGAACTCACGCGCTGCCTTTGAGCCTCCAGCGCTCCTCCTCATGGTGTGGGGCTTAAGCTGCAGCGCCATATCAGTTGCTAGTACATAACTGGGGCCGCCTGCTCACCGCAGGTCCTTTTAACTGCTAGCTGCAGGCCCGGGTGGGGTGAAGAAGGGGCAGAACTCTGTTCTGTCTTAATTACAAACAAGACACGGTTTGCACAGTGTCTGGAAGAAAAGGTCCTCAGGGCAGAAGTCACCTTCCAGTTGACAATCAAGGGACGGGAGTATAACTTATCCATAAGTGGACTGTCAGCCCTGAGTAGCTAAAATCTGTATAGACTTACTTGAAATGCCCCAAATCTATATATTTGGTTGGTGGTTTGTTGTTTGACCTGAAATTCACAGCCACCTCCTGCCTAAGCCAAGTGCTGAGACTGAGCCATGAACTTAAAAGCTACAGGTGGATCTTTGTTTTGATTGTAACGAGGGCTTTAAAAGGGGCTGTGTGTATAACTTTGAAAACAATTATAATTCTTAATGTATTTTATTTCTTACAAATAGGATATTATACCATTTATTGATAAGTACTGGGAGTGTATGACAACTAGACAGAGGCCTGGGAAAATGACTTGGCCCAATAACATTGTCAAAACAATGGTAAGTGCATTAAAGACTGCAGAGAGGATCAGTTTCAAAAAGCCAGTATTATTTCTAACAGTTAAATTCTATTTAGTTTGAAATAATGTGATAACTGAGAAAAATGCAAACTATTTGATATTAATCATTGAATGAGATACAGGTCGTTAAATTTTGATTTCTTTTTTTTTTTGTACAAATTCAGTTAATAACATAATGCCTTATGTGAATGTCAGTCCCCAAAACTGCTTTGATGTGCTGAAACCCTTAGCTGCTGCTGCTGGTTTTGTGTTTTTTGTTTTGTTTTGCTTGCTTGTTTTTGGTTTTTGTTGTTGTTTTGTATGTACTTTGTATGTATGTATGTGTGTACCATGTGTATCCAGTGCCCATGAAGGCCAGTAAAGGGCCATTGGGATCCCCTGGAATTAAAGTTACAGATGGTTTTGAGCCACTTAATACTGGCGGTGGAAACTAAACCTGGGTCCTCTGGAAAAGCAGCAAGTGCTTTTAACTACTGAGCTGAGCCCTCTGTCCACAACACTTTGCAATTTGATTTTATACTAAACTTGGAGACCAATTTTTTTTTTCAAATTTTCATTTTTGATTATATAAAAAAGTCTTGTTCTGAACATAGAAGTAATGAGAGCAGTTGGGGAGAGGTCAGCAGTAGGCTGCCAACGCTCCTTAATTCCGTGAGAGGATAGCAGAGGGGTCTGAAGCACGGGCTCTCGTTTTTCTGTTTGTTTTTCTTATACCAGGTCTCTTGTAGCCCAGGCCTTGAACTCAGCATGTAGACAAAGGTGACTGAGCTTCTGGCCTTCCCTCCATCCAGAGTGCTAGTTACAGCTGTCTGCCACCTCGCCTCTGCCACTTTACCTCATGTTTATGCTAGGGATCAGCCAGGTCTTCATGCATTCTAGGCAAGAACTCTCAACAGAGCTACTTCCAACAGCCTAATATGGGTATTTGAAAAGTACCTCTTCAGCTGGGCAGTGGTGGCACACGCCTTTACTCGGAAGGCAGAGGCAGGCAGATGGATATCTGTGAGTTCAAGGCCTGGTCTACAGAGCTGGCTCCAGGACAGCCAGGGCTGTTAAACAGAGAAACCTGTCTTGAAAAAAAACAAAAACAAAAACAAAAAACCAGACAACAACAACAAAAAATGCTCTTCCATTTGAGTTTTTATGGTCATATAGTAATTTTTTTCTTTTTGGTTTGGTTGTTTTTTTTGTTTTTGTTTTTGAGACAGGGTTTCTCTGTGTAGTCTTGGGTGTCCTGAAACTCACTTTGTAGATCAAGGTGGCTTCACAGAGATCCTCCTGCCTCTGCCTCCTGAGGGTTGGGATTAGAGGTGTGAGCTTCCACCGCCTGGCAGTTTTATAATACGAGGAACCGTAGGGTTTTGGCGAGCACAATTAGGAATTGACATTTGGAGTTGATGACTGAACATCTGTACTTCTGAGGGGGAAAAATGTTCATTATTACTAAGATACTGTGTTGTTTTAGAGTAAGGAGAGAGATGTGTTCTTGGTAAAGGAACACCCGGACCCAGGAAGCAAAGACCCAGAAGAAGATTATCCCAAATTTGGACTTTTGGACCAGGTACATTAATCTTCCTTCCTTCATATTCATTCTCTCTCTCTCTGTCTCTCTCTCATTCTCTATCTCTTATCTTTATGTATATGTTATGTGCACTATGTGTAGTATCTGTAGAGACCAGAAGAGGGAGTTGGAGCAGCGCCCCTGAAACTGGAGTTACAGACAGCTGTAAACTGCCATGTGGGTATTGGGAACCGAACCTGGTCCACTGGAAGAATAGCAGCTTAACCACTAAGCCATCTCTTCAGCCTTGTGTTCTTTTTCTGTCAGAAGCCATGTAGGGGTAGTGAAGCAGGTTTTGTTCATAGTGGGCTGGACATGTGGCTGAGTTGATATAGTGTTTGCCTAGCAGCACTGTATAATCTGGGGTCGTGATGTGCTCATGACAGTGCAGTAAGGAGGTACAAACAGAGAGTCATGAGTTTGAGGTCATCGTGGGCTACATGAGGCTGTTGCCAAAACAAAACAAAACAAAAAAACAAAGGAGGAGGAGGCTGGGGAGATGACTCCATGCATAAGTTTTTGTTGTGCAAGCCTGAGAGCCTGAGTTCGTAGCCCCAATTCCCCAGTACCCACATACAAGCCAGGAGTTCATAGCCCCATTCCCCAGTACCCACATACAAGCCAGGAGTCGGCAGCATACATCCGTAAGCCCAGCACTGTGTGGGGCAGGGACAGGCAGCCTAAATGGCAAGCTCCAAGTTCAGTGAGAAACAGTCTCAAAAAATAGGTAGAGCCAGTGAGATGACTAGGCCGGTAAAAATTGCTTGCTTTGCATGCCTGGTGACCTGAGTTGATCTCTGAGGCCCTGGTAGAATGAGAGAGCCAGTTTGCAAAGTTGTCCCTTTTTTATTTTTTTTGTTTTTTAAAGACAAAGGTTTCTTTGTGTATCCCTGGCTGTTCTAGAACTCAATCTGTAGACCAGGCTGGCCTCAAACCGATCCTCCTGCCTCTGCCTCCCGAGTGCTGGAATTAAAGGTGTGTGTCACCACTGCCTGGCCCTGCAAAGTTGACCTTTAACCTTTACATCTGCACTTGTTCTCACCCACATACAAAAAGGCAGACTGATAGAGGAAGGCACTATTACTGACCTCCGGTCTCTACAGAAGTATGCTTGGTTATGTGCAAGCCCTCACTCCCAACACATACATGTACATACACATGCACACAGGATTGTTTGCATCTGTCAAAGACACACTATTATGGGCTCCAGTTGAGTGGTTATTGGCACCTGGAGAAAACACTCAACTGTAACAGGTGTTTTAACTTTCTGTAACAAGATCTCACTGTAGCCCAGGTTAGCTTATACTCAGGACAGTTGCTACTGCTCAGCTCCCACTTGTGGGGCCACATGTGGGAACCACCATACCTACCTCAGAAACCAGTTTTGATTCTGGTTGTTCCTTAGTGTTAGGGCTTAGTTTTTGTAAGTTTTTTCTTTTTCTTTCTTTTTTTTTTAAATTTTATTTTTTATTATGTATACAATGCTCTGCCTGCATGTATCCCTGCAGGCCAGAAGAGGGCACCAAATCTCATTACAGATGGCTGTGACCCACCATGTGGTTGCTGGGAATTGAACTCAGGACCTTTGGAAGAGCAGGCAGAGCTCTTAACCACTGAGCCATGTCTCCAGCCCTCTTTCCTTTTTTTTTTTTTTATTAAACATTTTTCAGTACAATCTTTTCTCATTTTTCATAGCTATCCCCGTTCCCACTCCTCCCACCTCAATCTTCCCCCCACCCCACCCACTGTCCACTCCTCAGAAAGGGTAAGACTTCCATGGGGAGTCAACAAAGTCTGACACTTCACTTTGAGGCAGGACCAAGGCCCCACCCCCTGTATTCTGTTATCTGAAAATTTCCTCCTATAAAAACATTCTTTGCTGGGCAGTGGTGGCGCACGCCTTTAATCCCAGCACTCGGGAGGCAGAGGCAGGCGGATCTTTTTGAGTTCGAGGCCAGCCTGGTCTACAAGAGCTAGTTCCAGGACAGGCTCTAAAGCTACAGAGAAATCCTGTCTCAGAAAATCAAAAAAACAAAAAACAAAAAAAAAAGCACACACAAAAAAAACCATTCTTTGTGGTGGAGAAAATTTCAAAGAATATGTGTTACTAGAACCTTATGGGAAAAAGAAATTTCCTTTTTTTTTTGTTGCATGGCAAAGGACACATTGGCAACTAAAAAGGCTTTCAGATTTGCCTTAAAATGCTTGATTTGCTAACTATTTTTGAGATGAGATCTGTCAGTGTGGCATAGACTCAAAAATTCTGTTCTCAGCCTCCTCCTCCCAGCCACTGAGGTGGAAGCTGATTGCTGCCTGTGTAGATTTGAAGAGCTGGCCATCTGGGTGGCTCCTTTTGTAGAATGGCCACTGGAAATTCAGATTTCTGTCTCATAAATGGAAAGATACAGCTTTATGGGCCAGAATTCCTGGAGAGCAGAGTGAGGGTACCTAAGCACGCTGGCCTGTGCGGCTCTCCCTCCTCCCCCTGCTTGGTTGGTTGATTGCCTCCTGGGGTCATCCTGACCCTAGTTGTTGACCTGCTGCACTCATGCTCCTTCATGAAGTATCCAACTGGGGATCTTGCAAGTTTGCTTTTTAGGATAATGGCTTTCATTTTCTATGCTCTACTTTTGTCTGTTTTTTGTGTTTGTTTTTGAGCAATTATCAGATTAATTTGTTCATGTGACCTTTTTTTTACTAGGATGTTTCTTCTTCTAGGATCTCAGTAACATTGGTCCTGCTTATGACAACCAAAAACAAAGCAGTGCTGTGTCTGCTAGTGGGAACCTAAATGGTATGTGCTTAAATATCCTGTCTCAAGATTTGTGAATTCTGAAATCCTTGCCTAGAATTGGGTGTTCTGTAGGATGACCCAGACCTGAGTGATTGCTAAGATGCTTTTACATTGAGATTTCAGCAGCTAGCAGACACTGGGATGACAGTGGGGGAGCGCTGTTGTCACTTGCAACAGTTTGGTGTCATTAGCAGTGCTGTTAGCTCATCAGTTATACACATCAGTGGGATGCACTGGGACTCTTAAGTCTGTGAGCATTAATGATGTCCATCCACCGAAACTCAATTCGGACTGTTTCTGTAGACTTTCAAGGTTACACTTTCTGTGATGCTAGATTCCACATCTATATCATAGTGGGGAATTCATTTGCTCTCAACCCTTTTCCATAGCTCAGCTGTCACTTGGTAAGCTGCTTTTCTCCATCTAATTTTCTCTCCATGAATTTCAGCATAATTCATATGACGAATTTCTGTCTGGATTACCTACTATGGCATCCCCCCATAATCCCTCTAATTAATAGAGGAAATTCTCTTTGCTGCTAAACTAATGAGAACTGGCAGGCAGGGTAGGGAGGTGAGCTAGGAGGCAGTTTAGTGGCTATCCATCCCACACAGGGCATCATTCATTAACTTGTCTGTTAGAATGGGAGCATTTTAAATATATAAGTCTTGTTCAGTTAACATTCTAAGGTGTGTTGGAAATACAAGTGTATTTATTATCTTACACCATGCTTTCCCTTTGTAACTGTTGATGTTTGACAAAACATAGTGCCACTTCTGTTCTTACAGGTGGAGCCACTTTGGGAGGTGAATTCCTCTCTGTCTTCTTTCAGCCTCAGACTTAAGTATCTTGTGGTTTGAAGTGCTTTTTGCTGAGCTTTTGTAGAAGCTAAATAATTTCAAAGCATTGTGAAAGTGGTGTGACGGCACTTACTATGAAGCTATAGTTCCAGTTTAATGGTGGGAATCAAAGCTTGATGTTGTCATATTCTGCCTGACATAGCCAGCCAGCAGCCCTCTGCAGTGTTGCTTATTCTGTTGAAGCCGCCCCTAAATGGTAGTAGAGGATTTGGCAGGTTTTTAATTGATAGTTATGTCATCACAACTGTTTAACATTAAACCTTTTATGAGCTGAGTGAATAACAACCAGGTTCATAAAAGGACATTCTGCATTAATCTGGTACTGTGTGTGCAGAATATGACCTGCCCTTCATGTCTTTATTCTTTTTATTGCAGCAGAAATGCTGATAATTTTCAAGCTTGTCCCAAATTTACATATAATACTCTATGCAGTTGTTTACATAAAGGTGTTTTCCTGCAGTTGAGGGACATTTTCTGGAAAGAGAAAAACAAACTGAGAAATGGACAAAAATTAGAACAAAACACATAAGGTAATATAATATTTCTTGTGACCTGACTATGTAGTAAGTTCTAATACATAAAATATATATAATTGTTGTATTTGCCCTTAATTCTACAAATCAGGTTCATATAACGTACTGAATTTATTGGCACAGTCTTAAGTGTATTGATGTGGCACTAAAAACTGCTTACTAAATTTAAAACCTCCGTTCTTGAGTCGTATAACTATGATGAATTTTCAAACACTGGAGAGAAACACCTTTTTAGTATTTCTGTTTTTGTTTTTTGTTTGGTGTACTTTTGTCTTGTATATTCAAGCGCTTTAAGTAGATAATGCCTTTATATGTTTATGAAATATATAACGCAGTTCAAGCAAGTGGACATTGACCTACGATAAGGACATTTACATCAATGTTTGTATTAAGTGGTGAACACAATCCATGCAATTGTTTTCATTCTTTTTTAGCTGTGGGTGCTTGGAATCTGAATACAAATGCATTTGTGTTACAACCCCATGAAGTACTGTTGCTTACAGTCCATTAAGAAAGGGCTGGAAAGATGACTTGGTCAATAAAGGTACTTGCTACATAAGCCTGGTGACTTTAGTTCAGTCCCTGGAGCCCATGTAAAGTTCAGATGCAACTCTACAAAGTTATCCTCTGACCTCCACATACATACATTAATTAATTGATTGGTTATTTATTTTTTTTAAGAGGAAAGGAAGGTTAAAGATGTAACACAGATAGATACCAGGCATTCTAGATTCGTGTGACCTTTACTGTCAGAACTGGCCCAGAACATTGGCTGTGAGATACAGCTGTTCCTTTTAGAACCAGGCTAAAAATCCAGTATACAGCAAGGGGAAAAAAACCCTCTGTGATGTTACACAAATGCACTTTGGGGGATGGTAGTCGCCAAGGACTTTGAGTGCCTTTGTGCATCCACAGTGGCTCTGTGAAAATGATCTGTCTTCTCTTCAAAGGGGGAATCGCAGCAGGAAGCAGTGGGAAAGGAAGAGGAGCCAAGCGTAAACAGCAAGATGGAGGGACAACAGGGACGACCAAGAAGGCCCGAAGGTGGGATCACCCCCACCCCACTTACCCTCTCTCTGTTTATGTGCTGTAGGCAAAATCTACTGAAAGGGAAAGAGCTGTGTTCTTAAGGCTAAGAATATGGGGTTTTGTTTGTTTGGGGTGAGTTCTGAACCCCTGGTGATACAATAACTTCAAATGAGGTCTTTTATGAACCCATTACTATAAAATAGGTGCTTGCACTGGGAATACAGGTCAGTATTAGAGGGCCTGCCTGACATGTGGGAAGCCCCAGTTTGAATTCCCAGCATTGAAACAACAAAAGGCCCAATAATAGTGTCTTCTGTTCTGGGGAATAAAGTCCCTTATGAGATCCTGGGACGGCTAGATAGGCTAGAGAATAAAGTGCCTCAGCTTCCTTCCTCTCCTTTCCATGTCTCTTCCTTTTCCTGTCCAAAGCCGAGGCGATGAAATCCAGGTCACTTCTGATTTAGACTGGCAAATCTTCTGTCTCCAGGTTTCTGTCTCTTGATTTATATACCAAATGAACTGCGGGGGCTGGAGATGCACATAGCTCAGTTTATATACTGAATGAACTACAGAGGGCTGGAGATGTGTAGAGCTCAGTTGGTAGAGTTCTTCCTAACACATACAAAGAGGCCTGGGTTTGACCCCAGAATTGGATAAAGCAGGTTGTAGAGCATGTGTAGAGTTAGGTGTCAGTCCCCTACAAACTACAAGTAATTTAATGAAATCTTTACCGGGTGTTTGGTGATTTGATTGAGTTAAATAAAGCATTTGTTGTAAAGTTTAATGTGTTCCACCAGAAGCAACAAATCAGAGACCTTTGTCTTTTCATTTGAGACAGTGTTTCTCTGTTTTGCCCCAGCTGTCATGGAACTGGCTCTGTAGACCAGGCTGGCCTTGAACTTAAAGATGACCTGCCTCTGCCTCCCAAGAACTGCTATTAAAGGCGCGCACCACACCACCTGGTTTAGAGGCCTCTTACCAGCTAGAGCACAGGTGAACTAGAGAGAGCTTAGTTTCTTCAATGAGTTTTTTTTTTTTTTTTTTTTTTTTTTTTAGTGACCCTTTGTTTTCTGCTCAGCGTCTCCCCCCTCATGGCTACCCCTTGGAACACCCGTTTAACAAAGATGGCTATCGGTATATTCTAGCTGAGCCTGATCCTCATGCCCCTGACCCAGAGAAGCTTGAACTTGACTGCTGGGCGGGAAAACCTATTCCTGGAGACCTCTACAGAGCTTGCTTGTATGAACGGGTTTTGTTAGCACTACATGATCGAGGTATGTATGGAAAATTGTGCTGGTTAGTTTTTTTGTTATTTGGGAAGAGGGAACCCTAACTGAGAAAATGCCTCCATCAGATTGGCCTGTGGGCAATCAGTAGGGCACCTTCTTGATTGATAGTTGATATGGGAGGGCTCAGCCCACTGTAGTGACACTACCCCTGGCAGGTGGTTCTTGGCTACATAAAAGAAAATCTGGCCAGGCGGTGGTGTCACACGCCGTTAGTCCCAGCACTTGGGAGGCAGAGGCAGGTGGATCGTTGTGAGTTCTGTGCCAGTCTGGTCTACAAGAGCTAGTTCATGACATGCTCCAAAGCTACAGATAAACCTTGTCTTGGGGAAAAAAGTATTGTTTTGTTTTTAAGGGGTGAGGGTAGCTCAGTAGTGTAGCACTTACATAATGTACGTGAGGCTTCGAGTTCGTTTCCTGTCCACCACACACAACAGTCATAGAATGAGACTTGTCACAGAAGGATTCGGCTACTGTGAGAATCACTAGATTGTAGTATTTAAGTGCAGCTGTTTGACTTTAGTGCATATTCAGGACGCTTTTAGCTTTGATGGTTGGTTTTTTCCCTAGTTTTCTCAGTGTGATGTTGTTCAGCTAGGTTGGTTTGCTGGTGTGGCCTACCATTTTGTGTCTTCCTGTATCTAATGGTGGTGTGTGTGTGTGTGTGTGTGTGTGTAGTTGGGTGTGCCATGGGCTACTTATGTGGGTTGGGGAAGCTCTGGAGTCAGTTCTCCTATATTTAGGTCGATTCCAGGGATTGAACTCAGATCAGTAGGTTTGTGCAGCAAATACCTTTACCCATTGGCCTAATTACTATGATATTGGGTAAGAATTTGTACTTAGCTGGGTGGTGGTGGTGCACTCCTTTAATCCCAGTAGTTGGGAGGCAGAGGCAGGCGGATCTCTGAGTTTGAGGTCAGCCTGGTCTATAAGAGGACAGGCTCTAAAGTTACAGAGAAACCCTGTCTTGAAAAACAAAACAAAAAAAAGAATTTGTACTTAATGTCACTGCCCCTTAACGACTGTACCCCATTCTCATCATTCTCATTTCCTCCGTTTTCCCACCCGTCCCCTTGTTTCTCTATTTATTTTCCCTTTTGGGGGGGGCAGGCAGAGCCTCACTGCATAATGAGGCTAGCTTCAAACTCACAACAGTACTCCCCTACTTAGCTTCCCGAGTGCTGAGACTACAGACACGATGCGTCATGCCTGGCTGCTGGTATTTCTTCTTTACAGATAAATGTATTCTCCTATCTCTTTCATGCACAAAGCACAGAGCCCTGTAGTCTTTGCATTTGTTATGTGCACTGGTGCAGTCACTCCTTACCAATTCAAAAACTAGTTCTCTCTCTCTTTGGTTTTTGGTTTAGGAAACAGGGCTTTTCTGTATAGCTCTGGCTGACCTAGAACTCACTATGTAGACCAGGCTGGCCTTGAACTCAGAGATTCACCTGCCTCTGTGTCCCAAGTGCTGGGATTAAAGGCATGGGCCAACACTGCCTGGCTACAATTTTTATTTTAATTTGGGTGTGTGGATGTATGCATACTGGAGTTATAGGCAGTTGTGAGCTGCCTGACATGGGTGTAGGGAGTCAAACTCAGTTCCTTTGGAAGATGCTCTTGATTGAGTCATTTTCTGCTCCTTGATCTAGTAATTCTTTCTGCTTACTTGATCTAGTAATTGCCTTTTTTCTTTTTACAGTCTTTTTGTTTGTTTTTGAGACAGGGTCTCACTATGTCGCCCTGGCTGTCCTGGAACTCAATCTGTAGACCAGGCTGACCTCGAACTCACAGAGGTCAGCCTGCCTCTCCCTCCCAAATGCTAGGATTAAAGGCATGCACCACCTCATCCAGCTTTTTTTTTGGGGGGGGGCCTTTTTATAATCTTTGTGTAGTAGAGAGCCAGGCGGTGGTGGTGCATGCCTTTAATCCCAGCACTTGGGAGGCAGTGGCAGGCGGATCTCTGAGTTCGAGGCCAGCCTGCTGAGTTCCAGGACAGGCTCCAAAGCTACACAGAGAAACTCTGTCTCAAAAAACAAAAAGGGGGAGGGGGTCTGGAGAGATGACTCAGGTTAAGGGCTATTCTTCCAAAAGCCCTGAATTCAATTTTCAGCAACCCCATGGTGACTCGCAACCATCTATAATGAGATTTGCTACCAACACTGTATACATGATAATAAATTAGTAAATCTTTATGGGGGGGGTGTGTGCTCAAGTCTCTGAGTACCTCAGATAACTCCTTGCCTTTGACTCTTTCACGGTAGCTCCCCAGTTAAAGATCTCTGATGACCGGCTGACTGTGGTTGGAGAGAAGGGCTACTCCATGGTACGGGCCTCTCATGGGGTACGAAAAGGTGCCTGGTACTTTGAAATCACTGTGGATGAGATGCCACCAGATACTGCTGCCAGGCTGGGCTGGTCCCAGCCTTTGGGTAAGCAGAGGGCACTGTGTGGGTCTTACAGCAGGGGTAATCTGGCTCATTGTTTACCAGATTTCTGGTCTTAAAGTTAAATTCCTGAGGAAGTAGCCAGTTTGGTATTCCCATAATACTGTAGAGATAGTTTGTGAGCACTTTACAGAGTTGACAAAAAAGATGTGCAGTGGCAAGCAGAATGAGCCTTAACTGCAGCCCCTGATCTCCACATGTCTTTTCATTGGGACAGGTAACCTTCAAGCTCCCTTAGGGTATGATAAATTTAGCTATTCTTGGAGGAGCAAAAAAGGAACCAAGTTCCACCAGTCTATTGGCAAACACTACTCTTCTGGCTATGGACAAGGAGATGTCCTAGGGTTTTATATCAATCTTCCTGAAGATACAGAGACAGCCAAGTCACTGCCGGATACTTACAAAGATAAGGTGAGATTGTCTTCCTTCAACAGCTTCCTGGCTTTGACGACCTGTGGCAGTCAGCCCCTGTAGCTATTGCTTAGGTTCTGTTGTGATGGTACCCCATGGTGTGTGTGTTTCCCATATCTTTTCAGACATAGCGATAAAATTGAAAGAATTAAGACTTTAGTCCCTGAGTAGTCCACCTAAATTCTACCATTAACATGTTATCAATTCATTCTTTTCTGTTATGTACCACTGGGAAATTGGTGGACATCATTGTAATTCCCCCAATAGGTACTTCGGGAAAATGTATTATTAGTCATTGTTCAACTTTGGATTTACATATACATACATACATACATACATATATATATATATATGAAATATACAAATTTTAAGTCTTTTTTTCAGGTACAGAATTTTAAAATTTTTTTTTTTTAAAGTGTTTTAGTGTTTAAAAGTCAAGCCCAGGGATGGGAGAGATGGCTCAGAGGTCTGCTTTTCCGGAGGACTTGAGTTCAGTTCCCAGCAACCACATGGTGGCTCACAACCATCTATAAGTGCATCGGATGCCCTCTTCTGGTGTAAAGGTGTACATTCATATAGTGTGTGTGTGTGTGTGTGTGTGTGTGTGTGTGTGTGTGTGTGTGTGTGGTTTTATATATATAATAATTATATATAATTATACATACACATAAACAAAATCTTTAAAAAGTTTAAAAAAAATAAGTGGCCCAGGGCCTTCTACATGTCTGACCAGCACCTTACCACAGAGCCACGTCTTTTTTTGTTTGTTTTGTTTTGTTTTTTGCTTTTGTTTGTTTGGTTTTAATTTTTCAAAACAGGGTTTCTCTGCAGTGTAACAGTCCTAGCTGTCTGGAACTCACTCTTGTAGACCAGGCTGGTCTCAAACTCACTGAGATCTCCCTGCTTCTGCCTCCCACGTGCTGGAATTAAAGGCGTCTGCCACCACTGCCTGATACTGTATGTGAGTGTTTTGCCTGCATGTATGTATGTATGCACCATGTGTGTACCTGGTGCCTGCAGAGGGAATGGGATCCCCTGGAACTGGAGATACAGATGGTTGTGAGTTGTCTTGTAAATACTATGAATCAAACTGGATCCTCTCTGCAAGAGGAACATTTGCTCTTACTTTCTGAGTCTCTCCAGTCCCCTTTAAACATTTTTTAAATTGCCAAGTGGTGGTGGCACACACCTTTAATCCCCACACTTGAAAGACAGAGGCAGATAGATCTCTGAATTCAACAGCTTGGTCTACAGAGTGAGTTTCAGGACATCCAGAACTACAAAGAGAAATGCTGTCTTGAAAAAAAACAAAAAACAAAAAAAAATTAAATCTATTTATTTTCATTTTGTGAGTGTGTTGTCTGCCTGTATGTATATGCATGATGTGGGTACCTGGTGCCCAGAGTCCAGAATAGGACAGTGGATCCCCTAGGCTGGACTTGCACTTTATTATGAGCTACTGTATGTAGGAGGTACTGGGTCCTCTGAAAAAGCAGCCAGTGCTCTTCACTTCTGAGCCATCTCTCTAGCTCCTCTATTCAGTATTGGGTTTTGTTTGTTAAGGTTTATTTATTTTTATTGTTATTATTTAAAGATTTACTTATGTATATGGGTGCTTTGTCTGCATGTACATCTTCACACCAAAAGAGGGCATCAGATCCCATGTGGTTGCTGGGAATAGAACTCAGGAGCTCTGGAAGAGCAACCAACCAGTGCTTTTAACCACTGAGCCATCTCTCCAGCCCCAGTCCTCTATTCAGTTTAAATGGTATCTTTTATGTACCTCCCACAACGGTCAGATTTGTCAGTTTGTTTCAACTAGAGTTGGAGTCACAGGTGGGAACCAAAGTCAGGTCTTCTGCAAGAGCAGTACCTGCTCCTGACCACAGAGCCATCTCTCCAGTCCTAATGGATCTTCTGATGAACCAAAGTGTTAATGTTCATGAAGCCTGGATTTTTGGTGGTTTGGTTTTTTTTTGTTTGTTTGTTTGTTTTTGTTTTTGGATTTTTCTTCTGTGTTTGCGTCTGTGACTTAAATGTTGGTGTACCCACAAGTCATGAGAATATCCTTTCGTGTTTACCTTTGACCTTGCATTAGGTCACTGATGACTTACTTTGAATTAATCTTTGTATACAGCAGGGAGGGTGAACATGTGTTTCTTCCTTGGGAATATCAGAATATTCCAACATGATCTGTTTAACTTCTTGCATCTCCCCTGGAATTCTTTGGTGTGTTTAGTGAAAAATCAACCATACAACTTAACTCCTCCAGTGATCCCAAAAATGTTGTCATAGAATAAGAAGTTGTCAGCTCTGTGAAACGTTTCCCCATGATTTTTCAATTAATTTACTTTCTTTTATAGGTACTTTGTGTTGTTGGGTTTTTTTTAAGATTTATTTATTTATTATGTATACAACATTCTGCCTCCATGTATGCCCACACGCCAGAAGAGGGTGCCAGATCTCATTACAGATGGTTGTGAGCCACCGTGTGGTTGCTGGCAATCGAACTCAGGACCGCTGGAAGAGCAGCCAGTGCTCTTAACCACTGAGCCATCTCTCCAGCCTACTTTGTGTTTTTTAAGTGTGTATGTATAATTCACTTACTAAGGGCTTTTTTGGGAAATGCATAACAATCATGGCCCTGTAGTCTCTTAAAAAGTACTTAAAAAACCTTGTCTCAAAAACCAAAACATAAATTTAATAAAAAGTACTTGAGAACCAAGTGGTAATGGCACACGCATTTAATCCCAGCACTTGGTAGGCAGAGGCAGGCTGACCTCTGTGAATTTAAGGCCAGCCTGGTCTACATAGTGAGTTCCGGTTCCAGCACAGCCAGGGCTACATAGTGAGACCTTGTCTTAACAAAACGAAAAGTGCTTAGGAACTGAAAAATTCACAAACCTGTGAAAAAGACTGACATGGCACTGTCTGTGTGAATCTGCCTTTATTCTCCGTGGTGATGTAGTTGACTCTTGAATATGACGTTTTCTTTTTTTCTTACTCGATTTTCAAGGCTTTGATAAAGTTCAAGAGTTATTTGTATTTTGAAGAAAAAGACTTTGTGGACAAAGCAGAAAAGAGCCTGAAACAGACTCCCCATAGCGAGGTGAGTCACAGTCATAAATATGTCAGAGTAATAATGCTTTGAAGATCTGTACTCCTTGGGATAAAAGAGGCAGTGGTGGGGGCGCACACCTTCAATCCCAGCACTTGGGAGGCAGAGGCGTGCCAGCCTGGTCAGTCAAGTCCCAGGGTTGTCTTGAGTGAAGCAGCTGAGGCCCTCAGGTACTGAGGGATGGTGGTCACCATGGCTGCCTGCAGCTGAAAACTTCCTCTACTTGTCGCTTGTGCTCCCTGTGTCCCGTGTTGCATTAGAATGTTCTTTCTGGGACGATAAAGAAAGGGCTACAAGGACAGTGACCTGATAAGGAGCCATGCAGGAGATGAAAGAAGCGAGGGAGAGCAGAGCTCGGGGAGACTGGCTGGTGTCACTCGGGTACGGGGGCTGATAGAGCACTCGTGCTCTAGAGCTCTGCCTGCCTTCCCTTCCCAGGCCAAGAAAAGAGGAGTAAGAGAGTTATGAATGTTTTGGGAGAAGAAATTATATCAGTTAAAGGCTGAAATAAGCAAGAAAAAGTTCTTGCCAGAAAGTAAAGTCTTTCTGATACTTGTTACAAACACGGTGCAGTGAAAGCTGAGTGTGTTGGCACATGCCTGTAAGCATGGTGCTTATGAGGTGTAAAGCAAGAGTTTAGGGTCACCTTCAGCTGCAGAGTGAGCTGGAGGCCAGCCTAGACTACATGGGACTGTCTCAGTCCCTCCTCCAAGTATAATGTACATGGAATAACTATTGAACTGTTCGGTATCTGTAGCATGGACATTTAAAAACAAATAAGCTTAAAGTCAACTGAAATATTATTATTAATTTTACTTGAAAAGCCTAGCATATAAATTTAAGATGCTATATAAAATGTATGTTATTCTTAAAAGGAGTAACATTATTGTCATTTGATCTAGTAACAGTATTCAGTATTCCATAATTGAGGGCTTTTTTAAATATTTTGTTCTTTTAAAAAAATTCTGAAGTAAAACCTTGATCTTTGTTTCAGATAATATTTTATAAAAATGGTGTCAATCAGGGTGTGGCTTACAGAGATATTTTTGAAGGAGTTTACTTTCCGGCCATTTCACTGTACAAGAGCTGTACGGTATGTACCCTATGTTTGGTCTGTGCATGTAACTTGAAGTATGTGGTGGGGTTGTGATGAAAGAGCCATTGATTTGAGAGGGGAGTGACTTGTAGAAAGAAATCTGAAAGCCTCTGGGAGGCTGGAAATGTACATACTCTGGATGGCTCAAGTATTTGCAGATGTTAAGATGCCCCACGCTTTGCAGGTGTCATTGCTTAATGCGAAACATACAAAGCACATGCATTCGGGAGTCATTGGTGTCATGGTTGATTATGTAATGTGTTTACTACCATCGATAACTATGGCTTATGCTTAATGTATATATATACATATATGTGTATATATATATATATATATATATAGTCAGGCATGGTGGTGCACACCTTTAATCCCAGCATTTGGGGGGTAGAGGCAGGCTGAATTCTCTGTGAGTTCAAGGCCAGCCTGGTCTACACAATGAATTCCTTGACAGCCAGAGCTGTGCAGTGAGACCCTGTCTCAAACAAAGTCCTGCATGAAGAAAGGGATTATTGTTGCTGCTTGTTTTAAAAGAAAAAATTGGCACATGGAGATTTCCATGTATTAGTGTTGCTACCTCCCATAAACAAAGTAAGATTAGGGAATCTCTGGGCTCCAAACAGAAATCAGTGAGAAATCTGTTTCTACCTAGTGCTTGATAGCCATTAGGGTGTTGATCACTTTTAGCAATGTTAATATATATCTTGTTTGTTCCAATCTTAGTGACATTGTTTTTACTTTGAAACAGGGCCTGCTGTGTAGTTCAGCATAGACTCAAACCCAGGATCCTCCTGTTTCAGCCTCTAGTGCTGGGATTACAGGCATGCACCACAGTTCCTACTTCTTGTAGTTTTCCTTTAAATATCCCCTGCCGAATAAACTTCTGTTTTCTTTTTCCATTTTTTCCCGTGTCTGCATGAATTGAACTTACCCAGGTTTCCATTAACTTTGGGCCATCCTTCAAATACCCTCCAAAGGATCTCACTTACCACCCTGTGAGTACCGTTAAAATGTCTGCATGCATCCTCGATGCTTTTATTTCTTGCGATGGCTTTTGTAATCACTCGTTTTCCTGTTTGCTTGTTTGTTTTCTATTCCTCCTGCAGATGAGCGACATGGGCTGGGGCGCTGTGGTGGAACACACGCTGGCTGATGTTTTGTATCATGTGGAAACAGAAGTGGATGGAAGGCGCAGTCCACCCTGGGAGCCCTAACCAATCCTTGCTTCAGACAGCTTTCTGTGGAATAATATCCAAGTTTTTGCTTTTGTTTATGAAGTGTCAAATGTTGTCCCGAAGATTGCTGCCACACTCTTTGGTTGAGGTAAAAGAGGCTGGCTGGGTGGGACTGCAGCAGGTTCCCTCCCCACTTCAGCTACCACTCTTACTTTATGAGTGCCATAGGTCAACAACCGCTAATTGGGAAGCGCCCACAGACTGCCTGTGAAACTGGTGCTGTGCTGCACGCCTGCCCGCAGGACTTGTTGCCTCCTGTACTCTCTAAGAAGTGAACAGTCATGCCCATGCAATAGTGTGTTTATAGATGTTTGCATCCCTCCTGCTTTCTGAGTGTGGCTGAAATCGGTGGCAGTACCTTCAAAGCCGTCTAAAAGCTGTCTTTTCTAGTGTGGAGCTTGGGGATCTATGAAGCCTAGTGGGTTTCTATGAACTATAATTGTGAAAGGAGTTTGCTGCAGGTTTAACAGTCAGAGCTTTCCTCCAATAAAACTTGTTTGCAAGCTTGCGTGGTACTTGGCTTCACTTGAGGTTGAGTTCCTCTTCATGACAGTGTGAGAACGGGGTGGCACTGGAAGAATGGGACAGACTTCTGACTTAGGCTTCAACCCCTCTTCTGTTGCTCTCTTCCTCTGTGAGCAACCAGGCGTTTCCACTGTCCTGTGGAAACTGGAATCTCAAAGAGAGCAAGAGTGTAAATGGCCTCCTCTAGCTCTTCTGTGTGAACCTGGTGTTGGTGTGTGCAGGGGTTCTCTCGCCTGCCTTCCTTTCTAAAGGCCAGCCAATGGGTAAGATACAGGAATGGAAATGAGCCTTCCTTTAGGAGGACCCCTAATGGCCTCCCTTTTTAAATACAGATTTGTATTTAAAAAGCAAACCCACAGAATGACCTAAAGACTGCCCTATGTAGTTTTTTGTTCTGTTTTATTCGTTTTTTTTACCTAGGTACCAGGTAAAGTGCTTCAATTCACTGGAGCTAGGTGGTATGTAGAATTACCATGGACTGCTCTTACTATTCTAATTATTTTATTTTGCTATTTAAGAAATTCCCAAGGTTCAAGTGATTATTAACACAAATGGCAATATTACTCTTGTCTTCTACTGAATCACCCAGACTCCTCATTTCATCCATTCAGTACCTTTGTTGTTTGTTTGTTTGTTTTGAAGCAGGGTCTATGTAACCTGGCTGTCTATGGGAGACTAGGCTGACCTCAAGCTGACAGAGATCTGCCTTTCTCTGCCCCTCCCACCCCCCCAGCTGGGATTAGGAAGGAACCACCACATTTGGTTTATCCATTTACTACTATCTTATCAAGAAATTTACTATAGAGTCAGTACTATTGTAAGCAGGGGTCACAGCCTATCACTAATGCAAGAACTGGTCTGAGAAAGACAAGTCACTCACAAAGTGAGATTGTTGGGAGTTTGAAGGACTCCCAAGAACAGAATAATGCTATTGGTAGGAACTAGAGGTAAAGTGTTGGCATATAAATGAATAAATCATATGCCTTACGTAAATTCAAAACTAAGATGGCTTTCATATGTTGGAGGTTACCAAAGTGGTGCTTTACTTGACAATACTTAGTGTCTGGAAGAAAAAGGGCAGGTGGTATGGGTCATACCACTAATCACGGCAGCCAAAGGCTGAGGCAGGAGGGTTGAAATGAGTTCCAAGCCAGCCTGGACTACAGAGTGAGAGAGACCCCATTTCTTTTTTTTTTTTTTAAAGATTTATTTATTTATTATATATACAATATTCTGCCTGCTTGTATCCCTGCGGGCCAGAAGAGGGCACCAGATTTCATTATGGATGGTTGTGAGCCACCATGTGGTTGCTGGGAATTGAACTCAGGACCTCTTGAAGAGCAGCCAGTGCTCATATCCTCTGAGCCATCTCTCCAGCCCCGAGACCCCGTTTCTAAAGAACAAATCTGAAAGGCAAAACAACAAAAAGTGTGTGTACAGTCATGAACTTGAATGTGTTAAGTTTCATTTGAAAGATTCAAAAAATAACTACCCATCTAGAGGTGCCTATAATGAGATTACCATTGACAACTAGTTTTATTCGAATGTAAAATGAAGCAAAGGGGTAAAGCATCTCAGACAGCACAAAGGTACAGTTACAGGATGTGAAGGAGCAAATGAGAGCTGAGTGTTAAAGGCCCTTTCCTTCCTCATCAGCCTTTTCTCTTGAAGCCAGTGCACTTGGTGCTGGGCTGACTCTTCCCTTAGCTGATGATGGTGACAGGAGTAGCAGAAAAGCCCTTGCAGCTGCCCTTCCTTGCCCGAAGCTCCTGGATGAGCAGCAGCCGTCTGGATCTAAAGCCAACCGGAATGAATATAGCCAATACCAGTGTTCCCATGGCTTCTGCTTTACTCATAAGTAAGCTGGAATTAATATAGTCAATACCAGTGTTCCCATGGCTTCTGCTTTACTCATAAGTAAGCTGGAATTAATATAGTCAATACCAGTGTTCCCATGGCTTCTGCTTTACTCATAAATGAGCTGGAATTCTTTGCAAAAGATGGAAATTACCAATGCTACTACGACTATAAAGGACAGAAATATGGGCTGGCAAGATGGCACTGCAGATAAAGTGCTTGCTGCCTACCCTGACAGTGAAAAGCTTTAGTCATAATAGTTGGGGTTTTTTTTTTTTTGTTTTGTTTTTTTTTTGTCCTTAACACATTCCACAAAGGAATTCCAGTATATTTGTATTTATGTGTAAGGTTTTTAGTACGGATGTTAGTGCAAACGAGTGGAGACAGGAGTTGTGGGGTCAGTTTTCAGCTCCCCCCTTCCACCCCCCTTATGTGGTTCCAGGAGTCCAGCGTGAGTCGTCAGACTTGGTGGCAGACACTTCTACACCCCAAATCATTTTGCCGGCCCCCAACTTAAATCTTTAAAGCATAATTTCTTCAAATCCTGGAACAGAAATTTGCTATCACTGCATTGTCTTTTACCTATTTTCTCTTCAAAAATGGCAATATTTCAAGCTTTTCAAACAAGGAAGTTGCTAGCTCTGAGCCAAACTGACCAAACTGACATCTGTCTAACCTGTTCATCACTAACCTCATAAACAACAGATACAGTCTCTTCATCTTAGCATTATTTGTTAGTATTACTTATTTGGTATTTTAATTAGGTAAATGAAAATCCTGTTATCTTCCCTTAGGGCTATTCATCTTTCCTGATAGCTCTAAAGCGTTTTTGTTTTGTTTGTTGTGATGGTCTCATGCTGGTTCAAGCTTGCCTGCAACTTAGGGCAATTCACCTGTATCATCATTTGGAGTGGTGCGATTTCAGCTGTTGAGCCATGATGACTGATTAGAGGGGGGTTTTGTGTGTGTGTGTGTTTGTTTTGTTTGTAATGATTCTGGGTGTTGAGCCTGTATATTTGTATGTCTATGCACCATGTGCATTCCTGGTGTCCACATAAGAAAGCATCAGATTCCCTGGGTTTGCAATTATAGCTGTGAGCTGCAATGTGGGGTGCTAGGAGAGCAACCAGCATTCCTATCTGTTGTCATCTCTCCAACCTGTTTTTGTATTTTTGAGACAGGGTCTCACTGTGTAGCTCTGGCTATCCTATGTAGACCAGGCCTGTCTCAGTATTAGAGATCCACCTGTTTCTGCCACCACACTGGCTTTTTTTTTTTTTTCAAGAAAGTTTCTCTGTGTAATAGCCCTAGCTGTCCTAGAACTAGCTCTGTAGACCAAGTCAGCCTTGAACTCAGAGATCTGTCTGTCTCTGCTTCCCAAGTGCTGGGGTTAAAGGCATACATCACCACCACCTGGTGGCTAGAGTTCTGAGTCTAAACAATCAAATGATAAATCTCCAGAAGTTTTGTTCCCTCTAATTACTAGGAAATCTGAACTCTGATGAAGCTGTGACCCCTCCCCCCAGCACAGATTCTGTGGAGCAGGACTTGACAAGGGCAGGCTGAGATCTGCATGGATGGTGCTTTATTGTGACGGAGTAAGTAGGGAAGCCAGCAGAATAACTAGTTTTGTTTCTTCTTAGACAAAACTTGGAATATGCTGGGGAAGGGTCCATTTGTGGGTAGTTTGTTGCTCTGGGCCTTTTATGGAGGAGCAGGTCACTGGAGTTCCTGTGTAAAACCAGGCTTTGTGCACACTGCTTGAGGCGGTGGCTTTGGGTTCACAAGACAAGAGTTCTCTCACCTTGTCACATCGCTACTGGAATTTAGAGTGGATTTTTAAGTGAGCATGTGTGAGCCTAAACATGGTTTAACAGATGTCTGTCCCTTAGGCTCCACTTTACAGCTAATATGTGGGAGAGGCTAGGGGTCTTTTCTTCTCAGCCTCATTTCTGTTTTCGGGATGGTCAATTTGTTACCAGCCAGTCCTAGATTCTGATGGCTACTCCTCCCATTAAACCAGCTGAAGGTTTTAACCGGACTTGAAGGTTTCCTGCGGGAGTCTGCTGACGGTGTACAGGTTGATGTAGTGGGCACAGTTAACACCGGGCTTCAGAGGCAGGACTGGACTCCAGGCGTTTGCGCAGATGGTTGGCAAAGTCCATCTGGGTTTGCGATAAGACCTGGTTGATGATGGTCTTCGGCAGCCACCCCTGAAGCAGAGACAGGAACATTGGTATCTCTGTTTGCTTGCTTGCATGTTTGTTTGGGGATGGGGAGGTTTCGAGACAGGATTTCTCTGTGTAACAGCACTGGCTGCCCTGGAACTCACTTTGAAGACCAGGCTGGCCTCAAACTCATGGAGATCCGCCTGCCTCTGCCCCAAGTGCTGGGATTCAAGGCATGCCCACCACGTCCAGCAAGCATTGGTATCTTGTGGATGCTGTTCTCCTACACCCTGACACAGGCAGGAAGACCAAGCTCTGTTGCCCTATTGTTAGAGACAGGATTCCCAGCTCTGTGACCCCAAGAGATCTGTATTCCCCTTTCCCATTACTGCCTTCTGGGCCCAAGGTCACCTCTTTCTAAATAGCCATATTTATACATAAAACTGATTTTCTTTTTTAACCATTTCACTAGGTCCTGAAGTCTCTAACATGTGATCTTCCTACGTCTGCCTCTAAAATTGTAGACACTGCACCCAGCTTTTTAGATGAGGTGAGAGGAAGCCTTGACAAGGCTTCTACAGTGGTAAAATGGCAGGCCATATTTAAGTCCACCACCTGCCCAACAGCCTGGGATTCTATCAAAATGCAAGAGGAAGGCTGGCAAAATGACTTGGTGGGTCAAAGTGCTTGTCTCACAGGCCTGACGCCTGAGTTAAATTGCTAGAACCTATGTAAAGGAGGCAGGACCCCAAGTCAACAGTGTCCTCTGAAGCCTCCATGTTGCTGTGACATTTGAGCACCTGCATTCACACATACACATCATGCACACAAAATAATAAGCAAGTGTTTTAAAAGTCAAGAAAAAAGCCACAGAGAAACCCTGTCTCGGGGGGAAAAAAAAGAGTCAAGAAAAAATGCAAGAGGATTTGTTCTCTCCATTGGAGGACAAGACCATATTTCTTTCCCTACTCCCAGGCCATATCCTCTGCCCCTTACCTTGAGGTCAATACTGAGGAGCCAAGTGAATTTAGTCTTTGAGGGACTTCCAGCCACTGGGTGAAGCACCATGCAGGTGGGACCATGTTCAGCTCTGGGAAATGAAGAGCAGCCAGGGTAGGAAGACAAGCGAGAGCCCCTCTGAGTGACACTAACACATTGCTAGAGTCCCTTGTAGTCTAAATTTCATCAGGAAGATCTTCACCAAAAGTACTGTTTAACAACTGGCCCTGGCTACCCGCTCATCAGAACCACTGGTTCTGGAGGCCTCCTGTTATGCTCCCAGTAGTTAGAACAAAGAGAAGCCTGCTCCCTGTTTTAGGAAATGATTAAGATTCTTAAAAGTTCCTGCGAGGGTCAGAACAAACCAATTGACAGTTGGAAGTAGGGTCACACTGGGCCTTATTTCCTTGTTAAATCAGAGAGTGTGGCTAAGGATTGGTTTCTTGGAGCTGGGGCCAGATTATGATACTGCAGCCTTGAGGCTGCTGCCAGTTTTACCTGATGACACCGCTTTGTTCAGGCATCTCCCCAAAATGTGTGGCCACGCCTGCCAACACACAGGTGGAGCCTCTGCGCTTGGCACAGCGCACGCTCACGAAGTCACGGGGCCCCACCAGGTTTCCTGCTGCTGCTGCAGCCAGCTCATGGGTGATGACTGTGTCTTTCCCGATCTTTTGCAGGACCTAATACAAGGGAATCAATCAAGACTCAGCCAGTGGTAGGCTAAGGTCCCATAGTCTAGGATGCCTTTGGCCTGTTAGACTGCATTCTTTTGGGTCCCTGCCACCCACAGCTGCGCTTTTCCTCACCTTGATCTCCTTGACATTTGGGTTCCACTCTCCCATCGCCTCCATGCGGTCCACAAGTTCTTCATAGAGTCTGTCTATAGGCTGGTCTACCACCACCTCCAACCGAAACACCTTGCCCACATCTGGGACTACTTTACTTAGTACTTCATCGCCGTTTTCCTGTTAGGGACAGGAGAGCCATGGGGTTAAAGGTAGAGAAAATCACTTCTAGCCTAGGCCTTAGACAATACTGGGAAAGGGAGCAGCAAGTCTAAGGTGAGTATCAGGGATCTGGATCTCTACCTGACGGGGATCCTGTCGGGAAGCACTGCTGCCCACTTGTAGAGCCCCTCAAGACTGCCTTGGTGATGAGTGTTGGCAGCATGGGCAGCCAACTGAAATGACCCAGATTCCAAGTGTAAAACGCTCGGTCTACAACTGGCCAGTTATATAGAGGAAACAATGGTTGTTTTGTTTGCTTGTTTTGTTAATTCAGTATGTTCTTCATTTTACTTCGTAAGAATGTGGGGCCAGAAAGTTTCAATAACTTGCCCAGGGACCCTTGCAAAGAGCAGTGCTGAACCTGGGTCTCAGATTTTTTGATTCCTAAACTATTAGTCTATTATTTCCATTACTGTAAGAACTTGAGCAACAAGATGTTTCATCCAGACTTTGGGTGTTGGATAGTGTGTAATCTGCTGGAGATAAGGTCACCGAAGTAGATCATTAGAGAGATAGTAGTAGAGCTACTGGTTTTAACCCAAGTCTTGTTCCTGGCTCCCAATAAGGGATACAACATTCAGGGCAGGGCTTCAGACAATACTGGACCACTTTCCTATACTCCAGCTCTACGGCAGGGTGAGTCCACATTTCTCCCTGCAAGTCCATCCACAGGCTGGGCTGAACAGTACAAATATACTCTAGCATGGAAGGGTTTTCATACTGGGTAATATGTCCCCCCAGTGCATATGGAGTCTCCACAGTAGACGGTTTGTATTGGAAAAGTGTACAGCATTTGGAAGGTAGTTAAAAAATAGAAACAGTGTTTCTCAATCAGGGTTATCTGAGAATGTGTGTTGGTTTGTTCTGAGACAGGGCCTCACTATACTCCCAGCTGGCCTCAAACTCCCAGAGATCCCCATTCCTCTGCCTCCTGAGTGCTGAGATTAATGGTGTGCACCCTCGCCTCAACCTGAGAATATATTCTTAGGGAGAGTCCTTAAAATAAAGCTACTTGGCTGCTTATCAACCATGAATGAGGTAGGAATCCCAGCAGATACTGAGCACAGGCAGTAGGACAATCAGTAGCACCAGGTTTCTCACAGCCACCCTCACTTACCTGCTGGGTCTCCTTCTTCCAGCCTTCCTGGTTGCTGAGGATGCCCAAGGCCTTCTGCATAGCCACCTCTCCCTGCTGGATATAGGACAGCTCCTGCTCACTATAGAGTGTCGCTTCCAGCTGAGAACCTGTATGCACAGCCATGGAGAGAAAGATCCTCAGCTCTCATCCCTAGCCACGGGCAGGGGAACAGGTCTCACGAGCAACGTTTGCACCCTAAGTCCCATCACTCCCTGAAGCCCAGAAGCCCCCAACACTTACTAAGCAGAGAGCTCCGACGCCGAACCTGACTGATCCACCCAGGACTGGCGTCTCCCAGTGTTCTCCGGTTCAGCTCCTGGCCAATGGCCAGCACAGCTTGGTGCCTCAGTCCTGCAGAGAGGAAAGTAGACTTTTGCCAAGGACTAGAAAGTCCCTTAGTGAGGGGCCGTCCAGTCCACTCATCACAGAGGAGCAAACTGGCTCAGGAACAGGTATCAGCAGGGACCTGAAACAGCCATGTCTTTAAATCCAAGTTCAGTGTTTAACTTCCGCCAGCACTTCAGGGCCCAGCAATCTCTCTTTCATCTTGGGAAATAAGGGTGGGCTGGTCAAACCTGGCCCTACCTGGACAGTTTACCTGGGCCTATTGTAAGCTAGAAAAGGGCTGTTCAGTGAGCTACTGGACATGGAATAGGATACATCTATCTCCTGAGGGTTACCCCACTACCAAGATCTGCCTCTTGACTATACTGTGATAAGAGCCCCCACCCCCTGACACCTTTGCCTTGTACTTCTGCTGCCCAACTCTCCTTTTTCTTATGCTCTTCCCAGGCACTGCTTAAAAGTCAAGGCTGGCTTCCACATTTCTCTGCCATAAAGATTTGCCTGGGACCCTTGATATAGCCTGGTCCAATCCTGAAAGAAGGCAACATCAATACTAGAAATACTAGAAAAATTAGGGCCCTAGAGCAGAGGCCAGAAATTATAGGATTTGGGTGAGATGTGGCATCTTACTATCCAACCTCATTTTTTCAAGTGAAAGAACAGATCCAGAGGGGAAAAGATTACCCAGGCTCACCCAGGAAGAGGTACAACTGGGACCAACCCAAGCCTAGGTGGCCTATTCCCCATCCAGGATCTTTCCATATTGCCGGGAGGCTCTTGGCAAACGTTCACTCCCCCCCCCCCCCGCCCGAGACTCACCTTTCATGTTCCGCATGTGTCTGTAGGAGCTTCCAGCACACAGCTTAAATGTGGCTAGCAACATAGTTTGCTGGCAGATGTGGCAGTACCGTACTGCAATGTGGCCACACTCAAGGGTTGGTTCTTCCTGAACTGTTCAAGGTCTTGAGTCCTGCAGCTGTGGTTTGAACCAAGTGCTCTGCCTTAAATGCTTCCAGCGGAAGGCTGTGCATCATCGCTTGGAGATAAAAAAAAAAAGTCATCAGTCACTGTGCAGAGGGTCAAGGATGGAATGCTTGCCTCACACTGCAGTGATGGCCAAGGTGGGAGGGAGCAGAGAGGGCCGGGCTCAGTAGATGGAGGAAACAGGCCACTGGGATGGGGCAGTTGGACAGAAGGCACACACACAGCTTCTCAAAAGTTCTAAATGCAAACTTTAAGCCTCATCTTCAAGCTCCAGATTCAGCGCCCACTAACTGGCAGATCACCTCTATATAAGAATGCTGGCAGAGAGAGTGAGCCAGGGCAAAAGAACCAAAGTGGAGGAGTAAATTAACTGTACAAGGCCAGAGCCAGGTGTGGTGGCACACACCTTTAATCCCAGCATTCTGAGGCAGAGGCAAGTAAATCTCTGTCAGTTCAAGGCCAGCCTAGTCTACATAGCAAGTTTCAGGAGAGCCAAGGCTATGTAGAAACTATGTGGAAAGACCCTATCTCAAAAAAAGAAAAAAGCAAGACCATCAATCAGACCTGGAGGGTGACAGTGACCAGCTCAAAAACAAACAGGATATTAGTGGCATGGGTAGAGCAACAGCCTAAGTCCTTGGATTGGCCTTGGTTCCTTCTACCACTGTCCTCCTGAATGCCCAATGTGTTCAACAGATCATTTATTTGCTCACTCATTGATACAAACCACCTTTGCCGAATCCCCATTCTGAGTTCTCATTTCAGGAGACTGGATAAGTTGACCCATTCTGTAAGCTCCCTAGCCAAGAGTAACGTGGGCCTAGGCTACATACTGCTGCTTCCTTGTCCTTTTCCTCATGCAGCTGAGTCTGGGCTAGCCCTGCTCCAGGACTTGGCCTGTGCGGAAAGGTGGGAATGACAAATTACTTGAATTATCTATTCCAGTCAGTTTCTGCAGGCAGGGGATCCTGTGGTACCAGACAAACATCCACGGAGCCTTTGAAGTGCCTTGGTTGTTCGCAGGCATGCCAGGCAGGGACAAAGCTTTAGGTCCTAGCACTGCTCTGCCAAGAGCTCTTCCTTTCGAAGGTGCCTTGAGGCTGCTTCTAAGTCAAACTCCTTTGGCAAGAATGTTGCCAACAGTCTCATTAGATTTGCCTGGCCCCCAATCCTGCAGCTGGCATTTGACTTCTGTATCCATTCACTACTGTGGCGAGTCAGGACAAGATCCACCCCCACCCCTGTCAAGGATAAAAGGACATACAGGATAGCTGAGTCCTACAGCTTGCCTGCATTTCCATCCTGGTAAAGTGTGAGACGTTCTGTGAGAGCTACTGCCTCAAGGCACTCAAGGTCTCAAGATCTGGTCCCCGAGACCCGCTGTAGCTCCTCTTCTGCCAGTGTTCATTTTCGTCCATCCCAGCTTTCTAGTAGCTCGTCCCTGATCACACTCTCCCAATCAGTGCCATGGAAAGGTATAACCCAGTGCTCCTGTCTCTTCTGTGGGGTTGTTTTAAGACAGTGTCTAACCTGGGCTGTCCTCAAACCTGCTATGTAGCTGAGAGGAGCCTTGAAATTCCAATTCTCCTGCCTCTGTCTCCCAAGGGCTGGAATTCCAGGCACGCGCTGCCATCATCGTCTTCTATGGGATTCCGTCCCAGACACAGGTATGGCTTCCGTCTCCAACCTTGCTGCTGGCTCCAGCACTCAGTTCTTATGGGGACAGAGTGGACTCTTACTCCTCCATTGAGGCACTGCTTAGGGAAGCACCAAAGGGTACAGGCACATCTTTGGCTCAGGAAGCCTGCCTGTAAGTGCTGCTTCCGGCCCTCAGTGAGTCCCAGGGAAGACAGAAGCCTGCTGTTCCTCTGCAGCCTGAGCCTAGGCAGTGTGCTGGCTGCCCTAGCTTCTCCGCACCCATTGCTTGGTACACGTGCAGCCTCAGACACACGTGGATCTGCCTTCAACTAAGGTGCTAGGGAGTTGGGAGGGGGTTGCGTGGGACAAGCCGCGCGCAGATAACGTTCAAGGTCCTGCTATTGCTATTTTGTGGAGAATTATGGCATTCGGCATTCAGAGGAAGGAGGGGGGAGTGTGGGCAGACTGGAACACTGAGGCATACAGCTGTTGCTGATGTCAGAGGCAGCCACTGACTCAGGGAGGGGGTGTCGAATGACCTCCCCCAGGGCCAAGGCTTGCCTCTGTAACCTTTCCTGGCTGCTTGACTACTTAACTCTTGCTGGTCCTCTGAGTGAAAAGGTCAAAAAAGGTCTGGGAATGTCCTCAGATTCTGGGCATCTAAATCTGGTTTTCCCTTTAGATTAGAGCACAGCCTACATGGAAGGAGACCAGATGGACAGAGCAGGTGGGGAAAGGGGGCAAAGCTTTGGAGCAGAAACGGGAACCCCATTTAAATACTCAACCAGCCTATACTGAATGTCCCATATGACTCTACAGTTATGATCCTATGAGTATGACCATATGATTCACAGGGACTCAAAGGGAAGGTATTTCAGCAGTACAGGAGTGAGGGAGAAAGGAATGCCACACAGAAATCCTCCTGCCTCTGCCTCCACCTCCCTAAGTGCTGAAATTAAAGGGGTAAGTCACCCCAGCCCAGTACTTCCATGTCTCCCTCCCTGCCTGCCCCTTGCGTTCTGGGATGAAAGGCCAGTGCTACCATGCTTGACTTCCTTTGGGGGTGGGGAGCACACTATTCGCTATTTCTTTAAAATTTTACTTTGTTTTTGCCCTCGATGTATTTCTGTGTACCATCTGTGTGCCAGGTGCTCATGGAATCCCAAGGAGGGCATCAGGTCCCCTGGAATTAACAGTTGTGAATTGTTAACTGTTAACCATGTGGGTGCTCGGAACCAAACTGGAAAAAAGCAGCCAGGGCTCTTAACCACTGAACCTGTACCTTCTTTAAAAGAAACCCGGGAAGTTCACTATGTTGTGGAGACGCCCTGCCTCCACTTCCCTGGTAGTTAGAAGCTCCAGGTGTGCACCCACTTAGCTCAAAATATACGGTGGATTCTAGGCCACTTGGTAAATGTTAAGACCTACTGGACAGGAGTCTCTGGAGTGACGCCATGCAAGGTTAAGGGTGGACACTGCAGCTGCTCCCTGGAAGGCAGCTGGGAGCACAGGCCACTGGTCCCTCCCTGGCTGACCCTTGCTTCTCGAGATGTGTCCTCAGATACTTTGACACAAATTCTTCACACCTAAGATCTGTGGCCTACAGCTAAGGCAGTCCTAGGGAACATCATCTGTGTAATTCACCTGAGATCTGTGGCCTACAGCTAAGGCAGTCCTAGGGGAACATCTGTGTAATTCACCTGAGATCTGTGGCCTACAGCTAAGGCAGTCCTAGGGGAACATCATCTGTGTAATTCACCTGAGATCTGTGGCCTACAGTTAAGGCAGTCCTAGGGAACATCATCTGTGTAATTCACCTAAGATTTGTGGCCTACAGCTAAGGCAGTCCTAGGGGAACATCATCTGTGTAATTCACCTGAGATC